>VXAD01000879.1:1544751-1790424 GCA_013399195.1 Dicrurus megarhynchus | reverse complement strand
GCAGGGCACGACGTACTCCAGGGCGATTCTCTCCAGGTCCAGCCTCATGATGTGCCCCAGCGGCATGGCGCGGCGGGGACGGGCGCGCCGCTGCTCTGCCGGCGCCCGCGTCGGGAAGCGATGCCCGTCGGGCCGCCGTCCGCTCCAGGGACAGGGCTCCGCCGCGGCGCGGGGCCAAGCAAGGCGAGATAAAACTTTCGCCGCGGCGGGCTCGGCTACGCACCGCGGCCCGGCGCTGCGGGAGCGGCGGTGCTNCCCGCCCGCCCCCGGGGTGGGCGTGGGCAGCGCCATTGAGGAATTCTCCCCTGGCATGTCGGCTGCGACCCCCGCCAGGCCCCGCCGGGCCGCCCGCAGCCGCGGCGGGGGCACCGCACCTCGCCTCGCCCTGCTCCGCCGCTCCGGAGCTCTTGAACTAGTCCAAGTGAAGTTTGTCAATGCCCCGCCAGGGCTCTCCGGCCGCCTCTTACCTCTGCCTACCGCAGCGGCAGTTTCAGCATCAGACGGAACTGTTGAGTTAGGCGGCAGATACAGCTCTTCTGGGCGAGGAATGCACTGCTTTATAGAAGGTTTATATAGCAAAATATCTCCTACCTGAATTATTTATCGCAAAGGGCCCGCCAGGTTGCTTGGCTCTGGCAGGTTGCTTGGCTCCCGGACCGTCGGCGGCTTCGTGCCACGCCGGGACAGCTGCAGTCAAACCGTGACAAACTTCGTTCCAAAGCGAAACTCGCCTTTCCCCGCGTGACCCCTTGCCGCTAACACTGTCCCTGCACCGGCCGGCCACGAAGTACGGTCCCGCGGTCGCTGTTGGGTCTGTTCCCACCGAGCAGCGTGCTTTCACGTAAAATGCCTGCTGAGAAGCGAAAAGCAGACAACCGCTCAGCTCCGCTCACACACGCAACGTGCCCGGGATTTGCTAAACAAACAAGAGAAGCCTCCACAGAAACCAAAACCAAAGCAAAGTCACGTTGGGGAGAGGTGCTGCCGGCGGCCAAGCCGGGCGGGACAGGGCGGCCATGCGTGAGTCGGTGTCTGTGAAGTTCCCGATATCACACGCTCCGTGTGCCGAGGGCATCCATGCTGCTCGGCGGCCACCTGTGTGTCCCGGTGGCCCCGCGGAGCCGCACACACCCGCACACAGACACACACACTGTCCGCACCTCCACCACGGCAGCGCGGGCTGAGCTGCTGCCCGGGGGCCCGCAGGTCCGTGTGTTCCCTGCCCGTGGGGGACGTGCCCCGCAGGGCGCGCCGCGGGACTGACATGCCTTCAGCTGGAACCCGGCACATTTCACCCCCAAAAAAGGCAAAATCTGTGCTGGTTCTTTTCTTCCCCTTCACGTCGCGAATCCTGACGGGATTACAAGCAGTCCGTGCTGCTGATGCTGCTCGAGCTGCAAACTCCAGACCCCGGCATATGCAGGAGCGGGTCACGTATTCCACGTTTGTTCTCCTTGAATCCAGTAGTATCTACCCCCCAATGCATAGCAATAAGCACAGGTCTAATCCTCTAAAGTTATTCCCTGACAGCTCTGTCGAGAGCCGAGCAATATTACATCAGATAAATTCATATGCGGTGAGATATGGACTGTCAAAGGACCTTATTTGATTTATGTACACACTTCATATTAAAGTGGGGTTATAATTAATATGATACAATTCTGAATCTTATTAATCCCTTAATGCTTATCTGAAAAATCAGTCATGTATGATAGGTTAAGAGCAGTTGTCATAATCAGCAAGGGATGCAAGATTAGTTCAACTGCAAAATCTCAATGTTATGAAATTTGGATACATTAGGAAATATTATCGATGCATTATTGTACTGTTCACACATTTTTATTATGTAATAGCCATTATGTGCCAAAACCCTTTGATTTTTCCCCTTTTCTTGTTTACACACACATGCAAGCATACAGTCCTGTACCAGAATCAAGTATTTGTAGAGCCTGAACTCTTAGCCTTTCTATCAAGGGTAATGATGCCACTTTGACAAGTCAAGGGCTAAGAGGTATGTCTTCTGGCAGTAGCTGAAGTTGGTCGTTACAGCTTTATTTCTCTCCTTTTGAAAGTTTGAAATTAGGAGTTAGACAGATCTGCATCAGAAAAAGTCACCTTAGTTAGAGATTTGTCTTAGAAAACTGAGTCCACAGCCCCACTTGCAGAGTGATGTTCACAGAGTTGTAAATACTTTTATTCCTCAAGCATTGATGTCATGTCTTCCTCAGGAGGGCATTCACTGCCCGTTGTTGGCAAATCAGGTTTTCTGGTGGGCAATGTGCTTTGTCCCTTGAAGCATGATGTGCTTTTCATAATAGCATTTGCAGCAGCAGTCAGATGCATTGCTGTTCCATGTGAAGGTAAAACATCAGGAGAAAAAACCCCAAGAATAGTGATTTTATTTATTTTTATTTACAGGTGCTATTTTACTTCATCTCTTTGCCCCTTGGTGATGATAATGCCCCTTGCACGGTGACAATGAAGGTGTGTGATTATGATTTCTTAGGTTAGAAACTCTCCATGCATACAGACTGCACCCAGAAACAGTATTCCTTCCATCACTATACTGGAACGAGTTTGTAACCTCAGCAATCACAGCCTCTATCACACATCACCTTGATCATCACCAAGAAAGGACTAATTCCTGCCTAGCCCACAGACACTCTGCAAGAGCTCTCTCATTTCACTTAGAGGTGTCAAAGCTGAGTTGAGAGATGCTGGGCTGCAAGTGTAGTAATTCCCAAGCTAAGCCATGAACTTGCCAATAAAAAGGCAAAGCAGTCCTCAGTGTATACTGTAGTGTATGAGAACTACCTAGAGGAATGAAAGCACTGGAACAGGACCAGACATTGAACCTTTCATAGCACTTCTTGTGACCACTCCACTGCTCCCCAAACAAAGCTGTCACATAGCATGTGCAATGTAAGTGTTGCACAGGGCACAAATAAAGGCATGAAAGTGTGAAATCAGGCAATTTACAATGTCACCTGCACTTTTGGACATGCATAAAGTTTGTTTACAGTGCTGTGTATCGCAGGCATGAAAGACATCACCACATTTTAATTAAAAATCCTACACCATTCAGTTATATATGAGCAATCCCTCTGCCATGTAAAGCTCTGTTTATCCTTACAATGAAGAAAATTTTATTTTCACTTCTAAAACTAATTCTGTGTTTTCTTATTTTCCATTTCATCTAATTTTCAAATTTTTCTGAGTCCTGCATATCTGTTGCTTTCACTGCCAGTATGGCACAAATTAGAGTTCAGTAGACTAAAACAGGATATTAGCATGCTGGCAGAATGATTTTAAGGAGATTTGTTTTAGAGGATTAGAATAATTGGTGTCAGTCAAGCCTGGATATTTGTTATACACTAATGCTTTTTTTTTTGACAACAGAATTTACAGATGAACTGCTTCACATGTTTTTAGAGCAGAGAGTTTTAAACATTTTGAGTCTTGTTTTCAGATTTTTCCTGCTGAAAAGCCAGACTAGTTCAGTGCCAAGGGCTGAATTGCAAAGGTCCCAGCAAGAGAAAGGGAAGAAGGGAAGACTATTCTTTCTATCAGTGAGAAACTGTAAAATAGTACTTTTAATACCTCACAACATGATTTGTAGAGCTGATGTCTCATGATCTAATAAGAAAATAATTGAAGTTCTGCCTACAGAAGGTACTTTTCTGACAATGTTGATATGGTTATACAACCCCTCTGGCCAAGGGGCAGGTAGTGTTTGTACAGGGATGACACACCAATGCTAGCACACCTTGCCATGACTTCTTCACAGGTCACTAACCCCACCTGCCCTTCCCATCCCTCTGCTGCAGGTTTCAACCTCTCCTCTGCAGCACTGGCAGAAGAGTATGTGAGTTCCTGCCTCATCCCCTTCAAAAGTGCAGAGTCCAGAGCCTTACATCCACCTTCACCGGGGGCTTAGTTTTACACAGAAATAGCTGAGGCATCAGCAGCTGTACTGTTTCTTTGCCTGCTGTGTGGATATCAGCTCCTGGCAGAGGAGCCGTGTTTTGGTGTGGTGTCTCCTCTGACCGCAGCCACGAGACTTGACAGAGCTCCTTTGTCAGCACCCTTAATATTATGTCATACTGAAAGCAGGCATGAGGGCAAAGGTATGTGTCATGGCTTGAGCTGATACAACAACTTGTTCAGCGCCTTTCCCCCCCGCCACCTCTCTTTGCACTTGCTTTAGCACACTTTCAACTCCTTGATGGCTGATCTCCTTTGCTAAGGTGGCAGAAAAGCAATCCTGAGCAAAAAAATAAAGAGTCATTTAGGAGTTAAATTATCTTAGGTCCAGTGAGATGCGCTGGAAGGATGGGAACCATGGGGACTGACCCCTTTGGGCAGGAATGAATGATTTGATAAACAAGAAGGAACACCAGCTGTCTGGCTGAGGTACTCAACATGTTCTTTGCCACAATCTTCACTGGCAGCCAGGCTTCCCATACCTCTCAGTCCCTGAGCCTCTAGCTGGGGGTTGGGGAGCAAAGTCCCTCCCACTATAAGTGAAGAGCAGGTTTGAGCCCCCCTGATGACCCTGAATAGGCACAAGTCTATGGGGCTTGATGAGAAGCATCCTGGAGTCCTGAGGGAACTGGTGGGTGTTGTTGCCAAACGACTCCCCATATCTGAAAACTCATGACTGTCAGATGAAGTCCCTGTTGATCGGAAAAAGGGAAATATTACTTCTATTTTTAAAATGTGGAGAAAGGAATACTCAAGGAACTACAGACAAGTGAGTCTCACCTCTGTGCCTGGTAAAATCATGGAGTAGATACTCATGGCAGCAATGTTAAGGCACATGCAAGACAAGGAGGTGATCCAATACAGTGTCTCTAAGGGCAAATCATGCCTGACTAATATGGTGACCTGTGGCTGAATGACTGTAACAGTTGACATGGGAAGACTGACCAATGTAATTTAGTTAGGCTTCTGTAAGGCCTGCAACACGGTCCCACACAACATCCTTGCCTTTAAATTGGAGATATACGGATCTGAAGGGTGGACAATTCGGTGGATAAAGAAATGGATGGATAGATGGATGGATGCATGCAGACAGAGAGATGTAGTCAATGGTTGTATGTCCAGGTGGAAGCCAGTAATGAGTGATGTCCCTCAGGGCTGTGCCTTGGGACCAGTGTTCTTTCATGCCTTTAATGATGACATAGACAGTGGGATGGAGTGCACCCCCAGCATGTTTGCAGATGACACAAAACAGTGCAGTTGACACAACAAAAGGAAGGAATACCACCCAGGGGAATCTGGACAAACTTGAGAAGCAGGCCCATGAGAACTTCATGAGATTATCAAGTCAAGGTGCAAGGTACTGTACCTAGGTCGGGGCAATCCCAGATGTGAGTATAGACTGTGAGAAGAACTCATTGAGAGCAGCCTTGCAGAGAGGGACTTGGGGGTTTTGTTGTGGTTAAAAAGCTGGACATGAGCCAACAGCGTACACTAACAGCCTTTAAGGCCAGCCATATCCTGGGCTGCATCAAAAGAGGAGTGGCCAGCAGTTGAGGGAGGTGACTCTGCCCCTCAGCTCTGCCCTCCTGAGACCCCTCAAGGAGTGCGGGGTCCAGATCTGGAGTCTTCAGCACAAGAGGTATGTGGACCTCTTAGAGCAGGCCCAGAGGAGGGGCACGAAGATGATCAGGGGGCTGGAGCACCTCTCTTATGAAGACAGGCTGAGAGAGCTGGGAGAAGGCTCTGGGGAGACTTCATTGTGGCTTTCCAGTACTTAACGAGGGCTTTTAAAAGAGACGGAGAGGAATTTTTATATGGGCAGATAGTGATAGAACAAGGGGGAATGATTGAAACTGAAAGAGAAGAGATTTAGATTGGATGCTAGGAGGAAATTCTTTACTGTGAGGGTGCTGAGGCACTGGAGCAGATTGCTCAGAGAAGTTGTGGATGGCCCATTCCTGGAAGTGTTCAAGGCTAGGTTGGATAGGGCTCTGAGCAAGCTGCTTTAGTGGGTGGCATCCTTGCCCAGGACACGGTGTTTGGAACTTGATGATATTTATGGTGCCTTCCAATCCATGGCATTCTATCATCTATGATAGCTCAGCCGTCACAGGTATTTTCCCTTCCTTTCCAGCCATCCAGCCTGCATGAGATTCCAGAGTTAGTTAAGCCCAGGTAGGCTTTGACTAGTCTAAACATCTGCTAAAGATTGCATTGTTTGTAGTGGGCTGAGTGTCTGATGCACCAGTATCTTCCAAATCCTCGTCTTGGGAAAAAACACTATAAGCGTTGTTATGGCTAAGGGAGCTCAGCTAGCTGTCAGCCACAATCAAGTGTTTTATCAAAGTTTTCCTAAAGCAGGCTAGGTGTAGAAGTGGCTCTCTGGGAAGTGAGATTTCCAGGTTCCTGACAGGATTAAGTTCTCTTATCTTGTTCCAGCAGCTCCTGAGGAATGCCAAACCTTAAACTTGCAGCTTTTACTGGCCTGTGGTGCATCTCTTGTAGAGCAATGGGTGCTTGTGGCATGTTGTTAGCTGCTTGAGGAGCCGTGGGGTGTTCCAAACTGTCCTGCAGGGAGTTAGCAAGTGAGCAGAATGCAAGGAGAGCAAAGTTGTTTAGTAAAAGCAATTAATGCACAGTCTGACAATATTGCACTAGACAGTTAATTTTATGGCTATCAAGTATCATACTATCAAGAATTTGGAATTAAGCATGGCTATGAGGGAAAAAAAGGCAACTATTGAGACTTTCATTATGTAAACAGAACTAATGTGGTAAGTAAATAGCACAAAGAAGGGAAAACAATAAATTTTGAGAGTATAATATTTTTGTAAAACAACATTTCAATTAATTTTAAATTGTTAACATCTTTGTAGGAATCTGAGTGTGCACATATCCATATGTATATTTCCATGTTTAGAGAGGTTTGTCTTACCTTTTTGATTTGGAGTGATCAGTTAAGAACTATATCCAATGCAAGTACTTATGTTTGAAATAAAATAGAAAATTACCATAGATAGCATGATGGTTAACTTAAAAGTCACTTGCTTTTTAAGTAGATGTTCCTCTCCAGAAAGAATATCCCTTTCTCCCAAGTGTATCTCAGTGTTTCTGGAATTAAACAGTAAATCCTGATGACAGAGAAATAAGTCTGCCCCAAATAGTGCATTTTTAAAAAATAGAGAATCTGTCCAGGAAAACAATAATCCATTATCCTTTGATCAGAAGAGTGGAGCCATAGATGTGTTAACTGCACTGCCAAGGATTTCAAGCCAGAGAAATATAAGTCAGAAACATAAATTTTGACAGACCAGAAATCAAAGTTCTCAATAATAAAGATAAAACCAGATCTCAAAATCTTTTTTATGTCTTTTCTTTCTCAAAGACATTAACTGATCATTAATGAAATGAAGGCCAGAAATAAAGTGTTGAAATTTATCTTCCCTGCTGCTTTGCAGTTGTTGAGTTTTCACATTTCTAGTTTTCCCACAGCTTCCAAGGAAAACAAGAAATAAGTATGTGATGTAAACAAAAATCAAAACAAGAGGATATTTGAAGATGGAAAATTTTAGGGATCAGACTTTCCACTTTTCCTGTTCTATTAGTTAATGAATGAGTAGTCATTTATTATCTGGGTTTTATAATTAAAGTCTCCACTGTGCAATTGTCAGTACAGGCAAGTTTAATTTCTGAGAAATCTCTAGCTGGCAAGAAAAATTACGGTTGACTTTCAGCAGTTACTGAAATGCCAGTAAGATAGTAGAGCTGTCTGGGTTGAGTTGTTGACTTTTCTCTTTGGATGTTTTTTGTGTGTGTGTGTGTGTGTGTGTGTGCGCTTTGGGGTTTTTTTAATTTTTTTTAATTGCCAAATCAGAGACAACAAAAGACCTTATAAGGGAAGAAAATCAGAATTCTGATTCTTCTTACATGTTTCGGATCACAGTCTTCAGCATGGGGGAGTGTGATTTTGCTTTATCTTATTTCATCTTCTTGCCTTTTTATTTAGGAAGTCCTTACCTACTAGTGGAAAATTTTGAAGCAGCTTAGCAAGCATACATTTTAACTCTCATACCTTATCTCTCAAGAATTATGGTCCTCCATTTCATCTTTAGATTTAGATGTGATACAAGTTAAACAAACAAACAGAAACCAAGATTTCTTTAAAGTGCCTGAGTGAGAAGTTAAAATGTTTCTAGACTACTTAAGATAATTAAAGCAGTGTGTTTCTGCCCTTTTATTCCTATCTTACAAGTATAGGTGCTTTATACTAATATATAGACTTTTTTTGCATCAGAAAGAGAATAAATCCCATGAAATAAAAGGCATAATCATTCTATTAAAAATAGAATTAGCATTTTTACATAAAGAGTACAATAAAATATTTTGGATTTGGGTTTCTGTCATACAAAATTAATAAAAATTTAAGCTTTTTCTATATTGTAAGTTTGATGACTAGGAAGAGATGTTCAAGGACTTGGACATCTTACCCTGTATATAATTACTAGAGCTGTCCTCCTAGTCATAGCATGCAAAATTGATCACTTACCATACCTCATTAAAGCAATTTTTCCTCCTAATGCAGAACCATGAAAATACTGTTCCCTAAATTCTCTTCTGAATGGCTTGCTAATAAAATTTACCCAAAAGATTTGTTTTCTTGTCTTAAATTAATATTTCTAATAAAACTCATCTATTTTGTAGGACGTTTGCCAGATGTTACTCTGAGCAGTAGTGCCTAAGTTTTACTTTGTCTGCATAAAATGTAAAATACACATTCATATAAAGTTATAAAATTGATAATTTATACATATAAATAGTTGTAGTGCCAGCCCTATAACAAAACTGCAGTTAGTTTGTCCTGTACACAGTTCTAAATGCCCTCATGGCAGGGCATAGGCTTTGATCTATTTAAAGTACGACTTTCTTTTTTTTTGTAAATAAAATTGAATTAAAATCTTGACATTCATGCATTTCTGAGGATCTTGTGGGTGGCTACCTCTTGTTCACATATTTGATTTTTGACTTTTTTCTTATTGTAATTGTTTTCTGCCTCAAGCGCTGATAGCAAGCTACCCAGCCACGTAATAGCAACAAAAATCAGTGCTATTGGGTGATTTTCATAAATTAAGAGTTAACAGCAGAAGTCAGCGTAGTTATCGATCACACTTGCACAGCTTTCAGCTCATGTTAGCCAAATGCTATGCTTTTCCTCTTAAACCTGAAAGTCCTTGTCCTGGTGTTTGAACACTATGCACAAGGCTTTACCATCTCTGACACAGGGCTCTAGCTCTCTTTGCTGGCCAAATGACATTACTTTCACAAACCACTTGCAACTCAGTGAGAAAACAAATACTTTTAATTAAAACCTGCCTTTTCAAACATACCTTGCTGTTTCCAACTGGCCAGTAGTATCTCTCCCCAGCAAAACTTTCTAAAGGCAATGCAGAAAAGAAAATTCAAGCCTTCATGTAGTGCATAAAAAAAAGAAGACTCTTGAAGGAATTACAAGTATTGTGGAAAAATACTGTCCATATCTTTTTTCATAAGAGTTGAAATTTTTGTGTCCCATAGGAAAACTTAAAAGGAATTTGTGTTACAGTCACAAGATGGTGACTTAAAGTGATAGATTAGGGGGTTTAATGGAGAATGACTGTCTTGCCTAATTAATTATAAAAGGAAAAGGAGTGAAAAATATCATAACCAAAGGAGTTGACCATTTATTTCATTCATATGTATTTAAAACATTGATTTTGTAGACAAGCCAGAGTTCCTACAACTCAAAGCAAGGATCCAGTTGCTCCTAATTTATTGTCAGAATAGATTAATTGACTTTAATTCATGTTTTTCATCATTCCTCCATAGAAGTTGATGTTAAAGGTTTTTTCACTGTCTGTTTGACTATGAAATGTCAGCATGTCAGGATGCTAGTAGGTTCAAATAGAACCCTTGGATATTGTGACCATAATCTCTCCTTCAAAGAGGGACATTTTTGTCACCAAAATCTTTTTTTCTTGAGGGATCTTTTGAGTTGCTTTTCCTGAACAGACATTGCAGTAATTAGACTCAGTTCAAAATGTCATTCTTACTTAATAAATAGATCAATCACACTTTGCAGTTCCTTCATTGCCTTTCTGGGGATTTCCAAGTCAGAGAGTAAGTAGCTCTTTACTGCCAAAAACCTGATGGAGGTCCAATATCAACCTCAAGAAAGTCAAACCAGGACATCAGAGAGTAACACGACCTTTGGGAATATGGGTGCTCAAACCAGAGAGGAGCAGCTAGTATCTTCAATGGAGATTTACCTAGATTAAGATAATTTGAGCAGATACAGGTAGTTGCCATATCCAGAGCATGAAGCTGCCAGGCACTAGTTCAAGGCTTTATGTCTATGGTAAATGAGCCTCTACATGATTCACTCTTTAGCAATTTTCTGAGAAAAATATCTATTTTTCTGGATGTATGGAAGAAATATAAACAGAGAATACCCATGACTAAACTTGTCTCCCCATTGTGTGGTTGTGAATGGAAACTTCATCTGGGCTCTTATCTGCACTGCTGTGCTCTGAATGATTAGATTGTAAGACCTGAAGAAAAAATCCCATCTTTAAAATTGCTCCTTTTCTGCCTTCCCTAAGGAAGAAAGAGGTGTTTATGTTTTGCAAAGAGATTTTTGGCAAATGACTGCACCCGTACTTAACTAGGAATTACTGATGATGCCCTCTGTCTTGGGGGTGAGGAATCACGTGAAGAGATCTGTGCCACATTGCATTTTAATTTTAGAGGTTGATTACACTATTTGCTTAGGCTTGATCTAGGCATGAGTCTATCCTGCAGTCCCAGGAGAGTGTTCTTAAGGTCGTGTTATATCCCAGGAGCTACTCTGCCTTTATAAGTAAGAACAAACTGCCTGATGAAAAGTCCATTGAAATCTTGCATGTGACCTCAGTCAAGTCTTGGGGAAAAAAAAGATTTCTTCTAGCAAATTTATTGCTTTTATAGAGGCCAGATTATCAATAGGTTATAATGTATTGATCCTAGAGTGGATTGATTCATGCTCATCTTTTTTCTTGGCATTTTTGTTATAAACTTCTGCCTTTCCCATGAAATAGAGAAAAGATAAATCAACATTTTAAAGAGTCTTTAAAGTAAGCTGCTGTTCCATCAACAAGCTGAGTGCATGTGTATTATTAAATATGTGACCAGGAGATGATACAGCATCAGTGATAAGGATAGGTTGATTTTATAGAGAAAACTGGATCATCCCATTAATCTGTCTAGTATCAGCAACACACATTTTAGTGCAAATGAACTATGCACTAAGAAGCAAAGAACATAGATAAGATCTGGGCCTCTGTGTGCATGTGTATTTAGATGTATAATAGCTAAACTGTATACTATTTATGCTCTGGGATCCACAGTGATTTTCAAAAGGCCTTAAAGGTCGGGGAAAATAAGTTTGCTTTGCAGGGTCATGGCCAAGAAAGTGATGCAATCGCGACAGAATTGTTCATCTGAGCACAGAAACTATGCTATGAGAATTTACTTCGCTCTAGTAGAAATGTGTGTGCATCCCCCCCATATCTACCTGGCACTGACACATCCTGCTGACACTTTGGCACACTCTTTTCTAGTAGTGCAAACCTCTCCCAGTGGGCCACATCAGAGCAGTGGAAATGGTGACTGACACTGATAAAGCCATATCAGGGCAGGTCTTCTCACATCCCACAGTCAAGTGTCTGGTAAATGTTTTGAATGCTGCTATCTGTAATTCAAAGACAAAGTGATATTAAAAGACATTTTATATTATGAGATGCTACATTCCCACTTTTATTCCCTGTCAATGAACATGAACTACATGGTCAATAAGGTGCAGAGAGGAAGTCATGGATTGTCTCAGACAGAAAGGCAAAGTACAATAAATTGACTGAAAGCCCAGTGTTGGTCGATGTCCAACCCTAACACAGAGACAGAGCCCAGAATCTCACTCAGATGCCTGAACTTTTATTACTCCACAAGAAACAAAACTCAGCTAAACGTTTGGTACTCATACTCTCTGTCAAACTCCTGAAGAATAACCTTGAATTCAAAATAATGTTTACTACACTGAAATTTTGAGTAAGCATCTCTGCGCCCACCTTCCCAGCTGATGAAAACAGGTATGAGTGAAAATGTGGGAATCCTATCTTTCTTCCATCTCATTCACATGCTTTCAAATTATCTTCCATTTCCTCTCTGGCAAGATTTTTTTTTTCTGATTCTCCACTATCCAAAACAAATAAACAAACAACCTCCAAAACCCCAAAGATTTTCCTGAAAATAGGTCAGAAGTTTCCTCAAACTCACTAAAATCGCCTTTTGTAGTAGTTCAGTAATTTCCAACAAGTAATTACCCTCTTGTAACACCCAAAGGCAGCTAATTATTGCCAAAAGCTGAATGCAAGAGCAAAAGGCAGTGCTTGGGGAGGGTGGCATTTTCACCTCAGTGATATAGTACACAATAATTTGTTGATCTTTTTAAAGCATGTGATTCAATCAACTAATGAAAAATATTTAAATCACATGAAGTGTATTATATAGTATTTTTACAACAAAACTTATTTTTTGTAATGCCATCATATAGAAAACTAGAGGAATAAATTATATGATAGATGCATACAAACCACACTTACTGTGTTACATGTGGTGTGAAATGTGGTGCACACATTTAAGCAAATAAGGGAAAAGACATCTAAGACAGCTTACAGAAATTCACTTACATTATATCCCAGATAACATACATGGGTTTTAAGTAGAAAAGGATTTTTTTTTTCTGCTATGAACTCAGTCACAGATAAGTAAACTTGTCTTGTGTGTGCATCAGAAACCCCCCTGTTTTGTTCAGACACAGACTTAGTAGTGCATTGTGCCATGCATGTGTTTCAGGTCATGCTCTGTCTGTCTTAACACATGATAGAAGTACTGCAAAGGCAGTATTTATGTAGGGCATGGGAAGTAGTGGCATCATCTACGGGATGATGTTACAGTGCTCTAAGGAGCTTCTCAGCCACTGGGGGTCTGCTCTGATCCCCCAGTGCAGACTGATGCTGATGAACCACTACCGTAGAGGGAGAGGGGAGGGAGCTACAGAAGCCACTTGGCATTAGCCTCTAACAACTCACTGGAGGTAGCCATACTCAGCCCAGTAGTTTATAGCTGTGGAAACCTGTTAGCACTCATGTACTTAAAGGCAGTATTTCATAAGATGCTTAACATTTTGTCAGCACTGCACACAGGAGGAAACTGAATGTGGCAAGAAAGGAAGACGTTCCTCATATTATTCCATCAGCTCTTCTCAGAAGGCCATAAAATATATTGGCTTAATATTTTCCCAGCTTGTGTCTTGCCACTTAGGGATTTCTCTTGAAAGATATTCCCTCAAGGATTCTGTCTGGAATAGTTTAACATCCTTCACTAAATACTTCTTCTGCTTACCCTTCCCTGTCCCCTTAGATCTGTATTCCCAAGAGTTTTACAATATGCTGATCTTGCACAGTAAAGAAAAAGATACTCAGCACCCAAGGCCTTAAAGAGAGTGGTTTTTTTAAGACTCTAATAAAGGTTTAAATATATGTTTTTAAGTGGGGAAATAAAACAACTAGGAACAATTATCTGTTCTTTGTTTTTCCAGTTCACCCACGACCTCAAGAAGTAAATTTCTGCAATCTCTTACTACCCCTCTGAAAAATTTCTGGTCAAGAAATTGACCAGAATTGGAGCCATAGGAGAGGGGAAAAAAAGAGTGGTGAGCATGTGTTTTGTAATCTTATGTCCAGAGGCCAACAAAACACCAACAGAAGTGGTAAATCCTACGGTATCTAGTGCTTCACAAGGAGAGTGGTAAGTAACTGGATTTCTTCTCCAATCCAGTATGGCCTTCCCGCTGGAATGGCAAAAAAATACTGAAAGACATGCAGCTGGATGCAATCTGGACATGGAAACACAAGACAGAATTACTGTAAACTACAGTAGGGAATACACTGGCAACAGCAGGAAATATAAGCCCAGACCTGTAAGAGCCAGACATGCAAGTCATTGCCACCAGCAAATACATACATCACACTCTATCCACCTCCTCCTCCTTCTGTGGAACTCTCAATTGACTTCATCATCTTACAACAATGCCTTGTTAATAAAGTTCAAGTGTTTTGTAAATCAATGCCCTTTTATTGTAAGTGATAACCATAACAATAGATAGGAGATGAACAAAAGTAGAGATAAGCACCAGGGTGCAGCCTTACAATCACTTTTATATCATGATCACTTAATCCCAAATTAATGCTGCATTCCCTATCACCACCCAAAATGGCAGTACACCCACATGCCAAAAGTGAACTTCACAAATTTTATGTACCAAAAACTAAACAGGGGAGGTAGTCTCGTGTATTTTCCTTGTTGAATTTAAGCCATATTATAAGCCATATCCACTTGCCTGTTGACTTTTTGCAGAGCAACTCCACACCCTCTGTCATCACCTGCCACTTGTCTCCCTTACCAGGAAGAGAGCACTGCATTTCATCAGACTGGAAAAGAAGAGGGACAAGCAGGGACAGCTATTATCTTGATTAGTATCATGAATATCAACTAGGTGATTAGGGAAGGGAGAAGTCCTTACTAATAGCTTTGATAAATGTTTCCTGAATTGCCTAATGCTCTTCTCCACCCCAGGCTGATGGTACTGAGGCATTCCCAGTAACCTGCTAACATGGGAGTTATTAGCTCCTGGTTATCTCCCTGGTAGGTGGGTGAGGATACCTAAAAATAGCACCCACAATCAATGGGGAACTTGGAATGAGTGCTTGTGGGAACTCTAGTCTCCCTGTACATTTCCTTGCTGAAAATCCACAGCTCCAAGGACATGATGCACCCAGGGGTTTTCATCTCATTGCGTTTCATTCATATAATAACCAGATTCACCAAACTGTTCATCTGCCTTGAAAACACAGCACTCACAAGCAGTTATGCTTTATTCCTCTCAGGCATGTTCTCCACACTTGGCCATAAGCACTGCCAGAGTCCTTCCCATTACAGCATCATATATGCTGACCTAACAATAGGAAAGTACTTAACTATTCAGTCTTCAACCATGCAGGTGGTGATAGGTTCAGGAATGAGACAGTAAAATAAAATAAAAGGTTAAACAAAGCAAAAGCCAGTGTTTAAACCTCAGCTCCCACTATTATGAGGAGAGCTGGTATACTGACAGGGCCTCAAGACCATCCCTGCTCCCAGAGGACTGGCTGCAGGGTGCAGGGTCCCTTTGGTGGCTGTGGGGAGAGACTGCTAGGCAGCACTCCTGGGAGCCTCAGCAAGGTTTGACCTCCCTTTCCTTGGGAGCTACTTTGAGCCAAGTCTCTTCCATGACCATCCCAGGGCTGTCTGACCCTGGTTCCCCTCACTGGGCTCAATCCTGGCCCCCATCCACAGGGTGACATCTCAGCCTGGCCACATCCCTGTCCCCTTTGCTCCCCAGCCTGCCCCCGACCCTGGCCAGGGACGGTGCAATGGCCCTGTCTGGGATGTCCTGCCCTGCCTGCTCCCAGCTGCTCCCAGGACCCTGATGCCCAGAGTGGCCACACTGCTGACCTCTTTAATGGACATGGCTGCAGCAAGATCAAGGACAGTGGTTATTCACGTGTGGTGAACTTCTGCACTGCCATGTGGAGAGCAGAGCTGGGACATAGCAGGGCTCAGAGTCAGCCACCCCACCAGTAACATTTTTTGGGTGCACAAAATCAACCACCTTGTACCTCAACAGTTGCATTTTTAGCTAACTTACCTGAAAATTCTGAAAGACAGACGCATTAATATGTGGCTTGTACTAACACAGGTGTATCTGATGCCACCACACACCACAGCAGACAGACCATGACTGGAATTGTACAGTCCAGTGTCCTATTCCTATTTAGGTCATCCCTAAAGAAAATGTAAAAGAAAAATTGAAAGGTTTCTAAAGAGAATAGTAGGAATGGCAAAAAACCTGCTTTATATGGAGCCCAAGGAGACTGTATTACTTGACAGGGAGACAAGTCTTTACTTTGGTATACAAACATACAGAACAATCCAATGGCTAGAAACCAAAGCTTCAATTTCAGATTACCAGTAAGGGGCACAGCAAAGGAAATAACTTGCTCAATGCAGAAACAAAATTTTCACCATTTGAAGTGACCATCAGAAACCTTCCAACATCCTCTATCTTGACCCAAGCTAGGGATTAAACTAGGAAGGACCACTGTGAAAGTTCAATGGTTTCTGCTATGCCTATGGGCAGATGATACTTCCCAAGGGCTATTCCAGTTATAATCTACAGTAATTAAACTTTTTATTTCCCCAGGAGTTTGATAAGAAAAGATTATTTTAGGGGGTTTTATAAGAATAAATATCTTTTACTGATTCTGGGTAAGATGTTGGAAAGTACTTTGCCCTTGATTCCAGTTTGGGAAAGAAAACAGAAGAGAAAGGCAATGGGAGGTGATCCTTTCCCTCTACTCAGCACTGATGAGGCCACACCTGGAATACTGGATCCAGTTTTGGACTGCCCGGTGTCAGAGAGACACGAACATACTGGAGACAGTCCAGTGAAGAGCCACAACGATGATGAAGGAACTGGAGCATCTCTCCAGAGGAAATGCTGAGAGAGCTGTGGCTGTTTAGCCTGAAGAAGATAAGGCTTGGGTGCATCTCATCAATGTGCACAAATACCCGGAGGGATGGTGCAAAGAGGACAGAGCCAGACTCCTTTCAGTGGTGCCAAGTGACAGAAGCAGATGCAATGGGCACAAAATGAAACACAGGAGGGTCCATCTGAACATAAGGAAACACTTTTTGTACTGTGATGGTGATTGAGCACTGGCACAGGTTACCCAGGGAGGTTGCAGAGTCTCCATCCTTGGAGATATTCAAACCCTGACTGGACATGGCCTGGAGCAACCAGCACTAGGTGGCCCTGCCTGAGCAGAGTGTTGGGCCACATGATCTTCAGAGGTCCCTTTCATCCTCAGCCCTTCTGCTGTTCCATGTTTCTGAGAACAGACAAGACTGACTGGGTAACCATCAGAATTGCTTGCATATACTTTTGAAAGTTACGTTCCATTACTATTTTTTACTTGTGTCAAAGGTATTTTTTTCTCTCTGGTCTGTGGAGCTAGACTTTCCTCTGCATTTTATCAGTAGAAACTGAAGCCAGATTAGTCCAAAGAACCTGTGATATGTTGTCCTTTTGCTAATCAAAAATTAATCTTTTTGGTACAGTGCCATTTATACCTGGGAACATAATGAAAGGAAGCATATGTGCATTGCCCACTTAGTCTGTGCCAAAACTCTTTCCAGGGTAAAAGCACTAGCACCTTTAAATGGATGAAAATATTTCATATAAAACACCATGTCCTGTCCCTGTTCTAACACTAAAAGGGTTAAGCCTTCTATTCTGTTAAATTAACAAAAGCACTGTTACTATTTCCTCCTTGCTTGCCAGCATGGTTTCCTCTGCAGTAACATCTGTGACACCACATAATTTTTTCAAGACCTAATTAGTGATGTTAGAAGAAAATGTTAGTCCACCAGATAGTTTGGGGAATAATATAATTTTTATGTACATATATATATATATAGATATGTTTGTCTAGTATCTTGAGTCTTCCTCACGTCCCCGTGAATCTTGTGTGGTAGCAGTCCTGGAATGCAAAAATAATCTAGGGAATTTCTGATCACTAAGTTTAGCGCTAAAGAGCCAATGGTTTCAGTATGCTGCATTGCATAGATGTGAGGTTAAATTCAGAGATCAGACTAAGTTGCTTTTCTGGAAAACCAGTCTAAATAGAGTTAGGGTGTGGAAGTTCCATTTTTACTGCCTGCCATTGGACTGTGGAGGCAGGACCCTGGAAAATGCAGAACAGTTTATTTAGGAGAGCAGTAGCTTGGCTAGGAAAGAAAAAGACATTAAGTCAGTTTTTAATTTCTAATTCTCCAATCATTAAAATATTTTCTGTCACCAGAAGGAGAAGTGTTAAAAAAGATCACTGGCTTTAAGGAAAATACATTGATTGAATTCATCAGAAGAACAGAGCTTATGCGTAAATTTAATTCCCACATCTTCAAAGGAGTCAGTTTATACAAACTGTCTTATATAAATTAAAATGTTCAAAGGATCTAGTTCACTGCAGTTCCCTAAAATCAAATGTATCCCACTTCAGTTTTATAATTTGTTATATATAGAATTTTCTTTTCAACCCATGTTAGTATCTTTCTTGTTCAATCCTTCTTAATCTCCTGACCTATTTTCAATGGATAAGAAATTGACTTTTAGTCATATTCCTACATCACTGAAGGGATCTTAAAGGTCTTTTCCAACCAAACTACTTGTATGATTCTTTGATGCTATGACTGCTGCGTTTAGCCAGAATTCTGCATCTTTAGAATACAAGGGCAGAAATCTGCTGTTAATGGCTGTAGCTATACTTACAAAGACTGTTAAGTAAAACCAGAGTTGTGCAATCTGCTAGACTTAAAATAAAAATAAATTTATTACTGTCACTGGAAATAGCAGCCCACCACTAGGAAAGAGAATTAAAAATTAATTTATTTTAGCTGTATTTACATAACCAGGGCAAAAGACAGGTAAATCAATAATAAATAAAAAAAGATTTCTCAAATACATTCTTCTATGACCTGTGCCAGATTCCAATTATGACAACAGTTTAACAACAAATATTGTGACACGAGCAAAAGATATAAACCCACATCTTCACCTGCTTTCTTTTACGCAGTCTTTGTAGTCACACCAGAATAAGAAAATATGATGATGTAAAGATAATCTGGGAGTTTTAGAAAGTGGTTCCAGTACCAATTACTCCACACCTTTTCCAGACCAGCTAGTATTTTAGATGGCTTCTCTTGGGTAACCTGAGAAGGTTCACAAACCTATAGAATACTGTTTTCTGATCTTTCATGCAAGGCCTCGTGATGCCTTATATTTACCTAGCAGAACCTTTGAATATAATTCAGTAGTAGATCATATGTTTTCCACAAGCAATTTTTAAAGCCCTGTGTTTATGAAGCTGGTGGCATGTTTATAAAATTGTGCAGGATGGATTTAATACTATACATAGAACTGATAAATCAGTGTATATGAGAAAGACAAGTTTTCCTACCAATGCTATTTAATTTGTGCTGAGAACAGTTACAATTAAGTAAGGAAAAGCAGAAGAAAATAATGTAGGTTTTCCAATGCAATACACCTGACTTATCATTCCTTTCTCTAAGCAGATTTAGATAGACAGTGCAGAATGTGAACTCCTATTGACAGTAAGCAGAAGTATAAAATGGCAGTGAAACTGGTAACTTAAGCATTTCCAAAGAGATTGCCTACTGTTTAAGGCAGGATACTTTCAACAGTCAAAGAAAAATCTATGCAAGTTCATTTTGTTAAAGATACTGTAATTTTCTACTAGCAAGATATACTGCATTTTGCTATTTTATGGCCACTGGTGCTATTCCACCGTTCTGTAGAAAAAATCTTCTACAGAATTGTCCATCTCTTTTTGTGGTAAGGACAAAATAAGCTTTCTACATAAATTAAACCAGATTGAGATTGTATATTTAAAAAACCCAAAACATTCCCTTCTGATGCTGTCTGAAAACAGCAGTAGGCTGCATCCACTATTACCACTTTTTTTTTACATTGAAAATATTGTATGTATAGCAAAGGTAGCTGACAATAGTAAATCAGTTATGTTTTATACTGAAATGGTAAATCAGATTTACATAAAGAAAAAGAAAACAAACAAAAATTCCATAAACTGCATTTTAATATGACAAGAAAAGATTAGGCTTATGATGACAAAGACCAAGCAGAATATGAATACTAGCAACTTCTTAGTAAATGCGCCCTAGGGCATAACATCAAAGTTGCTTTGTAATGACAAAATTTCTTTCACCCCAAGGTAAATTTGATGCTGAAAGACATTTGTATGAAGAATATTGTTTTCTTGAAAAAAAAAGATAATCATAATGACTCTTTAATTATTAGCTGAGACTTATGACAAAATATGTCTGCACCCAGAGTTGCTAGTAGCACCTGGTTGATGTAGGTCTTTGTTCCTTCCACACAGCTCAAGTCACATGAGGATAACACTGACCTTATTCCAAGGAAGAATTATTCATGTCACTTCTTTTAGTTATAGAGGTTGTTCACCCAGTCACGCCTGACTGAAATAGAAAGGATGGATTTACAAATTCAGTGCCAGACACACTGGGTCGACAAAGTACTTCATTAAATATGTAAAATTAGTTCCAGAGCTATGAAAGGCAGAGGAAGAGACAGATCCAGCATGCTCACTGAACTCTATGATATGAACTCTACTATCATTTAGGACCTCAAGCAGTCACCTGTCAACTTCCATAGTCTCTTCTCTGTAGATTTTTTCTCTCTATCCTTAATACAGTCCATAGACTTGTCTAGCCACACTGCTCCATTGGTCATTTGTTTTCTTTCCACTTCCACTATCATCTCTGCACTACCATTTTTCTCACAACAGAACCTCCGAAAATCTGGCATTCTTGAAGATGCCTTTGGAGGATTGCTCTCTGAAAAGCAGACTTATTCCCCACCCCCAGTCACCAGTCCTTCTCTTTTCGTTAAAATCCAGGGAAAGGAAACAGAAACTCTGATATGCCAAGGTGACAAAGGGAAGCTATGTTAAGCAGAGAATTAAATATCTACAGTCTTCACAAGAGGACATCCTTCATGTCTTCCAAGTCCCCTTTCCCTCTTCCTTAAGTCCACCTTTACTGCTAATTGGAATTTAGCCAGGGCAACTACTTGTAAAACAAACAGCTAAAATTACGAGGAGTCCAACCTTTTTGGTCCTACATGTAAAATGAAAGATATCTTTGCCTAACAAGTAATGCTCCTTACACTCAGGTCACAGATCTTGGGATAACTCAGGCTGCCCCTAAACCCCTGCTTGAATCTGGCCCTAAGAGAAGAAATTGTATTAACATACTTTCATTCTGAGTAAAGGGTATCCATACAGTAGGATGAATAATGTTCAACCACTACACTTGGGAGTCTCATTCAGAGTAGACAAATATACACAGAAGCTTTAATGGATTTTCCATGCAGGTCCTAGTCCAGTTAAGCCCAGTTCAGCATTAGAGGTGTGCCTTATATTCATAAGACACCTTATTTTGCAGATATATGTTCTGCGTTGTCCACTTTTGGTAAGATACGCCATGGGGCATAGCACTGGGTGCCAGTTGTCTTAATATTTATTGACTCATAAAGGTCAGCAAATGACAAGAATTGCTTGTTCTGTCATACACCATTACTTGAATGGGCATTACAGCAACCAGCATTTCTACTCACATTTTAGTCCAATGTGACTGCTGTTTTCCACAATGATACAAGAGCAGTAACAGGTAATAACTACCTCATGACAAGCTTATTTTGTGGAACTTGAGAGCCCAAGCAGTGAAGGGATTAGTAGTGCTGCTTTTATAGGTCATTTTGATATTGGTATGGAATGCAGCTAAACTAACAAGATGGCAGTTTTTCACTTGAGTATCTTTCTATTTCATATCTTTTATGTAAGTGCATCCATTTCTGTGTTTATTTCATCATCTCACTAATACAGGAAATAATTGCGAGACTTTCTTTCAAATACAGCTCTGCATCATTGACTCTATTTTATCTTTGCTGTAGTTATGCTAACAAAAACAAGTATATGAGCTATGAGTGGTCTTGTCACAGTCATTATCTTTCTCCTGATGGCTTTTTGAGTTCAGCATGAACTATTTACATGTAGCTTTTGGAATCACAGAAACAAGGGCAGGGAAGGACCTCAGGAGGTCACCCTTTGCATCTCCCTGCTGCAGGGCAGAGCCAAAGAGCTAAACCATGGCTAAACAGACCTGAGCTCTCCCTAGCTGTTACCATCTGACCCATGTCCACACAATAGCTGCTGGTGGCTATTTACCTCAGCTTCAAGATCTGATCTGTTTATAGCTGCTTTAACCTGAACAGATCCATACTGTGCATTGTGTATACAGCTCTTTTCATTCCATGTTCTTACAGTCTCCTTTCACAATTCTCTGTGTCCTCTGCAGGTCTGGAAATCTACACGTTACAGTGGAAAGAAGGACATTTCCACTGTCCCTATAACCACCCTATGATCAACAAATAGTTTCATCAGTCTCTGTGTCCTCAGATAAATCCTCTGCTTTCACAAGCCAGAGCAGTTATAAATAGCAAGACATGATATAAGGTCTTTAAAAAATCACAAAACTTCCCAATAAACCGATTGCCCAACAGAAAATGAAGGAAAAAGGGCAAAACTGACCATAATGTAACGGGTAAGCAAAATGAGTGAGATGCAGTTTCCTGCTTTCTTTCATTTGCAAACTGCTCAGTCACAAGTGTCATTTTGAAAATGAAGTTTGCTGAGGCCGCACAGAGCTTTCCTTGAAAATCCTTTTGTACAGTGGGAATTCCACTGGGACAACGTGTCTTGGATAATGAAGTGGTCTCAGTGCTGGTGGTCTCTTTTCTAGCAATACACTACATATCCATATGCTGGGTTTATTCCTGAGGAATGCATCATCTTCATACTGCCAGGTATTGGTAACATTGCTATGGCAAGGCACGTATGTAATTGTAAGAACATGTGTGCAACTCTAAGAATTTATCCACTGCAAAACCACAGCAGGGGAGCAAAACTCTACTCACTCAGCAGGAATTTTGCCAGCAAGTCGCAGATTTCATCCTTGAGATTGCCCCTCTCTTAGAGTTATGGATGAGGTAGAAAAGTATTACTGGCTTTGCTTCAGAAGGGGGACATCAGACAATGAATAAACTGCTCTATCACTGTTGCTCAGGGGGTCTCAGAAATAATCCCAGCTCACTGCCTGAGAAACCTTGTCCTTGTGCTTTTTTCTGATGGAATAGCATTAGCAAGCTTTACAATTTAAAACCTGGTGTAATTTTTGTAGGGTTTTTTATCCCCCTTTGGGTGGAACTAACCTGCTGCAATGTGCTCACATGATACAACCAATAGTGAACTAAGGGCAATCCCAGGGAGACAAGCCTGATAGTGTGGACCATATTTAGAATAACCAGAAGGGGCACAGATCTGAAGTGTAATGGCACATTTCAAGGCCTCTAAATATACAGGGTCTTTTAGAAATTTAGAGCTTCAACCCACTGTGTAGCAAGGGAAAAAAAACTATGAGTATGCAATTTGGCTGAGGATATACAGTGTGATGGACCAAGAGTACACTTCTTTCCTTGGCTGTACCTGTCTCACAGGTTGCAGGTATCTCCAACACCAGGGCTTCTAGCCTTGCTCTGAGCAGGTCTCATCAATAAGGATTTGAAACTGCCTACGCCATCCAGTGATTCATCTTATATAATGATTCAGTGTTGCAAGCCCATGGAGCTTAGCCAGACTGAACAACAGTGGAAAGTTTTCATTTTTTTTTCTTTTCTCAGAAAAGATTTTTGAGGCTACCATCTACTTCTCTGCTCACAGATCCCTGTTCAGAGCCCACTGACCATCCATTTCACAGATCTCACTGCAGGGTGCTTCAGTTTTGAAAATTTCTCAGTTCCCACAGCTATTGTATTCCTAGCATGTGAACAACATAGCTACAACATTCTTCCTGGGGGACATCCCTCAGAGCATGTGATCTTTTACAGGAGAGACCCAAGATCCACAGTCAAATTATCAGATATGAACTTACAAGATTGTCCTTACGAGGAAGTATTACTCAGCAGAGCAGTTTGCTGATTTTAGAACCGTAAAGTTTGTGTTTGATATTTGTGTTGCAGGGCAAAGCTCCGTATAAGCGGACGTTGGGTAACGAAGGTTCAGTGGAAGTTGTACTACCCATTTGTCTAACATTTACCTCCCTGTTACGCTGCAACCATCATGTTACGCAGGGACAGGCCTCCTGGAAGTACAGGCAGGCTTTGTGTGATAGATTGCTGACATTCATGCAGAAAAGCAAGACCACCAAACCTTTGCACTTGTCAATATTTGTACTCTAGCAGTTGGTGGCTAATGGCTTAGCACACTGATTCTTGTTGCCACCCTCCCGCCTGTATTCCAGGAAAAATAAGATGCAGTTTCCCAACTCAGGGATTAGAAAAAAAATCGAAAATGCAACCCAGGCCCACCCACCAAAATAAACATCCTTTATTCTCACAGATTCCTGTACATCCAGATACACTCTGGGCTTTTCTTAAAAGCAAAACCAAATTAAATAAAAAACCAAAACCAGAATCAACCCCACACATTACCAACAACAAACCCAGAAAGGACAGTAACATATATTTCAGATGCAAAGCCTTAGTGTTTTGGTTGTGCAAAACAGGAGATTTCTACTTGACCTGGAACCAGAACCTAAGGCTTATAGACTCACATTTCAGCAGCCCATCAGCTAGGTCAGGACAACCTACCTGCTTCCCCACCTAAATCTTGCCTGCAGGTGTTTGCATCCAACTTGCAGCCATGTCTTGGCGGAGGTTGGGCCAGGAGGTTCAAGCAGCATCCTGAGCAGTGAAGTATTACCTCCTACATCTCTGAATAGCATTGCATCCACTTAGGAGAGCTGCTTCTCACCACTTCCACTTACGTAAAGGATGAAGTAAACACTAACCAAATTCATCCTCTGCAGGAGCGTGGTCAGCACAGGCATACCTCTGCAAAACAGCCAGCAAAGGGTCAAGGGCCTGGAGGTCAACTCCTTTGTCTGCCAAGATCAGGCATGGTCTTCCCATCCACTGAGCTCACCATAGATCATTACAGATCATATTACTCCTCTTGATTAAGAAAATGACTGTTTTAGTAACTAGGAACTCTCTGCTTGGCAAAACCAAAAAGAATTGTATTGCTTTAAGTGGGCAGCCACATTTCATGCTATGTCAGGGTGGAACTCACCAGTAATTATAGTTTGATTTCCTTAATGAATCTCTGAAAGTATTTGGATTCAGTTTCACATGTTTGAAAAGAAAAAAAATGGAGATGGGAAAGGGAAAACAAATATGGCCCAAGGAATCCTCAAATTCTTTTATGCTGTGAGTTTTCTGCCAAGGCTATCCACAGAAATAAAAGCAAAGGAAGGACATTTACAGTAAAGTGGTGCTTTTGCAAACTCTCCCTTTAAAGAAATTGATTTTGCTAGAAGCCTTGGAACAATTCTCAATTTATAGCGAGATTGTGGCAAGATTACAGGAAGCATCCAGGGTGTTCCTTCAGGGACCCCATTCTTAGGCCTGGTGCTGCCAAGAGATGCTGTGTGAAACCAATTCCCTCTGCCTGTACACAATCCCAGAGATGGCTGATGCATTTCACACATAACAATGGTCAAGGTAAAATCCACAGATGTTAGAAGCCAGAACTGAAATTGGGAACAAACGTCTTCTTCATAATTACCATAATTATCTAATCATAAAGGTAATTATGACAGTGACACAAGTATAAGCCAAAAAGTATAGCTACTTTTTTTAAATGAAAACTTCTCAATTAAAAAAAATGTCTCTTGAGAGAGAAAAGTTTTGTGATTTTTGCTGGAAATATTTTTTTCCAAGTTTAGGTGCAATAAATTTACAAATCAGTATTTCGGCTCAAGACTTACTCAAATCTGATAATTTTTGGAGGATCCTTTTATAGAAAACTACCTGAATACACAGGATTGTGGGTTCATCCCTTTTCCTACTATTTTTAAAAGTTTTTTCACAGAAACCACTTACAGATATGCCAGAAAGATAATGCCTGTGAGTATAGGAGCCACATTCCTCAGGGTACCACAAAGACATATTCCTCATCCAGGGTGTTGGAACCAGATGATCTCTGAGGTCCCTTCCAAGCCAAACCATCTTATGACCGTAGTGCTAGGTTTCTGGCTTTTAAGACAGACATAGAAACAACAACATTTAGCTAAAAGTCCTCTGCATTATTTACAAAAGATGGTCAGGTAGTAGAGTGAAACATATAAGTTACATAAAGTGGCAGAAAGCTCTGGGTGAGGCTCCAAGATGATAGGATGCTTCAGTTGAAAAATAAAATACCTGACCACTTGAGCTGCTACAATATATTGCCAAAATAAACTACAATTATTTATTCAGATGATGCTCCTTGGCTTTCCTTTTCAGGAACACTGCCAGAAAATAAATTAAGTATTCACCGAGTCAACAACACAGAAAAGACACTTAAAGACCTGAAGTCAGAATATGCAACACACTTCATTTAACTAAGCAATATACTTAGATAAAGACTAGTTTTTCTTCAGCTTACTAGGATTGCTTTTTATCTTTTAAAATTTAATGGGTTTATTTAGAATGAAAATAATTAAACAGTGGAGTGAATTATGCCACCAAAAAGAAAAGGCACACAAAATAATCATTTTATTTCCATTTATGAGAAATATTTTCCTCTCCAAATTCTCTCATTCTTATCAGCACTACTTGGCCAGTTTACCTTTAGTGATTTTGCTACATGATTTATTATACACAGAGGACAATAAAGTCAATCCTTACCTTCTAGTTGTCTGGGGATTTTTCATTAAACATGTACCTAAGAGTCTGGTTTATGGGTGCAATAAATATGGATAGGAGGCAGTGCTCTGGGGTTCGTCAGCCACCATCAATGTGGAAACACAGTGTCAAAAGCCGGGCAGCTTGAGGTGTGCTTCTGGGTGCTAACAACTGCTGCCTTGCATGGGAAATGTGTTGGAATGCTCTGACTTGCCTTGGGCCACTTTCTGGGAGATGGGCACCAGTGGAAACTCAGTGTCTCGTCCTTTGCTGTCAGGATCCATCAGCTTCAAGAAGGGTGGAATGGTGGTGGTGACAACCATGGAGAACCAAGTGTGGTGGGTCACCTAAAGAAAGGCACACCGGATGTCAGGATGTAAGACCTGAGACCTCATGGCATGCCTGCTTCTGCTGCCATCTGTGTGCCACTGTATGCTTGAAGTAAAAGAGGCACTGGATCAGAAAGATAACATACCCAGTTGCTGTAAGAGTAACTCCTGTAGTGCTAAAATACTTTCTGGGTAAAATCACTTAACTGATACATCTGATAGGGAAACCTGTTCCTTAATGCCTAAAGCCTGACTAAGGCAAATAATATGAAGACAAACTAGATTAAAATGTACCCTGTCTACAGTTCATATGTTTGTTAAGTAGATTAGCTCAAACCTACAAAAATAGTGACATAATTCTCTCCCCTTACCTTTTCCTGAGGAGGTCTCTACCTTTGGAACAATTGATGTAACCCTGTTCATGTCTTTCACTAACTGGCAGCAAATGAAACTCCCAAAATTGTCTCATTAAACCTGACTAACATTTGAGTCTAAAGCACTCCAAATGAAGACTGAGCCAATTTCTCTGTAAAAGACCTATCAACAATGAGAGAAAACATTGATAGAGAAGTTTTGAAGAACCCTAACTTGCATTCTGTTGCTAAGGGATACACTTCCTTGGTATACATACTCCCATGCTCTCAGCAAGTCTGACTCACAAGAAGTCTGGTTTTCAGTAAATAATGAAAGCCCTACACTAATGAAAACAACATAAGAAGGGTCAAAAATGAAGTAAAATAAAATAGCATGCAAATTAAATATTACTTTACACTCCAGACAGTACATAGGATGCTTTACCATAAGAGTGCTCTCTATAGGCTGCATAATGCACCTGGAAAATTTATGTTGAGACAGACTGGATTTTGTTCCATTTGCAAAGTGATGTTTTTGCTGCTCTGCTCCCCTTCTATTGAGCCCAAACAGCTCCTTGCTATTTGTGTTCCTTTTCCTTTTTTTTCCTCTGCAGCAAATGCCACTGCCAAATATCTTTCTCCCACGATATCTCCCTGTCCCTCTCACTTTTCATAACCTCTAATTATTACATGGAATGGTTTTAGAGACACGGGGGTTAAGGCCAGAACTTACCCAAGTGACTTCCACTTTTGGATGTCTCCATATGGGGTCTCTGAAACTAGTGACATCTTGGGGATGAAGTTCCCATGAAGTTCAAGGAAAGCTACTGGTAGTCATAACTTCTAAAATTAGGACTTATTTCCGAAAATTTTCACTAATCTTCTTTACCCCAAAGGTCACTGTGTGAGGCAAATCCGAAGTCCTAATGCTGGTCTTGGCAATTGTTGGGTGAATTACAGAGGAAAGCCATAACCAACTTGTTCCTCCATAATTGCAAGATTCTCTCCCTCATTCTGTTACGCTTCCAGCAGCATGACCATTGGAATGACTGGCTCTGGATTTCCTCTGGTATTTCTCTGAAACTATTCACATGAGTGAAGATACGGATGAGCTTAGAGACTGACCTTAACCGCCTAATTAAATATATCTTCAATTATGGAAGCTACATGCTCCAAAATGAATGAAATACTGTATTTTAAAACCAACATAGAATGCATAACTATATTATTACCTATAATATTATCTGTATAACTCTACAGATTAGCAATCAAAACATACAACTTGACTATAGGAGACAATTATAAAAGAGAAGAAATCTATTGCAATAAATTTGGAGAAAATACAGAGTAGGAATTTTAGATTTTTTTCACCTGAAAACCAGGTTAAGGGAAATTTTTTCCTGTATTCAAAAGGTCATATGCACAGCTATTAATCCTGTGACTCACAAGTCACTAAAAGGTCAGTGGTTTTTTCATGTACACACGCTAACTATTATAATATAACAAAGTTAAAAGAAAATCCCCATTGGGGCAGGATAATAAAAACCGGAAAAGAAATGTGAGTAATGGGGGAAGAAGAAAATATTTAAAGGAGCTAACTTTAAATTGCAACATTGTTTTTGATTTTTACAACACAGGTGTTACAAGAGGGAAAAAAAGACCATTTAAAAGTATCTGGGATAATTTTTTATGCATACACAGGAACTTTCTTACAAATCCCTTATCCCAAGTTTTTTCCCCTTTTTCTGTCATTGCAATTACTACTAAACTTCCCACTAAAATAAATAGTTTCTATGAAATCCTGTGTCCTAAATCCTGTAGTTCTCGTTCAAGCAAAAATTCCTGCTGACTTAAGTGGAAATTGCATTTGAGCAAGACTTTGATCAAACATTTTATATTCCAGACTGCTGTAAGTGGAGCAGAGGGAAACTATATCAAGCAGGTGAAAATTTGCATTTAACAGCCATCCTTCTGTAATCTGCTCCTCCTAATGCACTTCACATCTGGAAGGATACCATGCTAACTAGCATTTTGTTAAAACATCTCTGAAGTCAGGAGTCTTCATATGTCTCCTTCTTTGCCTCTGTATAGAGTTGAATAGAGAGGGATGTGGGTTTAGAAAACATTTTACATTATGTGTAGTTAATTTAGCCATGTTATGAAGTTTACAAATGCTAAACACTGGAGTCTTTAATATAAAAAGACTTTAATGTAAAAAGAGTGCTTGTGGATTTATGAAAATGATGTATGTGTGGTGTTTCTGTTTATTGAATTCCAACCAAAACTACAGCAATGTACCAGCGGTGTTGGACTGGATCCTGCTTTGGCTGGAACAGAATACACTGAAGTGCTCTTCTTTTTAAAGGTCTCCGGTCTAATGTTGTCTTACATTTCATACCTAGACAAAGTAAATTGGTACCTTCCATGCTAAAACAAGAAAAGCAGTATTATAAGAAACAGAAATAAGTCTTAATGACTTAACATGAAAAAAAAATTGACCCCTGGATCAAATGCTGTTGACTGAGGTTGACCAATACTTTGCTTTTGGCTTAAGTGGGGTCAACAGTTGACCTAGAAGCATTTGCTCTAGTTTCAAAAAGCAAATTTATGGTTTCTTGTCTGTAGATGAAGCTTGTAGAGTTCTGTTGCATTAGTGAGTGGACACCAGAGACAGTCAGGAGTAACCTGTTCCCTATTTTGAGATAAATGATTCCCACACTCAAAAGGTGTGACTACAGTAGCACATAAAGGCAGGGAAAACAAGAAATTCACATCTCCTCAGTAAGATATGCTACTAAGTTTAAAAACTCTGCTTTGTGCCAAAGAGATATGTTGAACTATATGCATACCACTAAGAAAAAGCTAAGACATATATAAGATTTTGCCCTTTTTGAGTGACTCCCATGTATATGGGAAGGTCTGTCTTTAGATCTTAGATGCTGCATAAATCAAAAGGAGGATTGTAAATCACTATACTGTCTTTTTCAAGAAGCATCATGAGCTGCTCCTTCCATCCTGAAACAGAGAGTCTGAGTAAGTGACCATTGTACTGTTTAGCTCTAGAGTAAGGGGGGCTCCTGAAGCTTCCCATCCTACACACACTGAACCTCAGTGGCTGACTTTATACCTTGAAGATTTTGCTCACAATGCACTGGGATGAAAGGCTCCATATAATTACACAACGACATCTTATTACCATGACACGCTACTGGGAAAAGATTCACACAGAGGAAGCATCCACCTGGACTCCTGATACAACCAGTAAAGAGACCAATGGTATCCAGTTTCTAAATATTCAAAATAAGGTTATTTACTACCATTCAGAGAGCACTGTAGCTCTGTTGTCACAGTAACAAGTAGCAGCAATACCATTACTGAACCAAATCACATTTGCAGTCTCCCAGCATTGTATTCAACAGAATATATCTGAATGCTTTTTATTTGCTAGCAGAAAGTAGGATGTTAGCCTAAATGAGAAGAAGGGACACAGGATTATGCTCTTATTTCATCTGTTATTTCAAATGAAAGCAACATAGTGGGAAAATCATGAATGCATTTTAAAAAATATAATACACAGTATATTCTCTAATGTTCTGCTGCAACTCAAGGCAATTCAACCTTAATCAAACTTCAGAACTCCAGTCATTCATTTGCAAATGTTAAAGTTTTGGGTTGTTCCTTTTTGGGTTTTGGGGTTTTTTTTTAAGAAATCTATGACTATTGATATAATTAAGAACTATTCAGCAGGTTGCCATAGGAAACCTATTTTTTCAGCTAACCCAATACCTCTACAGATATTTGAGTTACCTAATGCTTCACTGGAAGTAGAAGAGGAGTCTTATATTTAAGAATCAGCATGATTCGTGTTTTTAATATAGACAAAATATTTGTCCTCATTAAAAACAAAAACAACTTCAAACTGTCTTCTATCCTAGTTTTGCAGGAAAAAAAAAGTTAACTTCCTCTTATATTTATCAGGTACTTGCAGGGGAAAAAAACATAATAAAAATGCTAGAGGAAGAATCCCAATCTGTATGAAGTGAGAGCTTGATTAATTTCTTCTCTTTGCTTGTGTCATTTCATTTTGATTGCTTCTTAAAAACACTCATCTTGGAGGAGGAATGTTCACTGTCTGTGATTGGTTTTCATGCTGAGTCATTACACCATCTAATTTGGAGATCTTAAAAACAAGCATGTTCACTTTGTAGTCTGGTCTACAGGAAGCAATGGAACTGAGTTTGAACATATGTTTTCCCAAACAGAGACTGAAAGTGGCTCAAGGATGCAGAAACACCTCTGAAATATTTTCCACGCAGTTTCAGAATGAGCTTCAGGAACTTTCTATACTTTAGAGAAATGTATCTTTTTTACAAACATTCCTTCTAATATGTTGATAAAATACTGTGCATGTGCTCATTAAACACTGTTTAGATAAGACTTGTTCCAGTCAACCGCACTGATTTAATGTAAATGTTGTTGAACGTCACTGAGAGAGCACCAGCTAAGCCTTATCCCTGCTGTTCCTATCTGTGAAATCTCCCCAAGACCTGGCTATCCAAAGAGAAAACTCTCTCTCAAGGTAACAGAAATCTCTAAAGCCACCTCAGGTAGACAGGGATTTACCAAAAGAGAAAGCAGTAATAGCTAGTGTGGCCACACCTACTGGTGACCAGTACAGCCTAAATCCCACTTCAGTTCCCACAGTGGAAGTTCCCCATTGGCTGGAGCTAAGTATGAATGCACTTTCTGGGCTATTCACACCTAGATTAATTATTCTTAGTGGTCAAATCTGAAAGGAGAAAATACCGCTCTGATCGTCCCCCATGTGAACTGCCTGCTTGTTTTCATCAGCTGTATTTCAGTCAGATCCTTTGAATGTTAATTCATCACAATAACCCAGAACATGTTACAGAACATATTTAAGATGAACTGTCATGTTTGGGGCCATGTAGATATTATTATTATTATTATTATTATTATTATTATTATTATTATTACCCTGGATAAACACTCATCTTTCTAGGGTATTTCACCTCTTTGGTTTCTACATACTCCAGCATTGGACTTCAGCAAGAATATAATTCCCCTTTTCATCTTCCCCCTCCCAACTCACCTATTTGGTGTTGAAAACACCCCAAATCAGTTGGTAGGGAAGAATATGCACCACTGTACAGCCATCTCAGCAATACTGAAGCTGCATCCACTGCTGCAGTAACAGCAGCTGCTCTTATTGGAAACAAGTTTGGCATGATTTGGGCAAAGAAGATTCAACAAATTTTCCATTTGGCACAGATATAAAGGAGAGAAAATTTTTGCACAGTATGATTTCACATCACTTAAAATTAGCCTGAGATTTCAGTCTTGCCTGTAATTTCAAGGTCAGTCTTAGTTAATGCTCTCAAATAGCACTCTTGAAGAGGTGCCTTGCAAAGATTAAAATATCACGTTCAGTACTTGCTAAGTAGTTCAGTCCAACTATGCAAGAGTTAAAAAAGTCCTAATCATACAGAAAAAAAAAAAAAATCCAAAGTCCATTGTTAGCAGGGAGAGGCAAGTACAAACAGCAGTTAGCAAATGCTAAATAGGACATGCAAAAAGACTTCCATCACATAAATAGAGATAATTACAGGGTTACAGAAAATTCCCACAGAGTAAATTTGAGAAGTCATATGGCTAACAAGGACAACTATGAGAGAAGATCTTTTCTGGTGCAGGAACAGAAAGGTGGACAAGAACAGAAATGAGACGTGAACTGACTTTTAAGAAGAGCACAATAAACATGCAGAAGTATTGCAAGGATGAGATGGAGCTAAACAAATTGCAGTCTGCGTTTAAAAATAGGATGTCATTAGAACAAGTAAAAGCAATATTTCTATCCTTGTTTTCTAAGGCCCCACGACGGTAACCATGAGGACTGACTTTTGGACATTCCAGTATTAACCCAAACACACCTACCAGGCTTATCAGGTAGTACTTACTCTTGTTTCTGTTCACCCCTTTCTTCTGTTTCTTTTTTTATTATAAGGCTTCTTAACTCTCCACCGTTAACTGTTGAACTTGCAATAAGACGGAGAAGAGTTCAAAGTCAAGCAGCATAATGCAAACAGACAGGGCAAAGGCATAACTTCAAAGACAGATGAAGATGCTATAAAGTTGATTAAAAAAGAAAAAAAAAGAGCAAAGAAAAGAGAATAAGAAAGAAATTATTGCTTTGGAGCTCCTGCATAAGTGGGAAAGGAAATGCCGTATATTGGTATGTATTTTGATAGGCTTAATCTCTGTATAGCTATGTAATGTTGTAACTCTTAATACAACAGCACAGAAAAGGGAAGTATGGGATGTAATTGCTCGGGCAGAGTTATGAGGTATGCAGGCATACGTGAGCTCTTGCACACAGACCAGAACAAACACAAACACTTATTGTTGATTTGATAAAGAAATGCAGCATATTTTGTGGTGTGCGCCAGCCAGCTGCCAACTCACTGCTAAATTGAATGTGCCTACAGTCTGGACTGAGTGGTCTTGCTGCCCCACACAGCGTCTGAACCGCTCATTACTGGCTTTCCCAGAGAATAGAGGAGATCATTGGGAGTAGTCAACAGTAAATGATCTTGCTATTAAGCATTCCTATCTCACCCCTAATGAGAACATCTAGGTGCCCGGGATACGATTAAGGGTCACATACCAATAAGCTGCTCGAGCCTCCGCCTTCTCTCCCTTGACTTTAGGAAGCCTCGCTCGATTATTAGTGGCACTTTCTAATTCACGCAAAGAACTCACAGTTTTGGAAGAAGGCCAGCAATACTGATCATAACACTTGCATGGACAACTTCTTCAAGCTCTCTTTTGCCACTCCACTCCTTCACTATGGAATCTTTTTCTAAAAAGGACTTTAGGAAAACAGGATCACTAGGGCAGCTGGTATAAAGCAGCAGTGCTTATTTTTAGCAGACCTACAGACTTTTACCAGCTGTTTAATGCCAATATTAAGCATGGAATTTTGCTATTTGTCTATTCTTCTTGGAAAATATGGGCATATCCACAGATAAGCAGGTAATGGCAAGGTCCCAGAAGCAGCCAACCTTGTACCTGGAGGCCTGTGTTGTGAAGGATCCTAGGCCAATTCAGGGGTGGTCTGATAGCTCCAGTTGTGTTTGTACTCTGAAAACAGTAGTTTGTTCTCACAAACAGTGTTGGACTGAAACTCAGACCTGTGCATCTGCCCTTGCTGAGAGAAAGTAGGAGGGAAAATCCCAAAGGGAACTTTTGCAAGCAAAGCCTCTGCATTTCCCAGTGCTGTGCAAACATGCGCTTTCTTCAGCTTCTGGCATCACACCATTTCAATTTCCTGCTGCACTCAGGCAAGAATATTTCTGTCTAACACATCTCAAAGAGGAACATCATTAGCATTAGTGCTTAAGGTCTTTGAAACTGCAAAGAAAAGGCAGGTGTGTCAATATGGAAGGCATTATGAGAGGGCAGCAAGGTTTAAATATTTCTATTTAAAGTTGACCCGCTTTAATGAGGGGATTAGATCATACGACAGACACAGATTTTGTGAGATTTTATAAATTCTGTCTTCAAACCAGTTTGTCTCAAGTTAATTCTCAACTGTTCAGGTTTGTTAGAGTAAAAAGGAAGGAAAATGTATTAAACAGCAGAATGATCCTATAAGTATGTTTGTCAGCCTCTTCTACTAAGTAAGAGAATATTTTAATTTATTAGCTAAGTACAACTCTTTGTACCTCATTAGAATAAACGGTTTAGGATAATTTAAAAGCATTTCTCCATGGACCAGGATATAGCTAGCAACCTATACTCTAAAAGTAATTTGTAAAAACCTTCCATGCTGTCTCTCAAAAATTGTGCCAACCCTTTTCACAGACAGAATACAAAAGACTGTGAGGTGTCTGGCAGCTAAGAGTAAAACATATGTACATTGAGCATGTTTTACCTAAATAAGTTAACACAAGACAGGAGGAACAGAAAACCCCTAAAGGGACAAATTGAATTAATGAAAAAATCTAAAGTCCCCAGAAAACCAATGTCCTTTGGCCACTAGACCAAAATGTATCTCCTTCTGCAGCAAGCCCCTTGGACAATTACCTGCTTTTGTCCTTTGTGAATCACCTTTACTTTTTTTTTCTCAAGTTTTCATAATCATATTAAACAAACTGTGTAAGTTGTGTGATTCTTTTATTGTTTTGGCTAATTTCTGGACAGAGTCCAGAAACTTGTCTCTCTGCCTCTGAAGTATGAGTCTCATCACATAGCACAGTAAAAATAAATCATGATTTGCATTTCTCAATAGCCTTCAAATAACTACATGGAGTAAAGCCAAACCCAGCCTCTTCATTGAAACAAACAGTTTGCATTTTCACATACCAAGATTGTTTCTCGTTCACGTAAAGAATAATTTCTGCCTCCATGTGGAAACTACCAGCCACATTTCTCCCTGGTAGCTCACGTAGTGAGCTCTTTGAGTCAGCACATCCAACCACAACAGCAAACTTTGATAGGATTTACTTGTACCATTGAAACATTCTGGCACGTATTCAGCTCATGACTCAGGGTGCTTATCTGTGAAGCGAAACTCCCTCTGGGATGTGAAGCACCATCATCTCAACCACTTCTTCTTTTCCTCCGAAAAAACAAGCAAACATTCAGCACACTTCTCAGTCTAGGTCCTTCCTTCTTTCTCATCCCTCACCCAACCCTAGCCAGAGGCAAGCTCTGGAAAATGTGAAGAACACAGGCACAATTGTTCTCAGTTTCTACCCTATGCTCATTATACTGGCAAAGTTCAAAACCATTTGCTTCTGCCATTGTACTTTTAAACATTTGTAGTTCTAGAATATCAGCAAAATCCCAGTACCATTCTTTGAAAGAGGTTCCTGCCTTCAATTTGTCACACTTTTGTTCAACAAATGTATCACCATGTTCTCATATTTATCTGGAAGACTATTAGACATTCAGCCCTTAAAAATAACATGTATCTTCAAAAGGGAAAGTTTTCCCCACACCCTCACTATGTTTTGACTGTATGCTCGATTTTTTTAAATGTAGAGGAGTCCTTCCAAAACTTGCGTGAAGTAGACAGAAAGAAAACAGGTGCTAGAGACACTTAAAAAAAGCAGCTGTGGTGGTTAAGTTACAGAATTTAACATGGAAAAGGAATAAAGAATGGATGAATTTGTGTCTGAAGAATGACATATGTCCTTTACTTTTGTTTTTCTTTTCTGACAAACAACCCAGGTGAAGGACACCCTTATTCATAAGGTAAGTAGACATAAGACAGAGGGGTCATGTGCACACAAATGTTAAATTAAAAACCAATTCTAATACAGTCAAAACAGCATCTCAACATAGCTACTCCCATGCAGGCAGCAGAACAAAAGTGGAGCAGGGCATGTAAAATCACAGTCGCTTTTACTGGCTTAGTCATTTTGATGAAAACCTCAATGGTTCAGCTGTAATAGTTACTCTGAGATGAAGACATGAAGTCCACAGCTGCAGTACAAGATTTGGGAAAAGTAGGAATCCTGAACCATTGTAGTTGAGTGACTGTATTATCTTCGACAACCTCTCCCACCCATGTTCTTTCCTTTGCAAAACCTACGCACCAAATGCAATTCCAGAGGAATTCCAGATTTTGCAGGCAGGCTGTATTTGTTAAAACACAGAATAAACACTTCCTTGTAAAGAGTTAGCTTTACTAGTCCATACACTAGCTCGGCTATTTTCTCTAAGACTGCTGGGCAAAGAAAAGAAAGAAATGAAAGAAGCTGTCAGGAAGAAAGCCTGGGCAGATAGCAGGGACAGGCAGGGGCAGAGACAGAGATGAAGAGAAATGTAGTGTGGGTAAGGAAGTAGAGAAGTTTGAACTTCAGAGGAAGCCAAGGACAACCCTTGAGAGAGCAGTAAGAAAGGAAGTTTCTATACGTGCTTAGAATTGCACCTGCTAATCTACACAATGCAAACCCACAGGAAGTGACTCAGTGGTCAGAGCCTGACACACAAAAGGAAGCATCCTATATTCCAGGAAAAGGTATTTGGCTTATGCATGGACATAATGGTTTTGTTCAGGTCTTGAACCACAACTGCTTTTGGTTCTGTTTCTCGTATGTAGCAGTTACTCTTTCTAACTTACTATTTTTAACTCAAGCCCATCAAAGAGGAAGAGCAATTTTTGAGGAAGAGTTCAGTACTTTATCCACATTATATGAAGGAAGGACTAGAGTCATAGTGCTCTGAGCACCTAACCTAGCCCAGTTTCTCTGTGCATCTTCATCTTCATATTGTGGCAGTACATAAAAATTAACAAAAACTCACTTACTTGATGTTCCAGGCCAGGCCCTCACACCGAAAGTACTTTGTGTCATATCTTTTTTTATCTTGATCCAACAAGATCACAATATAGTGCTGTCATACCAGATACACGAATCCCGAGGACAAGGAAGTGGTAGGGCATCGTGGCTACTGAATCCTGCTAACTCACAGAGCAAACCAAAGGGATTTCAGTGTTTAATTCTCTTTGCTTCCCCTACCTACAATGGCTTTAAAGGAGAAGAGACAGGATGAACGAGCTAAAGTAGCTCGTGGTTAAAAATTACTGCAAAGTTGTATAGGCTGCCATCATCTTTTGCAGACAAGGATGCCTATAGATGGAATTTTCCTCCAGCCAACAGCTACCCCCTATTACCTTAGAACCCCTGAATGCACCACCTGGGAAGTCCTTTTCCTGGACTCTGTCAGGACCAATGTCCTATGGGCCCACAGCACGTGAGGAGCAGCAGTTAGGAGAAGGCCACCTTCATGCTACCCTGCAGACTTGCTCCAAGTGCCGCTTGGCAGAACCATAGCATGCAATCCTCAAGGTTTGTAGTAAAAGCAGAAAGGTTTCCAGCTCCTTTTTGACTCACATAGCACAACTTTAAAGTCTTTAAAGTCAAAACATACCAATCACATCTTATCCAATTGCATTTTCTCTCTGGAAAGAGTAAATATAGCCTCTGTGAAACCCAGCATACTGTACATAGACAATGAGAGGTTCCTGTAAAGGCTCACTGAACTGTATTTAATGGGTGTTCGCCCTGGGGATGATAACTAGTCACTGTACTTGTGAGACGTGCAAAATGTCAGGGGAATATAGAGAAGTGTTGTGTTCAGGAAGCGTGTGATGTGACTAATAGAGTATGACAAGGGGTGTGGTTATCATGAGATATGTACCTCCCTTCAGTGCCTTCATGAGACGTGAGAAAATAAGTATCTCCCTCCTCTCCCTGTCTCTCAGGAACATGTTTATTCACTTAGAACTAAACTTCCAAAATTTATCATACTGCTCTTATTACTGGGCAGTTTCTCAGGAAGGAAGTTTATTACAAGATTCTATATTCCTGTTCCAGCTGAGTAATGCTGGACACAGAATTCAGTTTACTTCACAGCAAATAGTTTATGGAAAAGCTAAGTTCTTGACCAAAACAATGTATTTCAAGCAAGTGTAAAATTTCTTTGGTGTTTGAATAAGGATGGGCTACTCCCACCTCTGATTCTCTCGGGAGACCACCCACCTCCCTGTGTCTGTCTTGGTGTGAAACCTCAAGGCAGGTAGGAAGGAGTGAGTAGCCAAGAAACCAATTGGCATCTGCCTGTAATATTTCTTTTTCTAGATGAAAAAGTAAGAGAAAAAGAACATGCTGCTCTGAAGAAAACAGAGGTGAAAGAAAGAATGAGGGAATCAGGGAGAAGAGCACTGGAGGAGTGTTAGAGCAAGGGCATGAAAGATAAGTGTTGGAATTTTAATCAAAAGATGGAACAGTAGTAAATGAGACAGCAAGGTAGAGAGAGAGAGTAGAATAAAATGGACTTTCAGGATGGAAGAAAGGGAGCCCAGAGCCTGGAAAAGGACATGCTGCTGTGAGGTGATTGAGGTGTAACTTCAGTTTAAAAAAAGGGAAAAATCAGTTAAAGGAACTGTTAATGGAAATTAACAAACTGAGCCTGACAAGAAAAAGAAAGACAAGAGGAAAGAAGCAGAAAAAATTATAATAAACATTAGGAAGAAAAAAGAAATGAGAAATAGATAAAATATTTTACCCATTACTTTTATTTTTTTCGGTCTTGTTTGTCTCCCAGAATAGCTCATGGTGAAATAAATGGAATTTTATTTCCCAAGGAAAACAGCCATTTAAAATAGAAAGAGTGTTGTGTATATGACCCAAATTTTACCCTTCAACTCCAACCTCCAATACGTGCGTGACCCTTCATTTCAACTAAATATTCACCATGCAGACTCTGGTCTAGATCGATTTACACTTGTAGGCATCTCAAGCCACAAAATACAGCTCAGCTCCTCACAACAATAAAGCCAGCAAACAAATAAATTCATTCATTCATTCTTTCATTCATTCATTCTTTCATTCTTTCATTCACAGATTTTCTGGTAGATTTTGCATAATGATTCTGCAGAACTGAATATCAAGTTGGTTTGGGGTTTTTTCCCTTTTTACTCATTGCAACATCAGGAGACACAATGTGTGACAAAACCAGGAAGCAGTTGGTGGTAACAGACAACACTATCTGCATCTCTCTCCCCCTCACACCTCATGACAGAATAATTCTCATCACTATCAACAGCACCCATATCCATGCTAAAAAAACCCAGATGCATCTATATAACATACCCAACAGTTGCTGAATACCCAGACACAACAGCCAAAGAGTTGGGCTTCAGGACCTCAAGCTGACAAACATGAGAACCAGCTGCAAACGTATGAATTGTGCTGAGGCAAATAACCATGACTTCAGAACTCTGACAATTGTTGCCTTCTTCGGGTTAGACTGTACTTGTGGGGGAGAGCATGGGAAGTTCCAGATCAATGGAAGACCCTGGCAGGCAGGCGGCAGCTTCACAATTACAAAGACAGAGCCTGTCCCTGCTTTCTTCCTGCAAAAGCAGACGAGGCTTTGGGGATGTCTCTGCTTAGCTGTAGCAAGAACATCCCTTAACAACATGGTATGTATTTTGAGCAGCCCTCAGGTCTAATTAAGGTAAAAGGGCTAATTTTGTATCAGAATATTGTGCTAAAATCTGTAACAGCAAGACTGCTTACAGTCAGTAGCATTCCAGCACTTTCTTCCATACAGTATTAGCAAACCACTCCAGGAGAGTTTGAATAGCTGCAGACTGAGGCTACTTCCCATATGAATAATTTCTTGAAATAAAGACTGGTCTGTCTTCACTGGAGCAGAAACCAGATAGAAACAATCATAGAACCATATCCATCACAGGAGATTAACTACTAGTGTGAGGCATTATGAGATTTCTGAATGTTCCTCCGTCTGGGACCAGACCCAAGCCATGGAAGCGAGCAGAGGCTGATACAAGGAAATCAGATGATCAAAAATCCAAGAGCAAACACATGCTAAACATTTAAGAGACATCCACATTTATGCTGAAAGCACAAAGAACTTAACTTGCAACAGCAAAGTAAAAACCTAAGACACACCTTCTAAAAAACAATCAAATGAGAAATCTTTCTGTTTTTTCTTTCATTCAATACCTACATACAACAAGACATTTTCATTAATTTTTTTCTTGAGAACTGTACCTAAAGCACTCAGTAATAAATAAGGAAAACACTGGTTATTCAGGAGAATTGATGCAATAGCAGAACGAAATGGTTTAGTGATAGAAACCCTTATAAGAGAACTACCCTGCACAACACTAATTGATTCCATATTCAGCTATCCAAATAAAATATGATAATATTGCATTATCTGAAACTTTCACTGGCTCAACAGACTCCTTAGACAGGGCCTAGTTACCTGGTTAGATTGTAATCCTTCAATAAAAAATGGCAAGACCCAGGTATGTGTGTAGAGACCCATAGATTCAGAAATTTTTTATGGGATGGGACCTGGGTGCCAATTTAATGACTGTGGTGTGTGCTCAGCTTGAAATACAGTTTTTTTAAACTCTTCTTTAACCAAGCAGTTCACTTATCAGGCAATGAAATGCTCTGGTAATGAGGAGACATAACACATAAGCAACACACACGCTTCCTATCATACTTACTCATTACGTGTGTAATGACATGGAGCTTTACAAGCAGCACAAAAGGTGGAGTTTGGCTTCCTGTGGTGCAGATGCTCCTGACTCGAGTTCATTGTGTCTAATATGTGCCTTCAGATTTTGCCCTGAGTACTCATCAAATCTTCCATATAGATGAATTCTTTGGTGTAGAATACTGTTGAACTCATATTGCAATTTCTCCTGAAGGGGTATCAGTAAGACTCACTTGCACTCTAATAATCTTAAAAGTTCTACACTGCCCCATTCAAAGTGGCTAGCCAGTTCAAAATCTACTGAATATTCTCATGTTAGAAAACTGGGCTAATTCTACTAAAAAAAAAAAAAAAAATTGTCAAACTAAGTTGTTAATTCCTGAAGGGATTTCTGTCTGTAGGTTTTAAGACACAATTAGAGATAGCTATTTCCTTGCACATTATATGTTGTAGAGCTGGGGCCCTGGTAATCCATATTGTCTACATTCCAATCTAAATAACCCGGTCCTCTTGAGAGGATTGGAAAAATTTTGTAAAGAGGACCTAATTTTCAACAGGATCAGGATGACTTCTACTGGCCATCATGGGACAAGGCATCATGTATTTTTCTTTAAAAAGCATTGCCAAAAAAACATTAGGCATGGATAGAAATGAAAGTTATGTATCTTTTCCACAGCTTAGAGTTGATAGAGAAGTGAAACAGAATGGGGAGAGAGAGCAAGAGAGCATGTGATCTGTGGTTTCAAATAGACACTGAGGGTGCACTCAGCTGCACTGGAGCTGCCAGGAATTTCTGACCCTATGTATCTCCAGTTCCTGGAAAGTCCCACCAACAAACAGCAAGAACACATTCCCTCTGATAAGATTCTGTAATTTAGCAAATATTTCTCTGTGTGTCCAACAGTTTCTGCTGTTTGTTTAATGATGTTATAGAATACTTGGCTCTGCACCTGAAGTGGGGCAAGGTGAGCAGGCTCATTGCCCAAGTACAAATGTGCTCTCATTGCATCACATACCCCACAGTTTGTCTGAGTTGAGATCCTGCTGAAGCTGCTGCCAAAGCACATGAAGGGGCTGTCAGGAGTGCTGGGGGCAAAGGCTGAAGATATCTTTCACAATATCACCAGTTTGTTCATTGAGACTAATGTAGGAAAAAGGCTGTTACTCAGGGTACCTTTTGTAACAGCTTCACTTGTTAAAGCGTTCATTAGGACAGTACTCTGAACTTCAGTACCATTGTGGGAAGCTCTGGAAGGAATCCACCATAATGAGGACTGAAACAAATACTCAAAACTGTATTTTTTTTTCTTCATCAGGAAAAGCTTTTGACTAAGTGAACAAACTGTAGATATATATTTTGATGTCAAAAGGTCTCGAGAAATAGATTGACTTTGTAGAACCTCTTTCTCACATATAGTACAGCAATATAGAACTGTATACTACAGTACACATATAGTACTGGCTGCACACCCAGTTGCAAGGCACAGCAGTAGGCTATTATCAGGGTGAGGAGGTATTTACATAATTTGAGACACTGTAATCTCTACAGTCAGTGAAACAGTTCACTAACACAGATAACAAACTATATATCTATTAATTCAGCATTTTTTTAGAAATGTTCTTCTGTGCATGCCTTTTTCTTAGCTAGGTAAAGATGCAAGAAGCACAAGCCTGAGGTAAGGTCATATATATATATATATATAAACAGGCTAAATTCCCACCATGAAGTCACAGCCATGATTCTCATTTAAGTTATGCAGTTCCATGCATACCTTAAAGCTTTGGCTAAGTTGGTGTTAAAATATTACATTTCTTCAGGCTGAATTGTGCAGAGAAAAACAGCTTCAATCAATACTTAAATTGCTTTGATTGGGTCAATAAAACAAAGGGTTGATCGATCCACCTTCCCTTTACTCATGTAACAGTGAATGAAATTAAGAACATCCCTTAAAGTAAGTGAGATTTGGTCACTCCATTCACCTCAAGCCTTGGTATCTCTCATTTCTGGACTAGATTCACTGAATTATTTAGGTTGGAAAAGACCTCCAAGCTTTGACTTGACCTTGTCAACTAAACCATAGCAGTAAGTGCCACATCCAGCTGTTTCTTGAACACCTCCGGGAGTGGTGACTCCACCACCTCCTTGGACAGCCCATTCCAATGTCTGACCACCCTTTCAGTGAAGAAATTCTTCCTGATGTCCAACCTGAACCTCCCCTGGCACAGCTTGAGGCCATTTCCTCTTGTCCTGTCACTTCCTGGGAGAAGAGACTGACCCCCACCTGGTTACACCCTCCTTTCAGGTGGATGTAGAGAGTGATAAGGTCACTCACTGAGCTTCCTTTTCTCTAGGCTGAACACTCCCAGCTCCCTCAGCCCCTCCTCACAGAACATGTGCTCCAGAGCCTTCACCAGCTTTGTTGCCCTTCTCTGGACTCACTCCAACAACTCAAAGAAGAATAAATTAGTCCAGTCTGAAGGGGCCAGATGGAAGGTATTCCCCCATAATTGTATCTCTGCTTCTCCTTCAAGGACTTTTCTCTGTGTTATTGGGGTCATTCCTTTCAGGCTGGATTTCTTTGACAAAATCTCTGATGTAATAATGCACAGTCAGTCAAGAGAACATCATAGCATTACCATGAAGAGCATATGATCTTCACAAAAGAACACACCAAAACTCTTTTTTCACTGTTCAAAATGATCACCATTTCATCTTTTAAATCCTCACCCATTTCCTTAGTTTAGATAAAGTGTCATTCACTTGATTACAAAATATCAAGACTGAAAGGTAGATTTCACTGGTTCACTATGCTTTCCTAGTACAGTAATAATTCCGAACTATTTTAAAACTCATTTTCTGCAACACCTATAATGCAAGCACCCTATAAACATAGGGAAGATTAACATTCAAAATGACATTGTCATAAAAAAGAAATCCCAAATGATGCAAAACTAATCCAACTTTGCTACAAATTTAGGAGTGTAGACCAAATTTGCCCAAACCCTGGAAGTCCAGCTTTCCTTTTAATCCTAAAACTTATGCATGACCTTGCATTATAGTAGAAGTTACAAAGTGAGGAAGGGATGGATGGATGCACATTTTGGACTCAGAAATCACCTAACAGTTTGGGTATTTCTACAAATTTTCCACTTATTTGTCATCCCCGGTTCCCTCAGCAGAGAGCATTTGAGGTCAGTCATGACCCATGATTGAATAAACACCATTCCTGTCAGCTATTTTGCCCAGGTTAATGTTTGGCATCAGAATGAGTCTCATTCTAAGTTGTTTATCACAATGACTGTGATAACATTACTTTGGCAGTACCTATGGGTTATCATTTGCTGTTCCAATGCACACAATAGTCTGCATACAGTTTGTTGAAGGGAAGGCATGTGGGTTCAGTTTTAAAATTCAATAGCTTTGCTTTAGCAAAAAGTAATAAAAAGTTCAGTGTGAGTAATGAGCACAAGTAGGTCTGAGTCTATCTGCTTATCTGATTGTGCACAAATAAATTTCTCTTTCAAATACTCTCCTGCATGCACTGTAATCAAACCAGTCCACAAATAAATCAGCGTTGTCCTTGATTATTTTTGTCCTCCCTGCTACCAGATATGTGCCCTTCACAGGGACCTGAGACTGATATGGCCACTGATTTCAGTGGGGCCCAGATTTCAATCTTCATCTTCTCTAGTCCAAAGAAAAGAGCTGTGAGTGTCTTCAGGGACCCAGGTACTCACAGAGAAATTCAAAACACTTAAAGACACTGTGGCAACACACAGGGTTGTCAAAGTAGCAAAGGCCCTTCCATATTGATTATTTCCATGTTTAATATATACATACTCTTGCAGTGTTTGCAAATAACCTTTTTTGTATGAAAACAGCACTGGCTTAGTCAAAGCCAGATCAAAGAGGCACGCATGATTCACATCCACTAAATAAACACTGATGCCTGATGGCAGTAATACAGCTATTTATATTCATTGCTTGATTTAACCAGTGGCATTCCTTTAATATGATAATAAGCAGAGACTGTTTGCTGCGAAAAAACAACAAGAGACTTGAGTGCTAAACTTGCTCTTAACACCAAATGAAAGTGATACTGGTGGGCAAGTTGAGATTTGCTAATTAACTTTCCCTACAGACAAAATCAGAAGTTTAATTTTAGATTATGCTCTGGAATTTCATAAGAACAAATAAGCAGACAACTTCAGTGAGAGTTAAGCACTTGAATACATTGGAGGGTCTGTAACCAGGTCCCATCAGTGACCTCTGTGTTTCACTGGAATCACAGTCCTGCAAATCAGTCACTTCATCTCCTTTGTAGCACTTGGTGTTAGAAAAATGAGGGCAGAGGACTGTTTTAAATAGCATTATCACCAGTGACTACAACCCTCACACTTGAAAAAAAATAACACTAAACTGGTCTGAAACCAGAAAATAGTTCTCAGGAGCAACAATTAGGTGATGACAGACAACCCCCTCTACTGAAAGGGAACCTGAGCTGGCCTTGTGCTACAGACACTTGCGGATGACCTGCACTCAGCCAAAGGGCCTTCCAGATCCTGCTGCTCCACAGCCTCTGCTGGTTACTGTCATTTTGCAGGCAGTCCTGTGCCCTGTGTCCATCATCCATATCACTTGAGCAAAAGAAGAAAGAATGTGTGACTATGAAAACCTTTTAGAATGCTGGGAAAGGATACTTTGTTAGAAGGACCATCACCCATCCTCCAAGAGTATGAATGCTTACCCAGTTTGTAGTAATAGCTATCTGATTTACAGTGGTCAGTGGTGCCTGCAAGCAACATGGAATTGGTGGTGAAATCATTAAAACCACATGCACAATGAGATGGTATCAGAGGAATCACAGAACCTTTGAATTTGACCACGAGATTGATAAATACAGCAGATTCTAGTTGAAAACGAAGAATGGAAAATGTCCCAGAACACAAAATTGGATGGATGTTGCAACCAGAATGGTACACAAGTATTTTGAGAAAGTCTAGGACTCTATGGATCTCTCCCCTATTCTTTGGGAACTAACCCAATGTAAACAAAGCAGACAGACTCTTTAAAGCTACTAATGTCATCACAGGAAAAAAGGTCTAAAATGTAATTAAAAAAAAAAAAAAAAAAGGCAAAACCATTCCACATAGACAAGGATTCAGAGTTTTTTTGAAGAACATAATTTATCCTTGTTTTCTTTCATTATTCCACTTTAGTAAGAAGAACACCTTTTCCCCTATAAATACCTGAAGATTTTTAAATACCGTTTCCATTCGGGTTATAGAGCAATGTAGTAGATTTATTTTCATTAAGTTCTTTCGGCAAACTTTTTTGTCAGATTGGAACATGTTACAGCAGAAGCATGTGTGACTTGAAATCTGGGACTTCTTCCTCTACTTTCATGTATATTTACCTTTGTCCATAATTTACTATTAGTTGAGCTATCGGTAAAACTTATCTAATTTGGATGAAGGTTGATTTTGGATGGCCCCATGTGCCATAAAATAGCAGCAGAATTCTATTTCCTGCATTGCAGACAAGGCTGCTTCAGTTTTAGAGTTGTACTTTGACTTATTTGCTGATTTGCTTGATAAACATGATAGCTTAAAGTCTTGGAGAGAAATAATTACATGTGCCAGAATAACACAGGAACAACAGGGCTGCTAATACTTCAAAGACAGCTTGTACTTCCTTATTAAAGAGCTGCAAGAGAAGTTAATTTGTTATTTCTCCAATAATTAATAAAGAAAGTAGCTATTACTGTAACCAGCAATTTTGAAAGAGATTTCAAATCCTTATGTGTCCAACATACTGATAAAAACCAATATTAATTGCAACTTGAAGGAAACACTGATCTCTTAGGAGATTTTTGCTTGATAATTGAGAGGGCTCAAACTAAAATGCTCCTTACAACTCATATCCTCAGCAACATCTAATGGCTCAGACCTGCTTCTTCAGAGGTTGATTTCACACTGTCCCACAATCCCAAACACACAGATGTATCGGTGCACTTGCTGACCACAAAATGTTGCCCTGACTCATAACCATATTATCTCTTGAAATGATGCCCTGAAACTGCACCTGTTTCTACAGCTGTCAGCTGGTTAACACTAGGGAGACCCCCATGGTCTCAGTCAGCTGCATTCCCCATCCATTAGGAAACCATTACTAGTTTCAGGTAACTATTTTCATCCATTTAGAATCAATCACAGATTCTTTACAAACCCAGTGTTGAGCTGGACTGCAAATTAATTGTACTTAACATTTAAAGAATTTTGGAGGTAGGTCATGTAAATTAATTTTATTTATTTATTCCCCCAATCTGTGAAGAGATTGCATACTGGTTTTTCTCTATAAATGTCTGAAGATTGTTCTCATGGCCGCTATGAAATCATGCAAATTGAAAATTTTCTGTAGGCAGTAAATTCCCTTCAGTGTAACTTTGAAAATACATTGTATTCTCCAGGAGCCTGGTTTTACTTGTCTTTTGTAGCATTTGTGTGCTGTTTTCCAACTTCTATCTAGTTCTACTTTAAGACAGATGATTATTTTACTGAAGATAGTATTCCCACCCTTTCCAACAAACCTCTGTAAAACTGAATGTAGACTCAAGCTGCCCCCCAATATGAGGAGACCAAGGCTGAATGTTGGCTGCATTGTTTGCTTTGATAGGAACACAGAATTTCTTAGAAGTGATTGGAAATGCAAAGCTTTCCATGAATGACAACTGCTTGGGAGTCTGCACCAGGTTCTCTCCGTCTATGAAAAAGTGTTGCATCACAAGTGTTGCTGGTGCAGTCTGATTCCTGTTCTCACAAAAGAAACCAGGAGACCAACTGCCTTAAACTGTTACGACAAAAATAAAAACCAGAAGCCTGATTTTCCTAGCAACACTCAGCATACCACCCTTGAGTCAGAGAGGAGTAACACCTACAGAGGCTTGAACGTTCAGAGCTAAACAAAAGAGAACATTGCAAACCTACTTCTTCTTGAAGAAATGTTACACACGGAAATGAACAAAAAAAAGCAATCCATTACAGGCTGCAGCTGTTTGGCATGCTTGGGGAAAACACTGCCCATCTACAGGATGGCAGTTCTAGACCAGTCTCATGGATATTACTCAGTTTTTATTACTTAACTTTGTAAAGTCACAGATACCACTGTTCGCAATTTACAGCTTAGGAAATTCAGGATTAAGGAAGGTGAGGCAATTAGCCCAAGGTAAATTAATGACAGGAGTTGTGAAGAGACCTTCATTATCCCCATTCTTATTCTAGTCACTAATCAGCACAGCCTCCAGTCCTAAAGGAAGAGGGTATTTTGGGGGCAGCAGCCTAGCCCTCTATCATACAGCTGGAGAATACAGAACGTGGGTGAGCACCTTATTTCTCTTGTGGCACTCTTCCATCTACCAAAAATGTCCTACAACCCCTGTTTCCTGTCAAGGCAAGTCTCTTGCTATAGACAGCACTGGAGAAAGTCCTAAGGCTACTTGCTGAGGACCTTCCCTACCTCTCCAGTTTTGGTTCTCAATAGAAATAGTCTTTCACTCTCCCACAGGCCTGCCTGGGGAAGAGTCTGTCTGGAACACAGCCAATCCATGGAAATCATGAGGAAAATTCAGACTACATCTCTGACTGCGTTACTTAAGAGTGACTTCATTTGTCTGTACCAAGTGTTTTTATCTCTTTACAGAGAACAGCTATCAGATTATGGAGCCGCAAAAAAAATACATACATAAAAATCTATTCTAAGGAAATTAACACTTTTCTTAATGAATTCCCCACATGCACAAATCTTAGTGTTTTAGAAGTTTATTTGTACAGCACAACATACTCAACAGTAAACAGGCAAGTAATAAGTTTTAATAATGGCTCCTGCTATAAATTTGTCTTCTGCAATTTTGTAGCACTGTGTGAAGGCAGGAAGAAGTCTATGACACATGAATACTGAGGACTCACTGCACACCTGCACTGGACTGAGAACTGTGGTTTTTAACTTGGCTGCAGCTGTTTCTCTGCTGCATTTTACCTTCCTCCAAGATAAAACACAGAAGGGAAAGGGTAAGAATTCTTTCAGATGTCACAGGCAAAAACCCAACACGGAAATGCCTTGTGTGTGTGCACCCTCTGAGTGGATAATCATCAACACTATGCTGCTTTCTAGATCAAAACAGTTTTCTACCTGTAGGCCAGAAATGGGGATCACTTGCATTCTGCTGGCATCCAAATACAGCAGCCAGACGAATGCCCACCTGAAGAGACCCTCCTAGGACAGGGTGGCTCTCCCCTCAAGGTACTATTTCCATAACACCAAGTTCCAATAACCACAAATTTTCTTCCCGTAAGATACAAGATTTCTTTGGTCTGCCAGACTCGAAACCAAAGAAAAGCATTGGAAAGCTTTGAAAACTGAGGGCATATGCTATCTATCAAACACGGGGTGTTTGGGATGGGTGCACATTCACAGCAGCTATAAACAGCTGCTTCCTAGACAGGATGCTTTGCTTCAACAGTTTTTTCTCAGCATGAGCTTGAGCCAAAACCTCAGTGTTCTGCTTTTCAGTAAGTTCACACAAGAATGGGACTGTGGTTTAGACATTCCTACCAGTTTCAGAGGCACATAGCAAAACTGACCAGGCAGGCAGTTCTGTAGATCGGGGGGACTGGCACCTCCCAGCTCTCAGTTCTAGAGTTATGGGGTGAGCTGGGGTCATCACTTTCTCAGATTCCTAGCGTGCCATGACAGACATCCAGCTCTTTCACAATTCCCTTTGATTCACACAAAGCACAGCAAACCAGAAGGCTCTAAACCAAATGCCTCCTGCTTAATTCTTTATTAGGAAAAACTTTTGGCCCACTTATCCAGTCTCCTTTAAGAGCTCTGCACCTTCCATTCCAACCCCCAGTGGGAGGCACAGTGTTGGGCCTAGAAACAGCAAGGTGCAGATGGTAGCCCATTGTCTTTATCCATGCTCATGCTATTGGTTTTCTTGAGCTTATTGCCATGCAGGGAGGGGAAGGAGGTGACAAAAGGCCTGTTATTGCTCCATGCAGCCTGTGAGCCAGAAGCAAACCTCCTTGTGTTCCTCTGATGTCACCATGGCTGGATCGTGCCCCAGGCACTCCAGACAGAAGCTGCAGTCAGGGACACTGAGGGCCCAGCCTTCCAACTCTGAGCTGGTCAACAAAACAGAGAAACCTGCAAAGCTGTTAAGAGTGGGACCTAGAGGAGCCATGCCAGACAACTTTTTATTTTCTGATTTCCTTTTGCAATTAAATTTGACATTTTTGAGAGCAAGCTTGCTTACAGGCTATTAATCCATGGCTGGGGGCCAAGGAAGGAAAACACTTCAGTGAGAACTGAACGCTGAAAAGCTTTGTCTGCAGTACAGCATGCTAAGATAATTCAAGTGGGTTTTGAGAAACAGACAGTGGCAGTTTGTGCATGGCACAAACGTGTTCATACAGTGTTTTCAGAAGAGGAAAGAGTGAAATTTTAATGCCTATTTTCTCCCTTTCATTTACATTCAAGAGGCATATCATCTAGGGAAAAGCAGGCACTAACTGATATTTGCCACCAGCTGAGCAAAATGGTCATAATCAACCTACAGTGAAAGGCTTGCAGCACTTGCAACAGACTGAGAACATCTAACTGGACCTTTGGAAGGAGCTGAATTTTGAATTTTAAGCATATGAAGATCAGATGACAGATTCAGAGGATAAAAATGAGAGGTGCCATGATTTTTGTCTGAAGCCTGATTCTCTACAGCAGCTAGAAGAGATTTGAGAACCAGTTCATACCTGCTTATTTGAGATATAATGCTAAAAAATGAAAGAAAGGAAAAAAAATTATAATGAAGTAAAACTACCACTTAGTCGTACTGCATAGTTTTGAAGCTATCGATTTGATATCTATTCCTTAGGGCCCTTATTCACATGTTACTCAGGAAAACAGTATTGTGTTACAGCAATGGAATAAAGCAAAACATTGAGCTGCAATTTCTGGAAAGATCCAAGATCTGGATTTGAACATTATGTCTTGGATATATCCCTTAAAACAAGTTAAACTAAAGGAAACTAAAACCACATGTGGTGGAAGTTAAACAGGCACCTGTAATCTCAAAATGAACAAGTGTTAAATTAATGCTTCCTCTGGAAGTTTTGGGAGCTGTTTTTTCTATCACGTCTCTCACGTGCAAGAAGAAACCTGGGAAAATATTGCCAGTCAAATAGAAAATGGGAAGCGTTCAGGAGCAGATGGAGGGAATCTTTGCACAAAATTTTCACTGCATGCTAAGGCTTTGACCAGACCCAGGCAGTAATCAAATACAAATCACTCTTAAAACAATGTGGGAAGTGTAGAGCAAAATGAAGGCAAAAAAGTGACTTCACTGGTAAAAATTACAATCCCCCTTCAATGCCAGTCCCTTAATAATAGTTGTTACATCTTTGGATAACAGTGTCTTAATCCTTAGCTTAAGCTGTAATTGCTCATTCTTGCTGGAAGTCATTCATGTGTGGTGAGGAAGGACTGAAGGACTGCTTTTAGCCAGTTTGTAGAAGGCTTCTGTTCATTTGCTGCTCAGTGAATCATGATTGTATACGTTAAGATAGTTATGAATGGTTTGTTTAACAAAACAAGATATAGAGGGGGTTTTAAGCATTTAACCACTGCAAGCCATATGCAGAGAAGAAAAATTTCAAACCTATAGGCAATCTTTTCAGACTGTTCTGAAAGATTTCAGACTATTCTAAGATTTCAGACTTTTCTAACTTTTTTATTTTATATAGTTTTGTGAGTTTTCTACCCAGACTCAGGAAGCCGAAGGAGAAAGAAACATGATGTAGGGTTGTATAGGTGTAGCAACTTGAAGATTCAAAATGCTACAATAGTCAGAAAATATACATACACTCTGAATTACTCTGATGTTTGTAATTTTAAGTAATATTTTGCTCAAATATTACATTTAGCAGCATGCAGGGAGACTGGGTAAAGCCTCAAAGAGGAATCAACAGCTGCAGTTACTGCTCATCAGCTATAGATTAGATCGTTTTCAGGATGTGAAGAATCTGTGAATTGCTTCTGTGGATGTTTATCTGGGCTGATACAAACATTGCCTCCATCTCTCTACTCTCCCTTGCACAGCACCCATTGCCAGGCTCCTCACCCCAGCCTGCTGCCACATAAAGTAGGCAACAGGAGCTGTGATCAGGACAGGCCTGGAAGAAGGAAAAGGGCAGAAAGGAAGACAAAAGGAGGGAAGAAGCAAAGCAAACCTGAGTCGAAAAGGACCAGCACTACTCTGCTGTGATATGGGAAGGAGGGAGGCCCTGGTCTGAAGGCAGGAAGAGGTTTTTGGCAGCATTTGCAGCACCAGCTGCAAGTATTTCATGGATTGGATTTCACAGAGACATGGCACTGAGTCACTGAAAAAGATAATTACAATAAATGTACTTAGATAGAGGGCTTTTCCATTAAAAGCTATAGGAATCAACAAAGGCCTCTGATTGCTTGCTTTTTTCTTTAATTGAAAAGTTTCTCACTTTGCTGTAATTCCCAACAGGTTTTCATTGTGTTCATAGGACAATTAGAGGCTCCCTGCTCTGGCTGTGTTTAATACCTATATTTATAGGTATTAATATGGGAATTTTCCCATCAAAATCTTTGCAGGAGAGGGACAAAAGAAAACAGACTGCTTTACAGTATGAAGTGGGGACTTGAAATCATGCGGAAATTGTATTTTTATGTGAAATTATTAATATTTTTTTCTTTCTGTGTCAAATCAATGAGTACATTTTCAGCACCTAATTGAATGTCACAGTTTTAACTCAAAGCCAAGCAAGATAAAGTGTATCAAGAAGAAGAAGCAAAAGAATTCTCATTCTCTTCACTTTTTTCTTGAAAGATCAAAAAGTATAATAAGATAGGCCTGAATTTCATGAAATTTGGGATCCTTATAAGCTAGGAAAATAATTTTGTCTGAACTATATGGCTCTTGTGTTCAGTTTTAGGATAACATATTTCTAAGTGCCTTACAACATTAAATACAGGCTTCTGTAATGGGAGCTTCTGTCTCACTGATACTTCCACGGCATTGTGTCCAAATCCTGATTATATTTCATTTAAATTGTTAATAGCTTTTACCACAGATCAGAGTCTTTTCGTGAGTTTCTGAACCTAGATGAGTCTTAGTGCTATATCACTCTGAGGTCAGGAAACTACACCAAATTCTGATGACTAAACTTCATAAATTACATTTATAGGACTGAACTGACCCAATTTTACTTTTTATTTTAAACATACAGTATCTGTCTGAATGCTATATTCAAATAAGCATGCATTGGATGGTCACACCAGCAGGACCAATGTCCCTCACAGCCCTGAGGGCACTAACGGGCCTGACTGTCCCTGCCCAGCTCCTGGGGCTCCCCACACCCCACCCATGGCTCAGAACCCCACATCAGCCCCTTGGGGCTGCCAGAATCTGCTGATCTCCTGCTCCTTCCAGCCTTGCCAGGCCAGGGCCCTACTGAGCCCAGCTCACATCCCAGCCAGGCCTCTGCCCATCCCCAGGGATGTTCCCAGTGTCCAGGGCTGGGGCAATGGGACAGGTTCTGGCTGCCTGTCCCTGCTCTGTCATCCCATCATGGTGAGCCCCCTCTACTCCTGGCCCCACAGCACCTTGGCATGTTTATATCATTTGGGGAAAACTCACCTCAAAAAACTGACATTCATTTCACCAGCTATTTGACTGATTGTTATTGATGTAAATTAAAATCTGCCCTTTTGCAGAAAGAAAGCCTTTGTGATAATTTATGCACCACTCCAACATGTGTGTCTGTATATCTATCTCAAAACTGCATTTAAACACATTACTCAAGAAATCTTCCCTCAATCATTCCTGAGGTCTTTGGGTAGGGATTGCTTCTTTTTCCTCCTGTGTCTGTCTTCGCAGGTCCCTCTGGACTGTGCCAAGGGCTGACATGTTCTAACCCCAGCTGGCAGCTGAGCACCATACAGCCGCTCCCCCAGTGGGATGGGGGGAAGAGAATTGGAAGGGTTAAAGTGAAAAAACTCATGCACTGTGATTAAAAACAGTTTAATAATTGAAATAAAATTTAAAAAAAAAATAATTCAAAATTGTCACAAAAAAAGAAAATAACAAAGAGAGAGAAATAAAACCCAAGAGAGACAAGTGATGCAAATGAAAACAACTGCTCACAACCAACCAGTGTGCACCCAGCCCCTGAGCAGTGGCCTCCAGACAACCTTCCGCCCACAGTTCTATTGACAAGCACGAGGCCATATGGTATGGAATGTCCCTGGGGTCAGTTGAGGTCAGCTGTCCCGGCTGCACCCCTTCCCAACCTTTTGTGCATCCCCACCCTTCTCACTGCTGGGTGGTGTGAGAAGCAGAGAAGGCCTTGACTCTGTGTAAGCACTGTTTAGCAGTAACTAAAACATCCCTAAACTACCAACACCAGTTCCAGCACAAATCCAAAGCACAGCCCCACACCAGTACTGTGAAGAAAATTAACTCAACTTCAACCAAAACCAGCACATGTTCTTGTGTAATAGACGAAAAACAAGGAACCCTAGCATCAAAATTAACTCTGTTAATTCTGAGGCTTGGATAGGGGTGCAAATAACTGGAACTGAGCAGAAAACTTTCTTATCTGGGAAAATTTTGCCATTTCATAGTCTTCAGAGTCCCAAAGTGGAGCAAGATGGATTGAGACCAAGTAAAAGCTTTTGTTCCCAAACTGATCAGGTAGCCTTATGACTGTCATGTCTTTCTTCCTCCTGTTCTCTCCATCTCAAACAATGACTAATGTGTCAATCTTCTCTAGCTGTGATTTAAGAAAAAAATCATGCCCTTAATTTTTCTGCTGTGCTTAGTTGGTTTTGCATTAAAAATCAGGATACAGTTACCTGGAAAATCATTTGAATATAAATAGCAAAAATCTACCAATGAAGTTGACTAATATTTTCTTCCTTATTGTTTAAAGGTTTGTGATTTGTGCCACAATTGATACTAGGCAAAGAAACACACACACCCCTCAAAAGAATCCTGTTTATTACATTTTCCTCCTCTCTATCCCTTTAACAAAATACTGGATAACACTCTGAAAATATCTATGAGCTGTGCAAAGAATTCTCCAGAAGTTCAGGGAAGGGAAGACAAACACTCAACATATTACCACTTCCAACACAGCATCCAAGAAGATAAAACTCAGTGATCTGATGTGGTATCTTTTTGACCAGAAACAAACAAGTGCTGTTTTGATGCCATGTTCTTTCTTTTGACAGGCATTTTAAGAGGTAAAATCTGAAAATTACTGACATCAAAACCTTATGGGAATAATTTTGCCGGCAATTTTTTTGGAAGTCAAACAGAGTTAGACCATGCAGAGACATTCCAAAAGGTAGCAATGAAATGCTCAAGAATATAAATAAAAATAAAGTACAGATGGGAACTGAAATTGTGGCGGAATAGGATAGATATTAAAGACAACTACAGTTTAGACCAAAGTCCCGGTGCTTTTATGTCAGTTAAGTATACTGGAAATATTGAGTGGGGATGTATGGGAAGAATGGCTAAACAGAACAAAAATAAGAACCACAAGTACTGTGTTAGAGCAGAAAGAGGCCTCCATACATTCCAGCTTGCAGAAGTCTGGGTTATTTTCAAGCCTCAAAAAGAAATAGCTTCTGATGTTGCAGGTCTGCTCCATAGAATTCATTGTCAAATCTTCCAAGAGGTCATGCAGCCAGAGAACAGCAAAAAGGAAGAAACCCAATAGAGGATCATTAGTCTGACCACAATTGTGCACAATTTTTTAGAGCAAACTTTGATGGAAAGAATAATTAAAGACATGGAAGGAAGTGGAAAGAAATGCTGCACAGGTTTACTAAAAGTAGAACAGGCAAGACTAAACATGAAAGTAAATAATTATTAAGATTGAAGAGAGGCAGATGATTCAATCTACCTGGACATTGGTAAAAATACTTAATGATGTGGCATGAGAGAGGAATCATTAAGTCAGAAACTAAAGATTAATATAATATTAGATAATAAATTAGGAGAAGAACTAGCTAAATGGAAGATTACAAAATTAGAAGCCTAGAGATGAAGGGTAATTAATAGCTACTATCTCATTACTTATTCCTAAATAAGTTTGATTCGTATTTTTTTAATGAATATGCTGCAAAAATGTGTTTGCAGCATTAAAATTTGCTGTTATCTCAGAACACAGGGGTTCCAACACAGAGGAAGATCTCTGAAAAAAAGCTGAAGGACGTTAAAAGCTGGAGTGAGACATATGGGATGAAAAAGTCATTTGTACCAAGCACAAGGTTAAACATGTGGGTCAAGCATTCTTGCTATAAATATATCTCTTGGTAACAACCAAAGATGGAGAAAACCTGAGATGGATGGAGGCTCCTGAGCTATGATGAACTACCAACACAATTCGGATGTGAAAGAGTCAGACTGTAGAGGAGGATTCTACTAGGCAAGATTTTTGGGGAGATACAAAAAATTATTAAAATTACTTACAAAGCACTAGGGAGATCTAGCTGATCCATTCTGTGTCTGAAGAACATGAACTCCAGACAGAGCAGGTGCTATATATTAGTTTCACCATCCCCTTATCATTCAAAGCAAATCAAGCTGTAGCTGTACTGCAGGATCTTAAAGCATGCTTCACGTCTTTAGCTCGTAAGCTCTTCCCCTTCATGTCCCAGTTCCACATGAGGACAAGGCCACATTAGGCCTTGCTTCCTTCTTTCTCCTTTATGCCCCAGTTTCCATGGGAAGGCAACTTAGATGAGAGATAGAAGGAAGCCATGGCGTACTGCAACTGGCTCCCCAGTTTGAACAGAGAAGGGAAATACACAGCAGATATCCTATGGAGTAGCACACATTTTGCCTAAGAGAGATGACTTTTTTTTGCCTAACAGCTTGATGACCAAGAGGTACACTGTCTATAAAACAAAGTCAGGCAGCAGGGGTAAAAGAGAAAAAAACAAAGGAAAAGAAGCCACGAAAAAAAGAAAATATTAGCACAAAAACAAGCTGAATAAACCAGCAATAAATTTCAAAAGAACACATAAGAGGTCAGCTGGGATAGAGGATCATCCCTGTAGCCTTAAAAGCAGGAAGGCCCCAGCACAGCCTTTCAGCAGGAATGAAAAACTACAAAGAACAGCTAGATTCAAACAGAACTCAATCAGCTGTTGGAAGAGTTTACGTGACCTTGCTGACTGGCTATAGCATTTCCAGTGATTCAGAACTTCTTCTCCAGAACAACATTCCCAAGTATACGGTTAGTATGGGTCCAATTTCATCACACTGTATATTCTTTTTAAACAGAGCTGGACTTCCAGAAGTAGGCAAACCATGGGCAGGATGTTTTCTGCAGTTCTTGCTCTGCAGTGTTGTAGAAGAAATCCTTGTAGTGCGAGTGAATTCCTTCCATCTCTTATGCACAGAAACTAGTTCCCATGAAATAACGGAGACCATGCTCTTGATCCTAAAGACACGTACAGCTTCTGCAGAGTGGGAAACTATAGAGGGAAGATGGAAACATTGAAAGGCATTTGGAAAAGAGTCAAGGAGTTTCTCATTTCAAATTGCCACCTTTGACTTTGTTTTAGTAATTTTTTTTAATTTTGTCCCTGTTCCTCCTTTTACAACATCTCCAAAGCCATCAAAGAAAACAATACAATTATAAGAGTGCTCAGGAGTCCTTTAAGAGACTATATTGAATTTTGTCAGCTGCAGATTTTGTAGTAAGAGACAGAAAGCCTAGAAAGGTAAAATATGGAGTAGGACTGCAGATTTCTGACCCTGCTGCCAGAAAGCAGCAGACTTTTAATAATTCAATGAAGGCTACAATTTCATGTGTGGATCATGTTCCACTTTCTTTGAAGAGAATCCCCATAGAGTGTCAGGGGCTTTTTCCACTGCGAGAGATAAGAAAGGCAGACAGTACAACCAAACTTCAAAATAACTGTTTTACTATTCACCTTTGAAGAAGCTGTAAGTTTCTGTAAGCTTTAGCCTTACCAACTTCCCAGGAAACTCCATACTATGTAAGAGGCTGTTACAGAAATTTGTAATCATTCTCAAATATATTGGGAGGGGAAGATAATGACAAAATAACAGGTATGTTGTTATAACTTAGCATACCACACATCTCAGCATTATCAATTACATGCTCCTTTAGAGAAAGAATAAATTGAGAATAGTTTTAGAACTGTCCATTTGTAAATTAAAATGTATCAAACATGTAGTGAAGGAGACCATAACATAGCCTGTGACAATATGTCAAATGTTTTCTACGATAACTGAAACTTGGTTTACTGCTACTTAGCTTTAAATGCTTCTGCCCTGTGGAAATGGACAGCTGTGTGGATGTCAGGAACGCTTCTGAAATTCTGAAAGGGAGGGAGGAAGAACAGTACTTTTCAGCTTTATACAACAGGCAAGCACAATGTAGTTTCTCAGGGTATGATTTCTGTATGATAAGATGCTCCAGTTTTCATTCCCATGCAAATAGACACGGTAAACTTCCATAGGGATTGCCCATGGCCAGATAAAACAAGGAAAACCCTGAGTATTTTTAGGTTGAGATCATTATCTCAACTAAAAAAAACATACCTTTTTTTTCTGCAGGAAAATTGAAGTCTAAGATGCTTATTTATTGCAGGAAAATAGATTGCAATAGATCAGATACAATAATAGAGAGGTTAACAAGAGCTAACATACCATCTACTGCATTAGTATTAGAATTCCTCAACAGAGATACTTTTTTAAATTACTTTTGTTTACAGAGTTAATACTCATAATTGCTCAATCAGAGGGAACTGAACATTTTCCTTGATGAAAAAATATTACCTATTTGCATGGCTTGAAAAGTTACTTGTGAATTCTAAAAGTCACAAGTTTGCAGGCTCATGTAGTTTATAGCACTGCACAGATAAATTTAGAAGGATTTTCAATGGCTGACCAGTTGCAAATTTCATTATAAGGATTCAAGTACAGACACTATCCATTCAGTCCGTCCTTGTCTGTGACTAAAGAAAGATCTTGTCTTGTGCTAGAAAGAGAACCATATTTCCCTTAGCACAAAATCTTGAAGTATGTTAGACAACTACCTTATTTATTGACTCTATTTACTGCATTGATGGATTGTATACTAACACAATAAACAGCGTCTTGAGGGAATGAAAAGTATTTCTGCTTTCATTAGGGTTCTAACTTTCTTTTTCTGGAAACATTTTCTTTCTAGGGTCCTCAAGGTGAAAGCATACACCATTTGGTGCCTTGCTATAATAAAGTAAATACTTCCTTTTTCTAATCATATTGACCTTGTGATCTGTCACTGATGGAATTTATATTCCTGGGAAACTTTGAGAAGTTATAGTTTTCCTCTCCAGGAAAACAGATATCCTTGTGAGCTCTACCTGATTCAGAGCTAGTTTAAAATGAATAGAGAGTTTTCTTGGTATCAGATTCCATATCCCAAATGAAAAAGGTGAAATTAATAAAATGTCAGGGATAATTGATATTATATTCCAGAAATGCTATTGAACTGTCAAGCTTCTGAGGAATTCACACAAACAACCTTAAAACCAGTCTGAACATTCCTCGTTTAAGTTAGTTGCCAGCTTTATATCTTGTTTGGGAGCAGAAGAAGTTACTGGGAGAAGGCAAGACACTAGTCATAGAAGGACAGACTCTTCAGTCAGGTGAGAGAAAAAAGCCTAGGGCAGAACAGCTTAGCAGGAAAATCATGGCTCAAAAGGTTAGTGTTACAAGAGGAAAATTAACTAGCTATGAAATCAGATAGAGCTGTGCTCCAGCATGTACCCAGCAAGTCTCAGGACCCCAGGGTCATCTGTTCAGTCTTCCCACAGGCACTTTTCCCATCTGTTTTCCCATGCCATTCTTACACCCCTCCCTGTCAGCCTTTGTGCAGAAGGAGATGAACACAGATCAGATTTTAACCTCTCATTCACTGGGAAGTAGGTCTTACTGTGTCCTGCACAGGGTTTGGAAGAAAGTTAACAAGGTGTTGAAAACATGAGGCCGTTTAAGTAAACATCAAATACTGGATGATCAAAATTCATAAATTTTCAATGAAGACTGGGGTACAGTGAGCCAGCTTAGCAACCAGGGGCTTCAATGCCTTTCAGGCCTGGTAGTCAGTCATTAGTATCTGTAATAATGGGTCATCAGTGTCAATATGAATTTCCTGTACAGGAGCCTCCAAGATTGCTGCAAGGCATTTCATTCATAGAACAAAGAAACCAAACAATAGTGGGAGCTCATTACTTCAGAGGTTTTCTAAACTCTTTGGCTTGTGTAAAATAAATATTCAAAAGAAATCATAGATGCAGTTTGATCTGCACTAAAGTTGCAGAGAAGTCCATTAAAGGATCCCTCAGAGGCACAAGGAAGAACAGTATCACCTTTACATCCAGACTCATAGAAAACACACTTGTTCCTGTTTCAGAGCCTAACCTTATTTTTTCTGAAGTCTGAAACAGTTGGTGGCAGACAAATCCCTATTATTGCCTGTAGGCATCCCTCAAAATATATCAATTATCCTATCCAGTTGCATTTCAGATGAATTATTCTCTAGTTACCAAGGCAACCAAATATGTCTAACAAGAAATAACCATATTTTTTGTTCATGCATACCTGGGTTGCCAGAGCAACCTTAGAAAATGGATCACCCGAACAACATGCGTGCAGTCTCAAGGGAACATGGGTCTTATCAGCTGTGGGATGTCCGCCTGTGGAGCCAGGAGCATCACCTCCCATCCCAGTCTGCCACTGGTGTAGCATTGGAAAGACCCAAGGGCTTTGGAGACCTTGCACGTCTCATGCGACACGAGAGGAAGCAGAAGGCAACGCTCATGGGAAAAGCAGAGCACCCTCAAATGTCTGCAGTTAGAAAACAAAGCTTGTAAAGTCTGTACTAAGAAATCTCCGTGTTTAACTGTATTTCAGCCACAATTCCTGCAAGGAGTAAAGGATGGTTTATCCTGCTTGACTCTTGCAGACCAGTTATGTTCATTACCAGCTCAACTGCGTGCATTGCTCACAGGCCATCAGTGAGCACCCAATTTTCTTTGGCTGGCAAGACTTCAAAGCTAAGTTGTAAGACCAATCTATAAGCAGACTTAACACCAAAATACTTTCAATGCTCTTGGTATCAACTTGTGTGTAGACTAGCCTTATGTGATAAGAGAAAGAAATGAAGAAAATTATTTTAAAAGCTTCTTGAAATAATCTTTTATTCCTGAAGTCAGGAAAAAAAACAGTAAAATAGTGACCTGAATGGTGACATGAACTGAGTATAGTTATTATGAACATCACTTGCCTATCTGTACAGTAATACTTCCTTTGTTGGATTTTTATGTTTATTCAGGAAGAAATTCAATAAATAATAAAACCCTTCCTGTGGCAGTACACTACAACACAGTGTGAAACATAAGCTCTCTAAACACATTAATGAAGGAATACTATTCAGAATTCCAAGTTACAACACAATTGAATAGTTTTACACACACACAGAGAAAAAGTACAATATATAATGTCTGGTCATTCTACATTCTAAAGAAGTTTCCGTTTTCCAAAACAGCCACAGCTTAGAAACAAGACCAGCAGGGAATAAAGGCAAGAAGCAGATTGCTTTCTGCTTGATATAGGCAGAAAGGTAGTGCTCTAAACCCCCGCTTAGGAGGGAGTTTAGAAAGTTGTGCCAAAGAGTGGCATGATTGCTATTCCTTCTCACCTGCAGTTTCAGATATGCTGTTGAGCTGTGTCAGGTGCCAAAGTACATCCCAACCATACAGCCACTGAGTATCTCTCAGATATAGGCAGGAAAAAAAATTGTATTAAAATATGTATCCTAATTAAACAGAAATCTATGATGTGTTATTAAAGTATGTTGTGGAGCACGTAGTCCAGACTACAATGCAGTCCAGCTATGGGAGCGTTAGGAACAGGTACCCTGGCAGCCTACTGCATAAGTCACATGTGGGATGGGAGGTGAGGACGGACAGGGAACCCTATCCTACTCCCATCCCCACGTGCTTTTAGCCAAGCTGCAGTGTGGAAGCTGATATAACTACACTGTAAACCAGTGGGCACCACACCTGCTGGATAAATAGAGTGCCCTTACTGTTTATAATCCAAGAACAGTGAATAGACAAGTAGGGGTTAGAAGGTAGAAACGGGAGAGTCCAGAAAAAGGTTAAGATCTAGGTTTAAGATGGGCCAACAGCCTAATACGAATTACTAGAAGAATAAAAGGGATGATCAGCTTCTCCCTACAGCAAAGTGCTAATTTACGTTATATATAGGTATCAGTCAGGGGAGCCTATCTGACTTGCAACCCAGGAAAAGCATAACAGTAACTTTATATGCCTTGCACAACCCTGAAGGTTAAAACACCATCTCTATTCAGAACTGGGTAAAGGACAAAGAAACACACTAACAAAGCATAAGGAGCAATGCAATACAGTGTCATGGGAAAGCAGCAAGCACCTCAGGTACTTGACAAGCTGTTAAATAAAAAAAATTCCCTCTCTTTTGCAGTAATTTTCAAGGTTTTCTCTTTTTCCCCCTCTCTTCCATGGAAAAAAAAAACAACCGCAGCTGACAGCCTTTTGCAGAAAAAGAAAGTATTTTGATGTCTTTTTCACCCAGAGAAAAACCACAGAGGAATATATTTGCTTAGGAGACTGACCTGTAAAGTTGCTAAGCCAACTTCATGTCCCAGCAGCTCATTCCAAAAAAAATGGTCTCATCACAGGCCAGTGACTTCATGATTTAAGCATAAAGCACTAGAAAAAGTCAAAGTTTTCATCTCTCCAGCCTTATTAAAACAAATACACTCCTGAAGAACGTGCTGCATTTAACAAAATAGCACAGTGCTTTGCAATTATCCTGATAAGGTCTACCTGGTCCTATAACAAATCACAGGAAGAGTCTTCAAGAGCATCAGCTGAAGCCAGCAACAATAAAGTAAATAGCTAGAGGAGTGTTGTATTTTGCTGTCATTGTGAATTTAGCTAGGCACTAGAAAGTTTCTTAAAAAGATGCCCACCTGCTGGAGTAAAACAATTCTGAAAGGTGACCCCTGGATATGTACATTTTCCACATCACATTTCCAGTGTTTACTAGGAATTGATTTGTTTGTAACTGTTTAAGCCCCTCCACTAAAGACAGAAATTGATCTTTGCTGCAGTCACCTCTAGAAACCTACCATCTGCTACAGGCTGTCACTTTGAGCAGTATTTGTTATTCTTCTGAAGGAAAGTGTTAAAGATGCTCTTTGACTTGGAAACACATCTCTGGTACAACTGGGACAGCAAATTGACTTTGATCCTTTTGCTGTGGTAGCAACAGCTGTGGCAGTCACATGAACGCCAGGTATAAATCACACCCCTGTTCACAACCAGGAGCTTCTCAAGAGGACGCCTAGTCCATACTCTTTCCTCTCCTCCAGAATAATCAATCCATTTCTCTATGGGACTCCAAAAGTGTAAAACCTCCAGTGACAGGGACTGCACAGAATCTATTGCAACAGTTGACTATACATAGCCTGAAGAACAGCTTTAATGTCTAGTATGAGACCCCCTTGCTGTGTTTTAGCCACACTGCTGCAGCAGGTAGGGACATGTGCAGGTCCTTCCCCTCCGCACTCATACCATGTTGGATCTACCTTAAGGCTGTTACTCATTTCTCTAGATTAGATAGACTCAATTCTTCCAAGATTTCCACACAAATCATGGTTACTAAACCTGTGAAAGTTCTTGCTGTCCTTCCTTAGTCTCTGTTGACCATGCCCCACAAGCATCATTTGTTCAGCACACACAGGGACAGACCCTGCTTGTGAGATCTTTTGGTATAATCTACTGTTCGTGAATGCTTTCTCCTTATCTACTTCCCCATCTAGAATTTTCAGAGTTTAAAAATTAGTCAACTGAGCCTAGAGGCCACAGGGAAATCTGATCATGCCTTTTGTATGTTAGCTGATATACTCCACAGTTAAATAAGAATCACTTAAATTAATGAGATTCTCATTTACTGTATTAAGCATAAGAGTTTTGGTCTACAACAGGTCTCTTGGCAGGGAGTTGTACATTATGGTAGCAGGAAGTGCCACTATTTCATTTGCAGTTAGGCAACAACAAAAAAAATTCCAACAATAACCTTCTGTACACATCCTATACTACTCAAGAATCTTATGACGTTAAGCCCATACACACAGATTTATGTCTATGTGTGCAAGGAATTGTTTTTAAGATAATAATGAGGCTACTTAGGAGGACACAATGCTTCTTTTTAGATTTCTCTCTTCCCAAATGTGTAGCTTTTCTGTAACCACAAATTGCACAGAAATCAGCACATCTTATCTGTAAGATAGAAAAGTTATTTCTCCACATGTAAATATTAAACTCTACATAAAGCTGCTGGGAAAGATCTAATGCAGTTGTTTAATGTGTGAGGAGCAGGAGGCAGCAGCACAGGGGGAACTGTGCAAATGAAAGGGTACCAGTTGCATTTGCTTCCTAAAGCACACACTAGACAAGTGAGCACAGCATGTTTCATTAGAAACAATGAAATCTCCTTTTCAGCTAGCTGGCATTTTGGCAAGGCTGCTGATAGATCAGAAACTCAGAGCACAATTTGTTTGCCATGCTGTAGCCTGCTTTTGTTTAATTGGACAGCCACTGTTGAATGTGACCCTGCTGTCAACAGCAAACCTCCAGACCTGCATTCACACGTCAGAGCAAGTGTGTTGTGCGCGTGTGCGTGTGTGTGTACGTGAGCTCTTGCTCATGCTGTGATTAAAAATGTAAGCACCTACTATTTTCAGTCTGAAAGGCAGCCAAAACCTTTTTGTTCAAATTGGCACAAGGAAGTCTTCTCGTGCCCATTCCATCGTATTAGCAGCACTCCATAAAATGGCAAAGGAGGATGGATAATTTTGACACTGTTTGTGACTGGAATGTGATGGTTTGACTTGCAGCATTGAAGTAAAGGCAAAACACGCCTTCGTGCAGGATACATTCAGAGCATAATTGCAAGCTCTTTGCAGGAAACTGGTCTCCTTAGCACTAAAAAGTCTCTCAATGCTTTTAATTAAAGGTCTGACTCAGCTCCTCCAAAATAAACTGAATCAGACCCTACCAAACCTGCCTCTCAGTAAGGTCCAAAGGTTTCACCACTGCTCTGATAGGAGCATAAATGAGTCTACCACTGGGCATTTGGACATTCAGTTTCCATCTCTCAAAAATATTCTCTGTTTTAGGCTGAAAATTAACACTTGCAAACATAAAAAAGGTGGTGTGGAGATACTGCCTCAGTGATCAATTCAAATACTTCTTTGTTCCCTTCATCTTTCAGATGACAAGTCTGCATTCTGTGATCTTCCCTGCTAACAGAGCTGACAGCACCTTCCACTTGGAGACTCTCACACCACAGTAAAGTAAGAGCTGCAGACAGGAGAGGAGGCACTGACTTACAGAGGACACAACAGAAGTTCAAAAAACACCATAAGATAACATAGCAATATTTCTAGGTTTTTGGAGAAAACAAATGGGGGAGGGGGAGGTTAACAAGATCCTTGGGAAACTGTTCTTTTGTTTAAAAGAACATTTGACCATCTTTCCTCAGTTCATATATAACTCAAGAAATTTCAGCTGTAGACCATCCATCCATCCAATAATGATCTCCGTAGAGATCACATAATAATGCCTCCACCCCCTCCCACCTCCCCATTTGCCCTTAGAAAGCCTGGCAGGACTGTTTGAATGCAGACTGTAGTACCAAAACTACTTCATAAAATGTTGACATGTCTTAATAAATATGCATACATTCAAATATGCTCTCTGCAAAATACTCATACTTAAGAAACCGGCCTAAATATTACAAAAATAAAATAGCATCTTCACAGCAGAAACACATTATGCATAACTAGAAACTGAAAAGACTGTTGAAGACACTTTATTCCTAGATGTTGCTCTGTTTCTTCTACTCCACTAACACATTAGAAAATGCATTAAAGTAATATAAAATACCAAAAGAAACCTTAAGTAATACCATGTTTGAGAGAGCATGTCTTTGTTGCCAGAGATTTCTTAGATCACAGTTCATACATTTTGTAAATGTCTGTGCCTCACTTGCGGGAATTTGTACCCTTTGAGTTTCAGTTTCAGCATGCTCAACCACTTCCCAAAGCTGCTAAGAAAATAAGTGCTGAGATTTGTGGTTATGCTCTGTGAGTGTGTGGGGTGGGGGATTGGGAGAAAAATGGGGAAGGAGCCAAAAGGAAAAAATTTTGGAAAGGAAGGGACCCATAAATGTAGTAAAACATTGCTGTTTCCTGTTAATTACAGTAAAAAATATGACTGAAATCAAAATGCCCAGAGAGGTGAAGACATCCAATCTCTACTAATTACATAGGCCTGCAACAGGTTGCAGAAACCTCTGCAGATTTCATTGGCCCAAGCAAGCCCAGCATCCCAAGGATATTGCCCAAGGCAGCTGAACACTCCAAATTTATGATTTAAAATACTAAATGCAAAATGATCCAGAAAAAAAAGCTATGGGTTTCCAGCTGGTTACCACCAGGTCTCAGTAATTCTATTGAACGTTTTTCACACACTCAAAATATAATCCCTTTTAATTTAGTTATGTTCTGTCTGGAGTAATAGATACTATTTTCTGCCTCTATAAATTGCCCTTGAACTTCAACTGAGTAGCACATTCTGCTTCCCTTCCTGATTAGGACTGTTTAGAATTGCTGTGTCCTGTTAAGCAGCTGGCCCATTTCCCCTCATAGCAAGCAAATTGTTCTCTTTCCAATACTTGTTATTTTTAGAAACAAGAGGTTTTGGATTAAAAAAAATAAATCTTGCATGTCACATCACCCGTGCTTTCAAGGTTTATTTTTTTAATCCTTGTGGTAAATCTGACTCACTTACCTTGACACTATCTCTGCCTCTCCCTTTCACATTAGGCTTGTCTTAAAAACAGCTCTAACCTTGTAGGGAGAAAGATTAGAAAATAGTCAAAGGGGGGTCTGTCAACTGTATATTAAAGTCAGACATGTTTTGATGGTACTTGCTAAAACTCAACATATGACTCCAATCAATTTTTATCCAGGACTAAATCAGAGAATGGTGTTTTAAATCTGAAAGTTACGTAAGGCCCTAATACTTAATTTTATAGGAGATCAGACTCAACACACAATTTGCATAGATCTTGAGGTCTGTGTACTACTCCTAAGGAATTTGTGCAACAGATAAGAAAAAAAAACATTATTTTTCTTTTAACCTGAAATGTGCACTGCTACTTGAGACCAGCAAGGCATCCACAAGCTGGAAGAGAGCACCAATGGGACTGTGACTGCAGCTCATCATGGGGGGAATCACTGCCATGTGGCAAGATCTACCAAAGTGGTTTTGCACCGGTACCAACACCTCCCTAAAGGTTACGCTTCTGTGGTGTGCTCTCAGACAGTTTTTTCAGTTCTCCTTCCATTAACTTTGGAGTAAAAACAGCCTTGAAGGGAAAAAGACAGAAATAAAAAGGCAAAGCATTAACATGAGAAAAATGAAGTACAGTTGCTCCCAGCTACTTCAGCTGATTGGAAGCAAGGAATCGCTAATAAGAGGTGCAGTTTAAAGCAGGCTGTGCATTTGTTAAGCAGGAGTTCTGATGTGCATTTTGCATCCTGTATTATATATTTGAGTCCAGGAAGAGAGACAGAGCTGGGCAATCTTAGCACTCCATGGAGCATGTATTAAAAGGCTCCCAAAAGTAATTAGATAAATTGAATGAAATCTGACTTGACAAGTAGGGGTCATCCTATTCTATGAAGGCTCAAGATGGAGACCAAGGGGGCAAATAACAAGTGATTGAAGGGCACAGCTAATTAAAGTGCATGCTATATTAATATTTATGTTAAAGTTTCCTGTAGCTCTGGCCTTGACCTGGCAGCTGGGTATACAATGTGTGTCCTTAATTTTAATAATTTTCAACAGTATTTCTCATATGGTTATGAAAGCAGTTTGGACAGGTTGTTATACCTGTCTCTTCCATGCTCAGACTAAAATGGCTGAGAAGTGTAAAAATTGCTGAAACAAAATTAGGTGACAAGTTCATAAACAAGTCCCTCTGATTTAGTCAGCAGAAGAAAATAAAGGTAGGAAACACTGCCATTTATGAATTATTTCTGTTCAAAGCTGTCAAAAACGCTCTTCCATCTTTATGATACCTTATCTTCATTTTATGGGTAGAGAAACTGAGGAACAGCTGTGAAGGCTCACTGTGAGATGCATTCACTAAGAATTCGAGAATCACTGCAGACTGGGATTCCTACACATCAGTACGCCAGAGGTGCAGGGCACTCCAGCTGAAAGCAAATGGAGCTGGAGATGCTTCGCATTTATGTACAGAGAATTATTTTGTTACTTCATCAAGTGTGTGAAAGAGGGACAGTGGGGAGAAGCTGCTATGTATCAAGCCACAAACCCAAAAACCACACAACACCCCCGCCTCCCTTTTTCTTGCTGAAATTAAAAAAAAAAAATAAATCGGGGGGTTGAATTCAATCTTTCTTTCAATTAAAAATGGAGAATACTAGATCCACTTGAAATAGTGCAACAGAAATTGAGAGCTGCACTCAAGGAAAGAGAAAAGGTCAGTGAAGAAGCCACTAAGCCACTTCTCCTGCCAGGAACCACCCCACACTCTTGGACTGACACGGGCGGACACGACCCCTCCCCTGATCACTGCCCCCTGTGCTCCTGCTCCTCTGAGCCCTCCTCCCTGCAGATGCCTGACTTTGTGCACCAGTCCCAGCACCCACTCAGACACACGCAGAGGAAACCTGTCACCCTCTAGTTGAACACAGACATATTCAAGAGGCCACGCAGTGGAGTGGACCAGAGGGTGTGCAGTCCAGAGGGCCAGGGCTGCCGCTTGCTGAAGCCGCTGCCACAACGCTGCCACCCAAGACACCTGACAGCTTTTCTTGCCAGAAAGCAGCACCTGTCATGTGGGAGAGCCCCACCACGGTGCATCCTCCTCCCATCACTCCCAAGGAAAAACAGAGCTTAGGTGCCCCGGCCAGGAATGGAGCCAGAGGCTTCCCTTTCTGCCCAAAGGCTGAAACCACTGAACAGCTGCAAGTGAAAATTCATTTCTCTCATTTCACAGAAAAAAAAAATAATTAAACTGAAATTACAAGTTGGCAATTTCATCCTCAATCTACAATGACCAAGACATTCTCTTTCAGAGAATAAACTTTCACACACACACACACACACAAAATAAGTCAGCTAATTTAAGTCACTTCAATCTTTTCTTTGTGTAATGGAAAAGAGAGAGAATGTCAAACTGCTGCTGTTAGCAACACTGTAGACATCTCTGGCTGGACAATTAAGCACCAAAATATTCACAGCTAGCAGGAACATTGACTTAAACAATTTGCTTATGTTAAGACAGATTTAGGAATTGTGTCCTGGTCTCCTTTGCCTTACCCTGATTTGTTTCTAATGTTGAGGTTTTGCAGCACAAAGGGGTGGGGGAGGATGACATTTCCAAGCCTCCCATGAGAAGCATGGCACAATACAGATTCCATTTAAAATTATGTATATGGAGGGATAAATAAAGGTTTTCCAAGCTGGATTATTTCAGTGCCAAATTTCAATAACCCTTTTAATTACATTATTGTACTTCTATTTTACATAACAAGAGTGTATCTGGTACTTTATGTACAATCTGCAGAAGTAGGTGCAAACACTGGCTTTCTGGCACCTTGCCTCTGTGTCTGAGAGAGTTCTAAAGCTTGAGTAGCCATGCCAGCACACACCATTTGTACCTGCTGCAATTCAGTTGGTACAGCAGCAGTTGCAGCAATTTAGCAAGTAGAATACCCATTTTACTGTCTGTTTTATTACCAAGACAGATAAAATTTGTACAAGTAGTGCTCAGGGAACCAGCATATAGTAGTACATCTGAATTAAAAACAAAAGTATTATCTAGCTGAACTCATTAGCATTTACAGGAGTGGCTGAACAGATTTGTTTCCCCCATCCGTTGTGTAGCTCCCTGCACAACAGCCATTTGTTCTGAGCCTCTATCAGCAACTTACCAGAAGAAAACAGATAAAACAGCAGTGCTGACTGGATGAACAGCTCATGGCAAACAGTACTAACACCCCTACAGAACTTACAAGAATAATGTAAGATTTATATACCTTTGTGTACCTTCCAACAGTTAGGTCAGCAGATTTGATGCTTCATGAAAGACAGTGCTTCCTAGGCTTTGTAAAGAAAACACAGGAAAATGACTTTTCAGTCTGAGACCCAAAATGGGACTTTAGCATCCCTAACTCCCACCTCAGGTGCCTCTTGTTTCCTACATGTCTCAGTTTTAAACTTACCTGGTTTTTTGAGCACCTCAAACATATTTCCTCCAGGATCACAGACAAGGCAGCTGTGTCCACTCCTTGCTTAGGGTGCTGCTCTCATTCTGGAAAGCACAGTCCTTCTACAGACACACACAGGACTCCAGCAGGCAGTGCCATAGCATAAGGATATCTTCACTTACAAATATATGCTGCATCTAGAAGCAGAACTTACAGCACAAACTTAAGAAATCTTCACCAGATTCCCTCAGGTGACAACTCATCATGATCAGCATTCCAGCAAAAAGGGGGCTCATTCCTAGATGCCTAGAAGTCTGGAGCCAAGGAAGGAAGCCAAACGAGTCTAGTTAAGCATAAGCTACAGAGGCATTCAGGTGAGTCCAGAAACAGGTAAGAAGGATTTGGGTGCTGATTAATACACTTTACATAACTAGCTATTGAATATTATTCTGTGTAAATATTACCACATCTTCATGTGCCTCCCAGCTGCAATGCAGGCCAAAGTTCTGGCTTTCCAAACCACTTGGGGCGGTTTTCCTCAAGTTAGAATTCAAAGCTGTTGCACAGAATACATAGGGAATGAAGCGTTTCTGCCTCTCAGTACACTTTAAAACCCTCTGCTTCTTGTTAAACAACATACAATATAGTGAGTAGTATTTGGAATTGTATGGGCAACTTTTAAACAGGAATTTTTTTCAAAAGGTATTCCTCATATTGACTCTTTTTGGTATTGCTTTATCCTCACATAATTTTTTATTATTTTTTGTCCTAAGCCACAAAAACACTGCCATTACAATCTCATTAATGAGACATGTCTTTTTAGCCATATTCCAATACGTGAACTGTGTAATTGTGCTGTTTGGCACCTGAGAAAAATGGCATCTCAGCAATTTCATGCAATTTGCACACTTTTCCAGCAAAAGCCCTTCAATACGGAAGTCCTGGAGAATACTGGCAGTTCCCAGTGACTGCAGAGATAGACCTGAAGCCTGTACCTACACACAACCATGCCAGCAAGCATTCAAGCAAGCGATTCAACAAGCATATCTCAGTTCTGCATGAATTAATAGCAAAGTCAGCTTCGGTTTTCAAAACTTCTTCCACATCCAAGCACGGCTCCGGCCCATTTACAGTCCTGTCTTCCATTATGTTTCTTTGTAAATAGATAAATAATCAATAAATAATGCAGGACTGACTCCTACACCTCACAGGCAATAAAATGACACCCCAGTTCTGACTTGGCTCCTCCCTCTGCCCACGTATGGAGGCACTCACACAGCTCCGTTCTCACCATCTCCTCTTTCCTGCCCTCCAGCTCTTTGGACCAATGAAACCATGTACCAATATTAAAAGCAGGGCATTACACATGTAAAATCAAGTATAGTAGTTTGATTTTAGATAAGAACTAATGAGTTATGACAAAGATTTCCCTCAAGTGAGGGCCCCGTGCACAAAGTACTTTTAGGAAAAAAAAAGCAGAACTGCAAAATAAACAGCCACTCCCTTTGCCCTAATGGACTAGAATACTTTGCTAAAAAAGAAATCTTTTCCCCCAATCTTTAATTTAATTTCCTTCTCATATATTAAAATATCTCGACTTGGCTGTCTGATGAGGTTTCAGGTGCTCGTCTTCTAGCTCCTCCTATATGCCTGCTTTTGCCTTGAGCTCTTTCAGACAAGCACACAAGGAATATGTGTGTTGGATCCCTGCAGGAGCTCAGTACTCTTTCAAGACTCGGCAGAATACGCAAAATACACGCTGCTACAGATATCAGCATCAAGCCGCTGGCCTAACACCACCACTTATGCATACTATCTTCCCCTCCTGAAAAGTCCAAAAAGAACTGCAGGGGATGTTAAAGAAAACACTTAGTTCCTTGATTGAAAAAAAGTTTTTGAAAGTGCTGAGCCAAAATTAAGAGAGGTCTCTAACTTTTCCCACTGAAAGATTTCCTTGTCTTGTTTTTATTTCTCTTAGGCATTCTAAAATGACAAGCTGAAAACCTAAAGGCCAGTACTGATGCTTTCATTTGTGATATAAATGATTTAACCATCTACATATATCTAAAAGAACAAAGCCATCACCACATGCTTTGCAGCTGGTGAGTATTAATAACGCTTTCCACAGAGTGCTTTTTAGAAAACAATTTCTTGGTTATATAAAGAAGAGTAAAGATTTAAATCTATTGTGGAAGGGAACAAATAGGATTCTTCAACCTTTAAAGAATCCAATTGTCTGCTCAAGTACTTGAAGCTAAATAGTCCTGGCTATCAAACAACCCAATTAAAACCAACCTGGAAGAAAGTAAATGGGTTGTATACCAAGGAAAAAAAAAAACAAACACATAACTAAGGAATGCACATCTTGTGGAAACTGGGAACAGAATGTGCAAAGGTTGATCTTTTTAAGGTGTTAAGTGCTAGGCTTTAGAAACTGCCTGTATGAGGACACGGCACAGTGTTGAAGATTCAGAGACCTGCATATCACAGCATGAAGGTGGGGCTGGAACAGAGGGGAAGGTATCTGCCTCTAAACACAAACAAGTCAGACTTGTTTGACAGACAGCTACACTTGAATGTCAGATTTATTTGACGTTTTCTAGTTTCTTCACGCAAGTAAAAAATTGCACTTCCACATCTTCTTATCGTCTTTCCTGGTCCACTGCAAAGGCCAGTTGTTTGAAAAAACTGAAACAGGGAGAATAGTAATGGGTGTGACTGGAGCTACAAAATTCCTGATGGATGTTTCTGCATCTCTGCTGGTCATCTAATTGTAGGAGAGAAAAGGACACCAGGTTTTTCAATGTGTTGGGTTTTGAAACTTAGGAGGCTTTGGCTTCAAGTATATGTCAAAAGTTCTGCCTCCTCACTGTGATGTTTCTTGCCTGCTAAAATATGATAAATAAATAAATACACCTGAGTTTTGACTGGCTGATAGCAAACAGTAAACAACCAGCCCATGCAAGAACTACTTGCAATCTTAAGACATAAAGTGTTGTAACTGTGCTGAGGATCATGTAAGAATTTGGCCCTATTTCTCTCCCCTGCTAAATACAAAAAGATATCATGTCAAATCCTTACCAAGTTACTAATTAGCTCACTTAGGTATCAGTCTCTTAACAAGCAATATTCCTCTTTAGACATTCATTTCTTTAAAACTGGCTACTTAATTCACTGAAAAAAACTAATAAGGTATTGGATTATATCATCAGTGCCAGATGTAGTCCAATTCATAAAATCTCTTGGAACAAATCAAATCCTCTTTTTATTGCCTATCTGATTCATGCTGATCTCAAGGGTTCATGTTTCCATTCATGTTTTCATTCTGAATTTAACATAACAGCACTGTGCTCGCTGTTACATAAATTAACAGGACATTTAGGATCTCCAGTGAAATCCCAAATTATGCAGTGCTGCAGCAGGTAAAATTTTTAACAACTGAACACTGAACATTCATGAAGCAGCTACAAGAGCAATCCCCTGGAAGGAGGGATTTGAACTTCCCCCTTCACATGGCTGTGGCCTCCCAGCTGAAGCCACGGTCAGGTTTTGAAACCAGACTGATCAAAGAGAATTCCTCTCCCCCCTCTCCATGCAGAACTTGCCCTCTGCACAGCTGACGTGCCTTTAGTAGCATCTCACAGTGACTTACAGCCATGCTGTAGGAGGAAAGAGTCAGTCAAACCTGTGCTGCAGCTCAGCAAAATTGCTTGAAGCTGAATAAACTGGTGCATTCATGCCAAAAAGAGAACAAAATCTCTTTGCAGGCAAAACCGCGATGCTTAGACAGAAACACAAATATAAACATGCTCTGAAGATCCTCCCCCAACCAGAGTGAAGCATTCACTGTGGAAGTGTTATTGCCAGCATGTAAGTAGACATATTTTCACTTTTCTGTGCCACACAGGGAACATCTCTCAATATTACTTTTTAAATGGGTGGCTTGCAATGAACATCTGGCTGTCATTCAGAAAGCAAAAGGCCTGTTGGAAGTTCACAGAAAACACCAGCAAAACTTGTTTCAAAGTCTGTTTGAGCAAAAGTCATCTCTTGGGTAAAGATTTTATGGTTTTCCCCTCTCTAACTTTCCCCTGCAGCTTCTGGTCCAGGCTCAGACCTCCCAACCCTCCTCAATGCCAGCCTCTCACAGTCAGCCCCGATGCCCTGCAGAGAGCAGCCCAACACTTTCACCTCGGCGTGTTTCCTCACACGTGTCCCTGGCATGAGCAGAGGAGCAGCATGACCATTGCTGGAAGGGAGATGCATAGAGGAAAAAAGCCTAGCCACCAACTGGGCAGGAAAAAGCAATTCCTGGCCTTCCCCCCAAAAGCTGAATCCCTCGTGCAGAACACAGAGCTTCTGACAGAGCTTCAGGTGTCTCCTTTGCACAAACAGCTCTGCTGCCTACAAACAGGCCACGTGCACCCTCAAGCACACACCACACAGAGATACTGGCTCAGCTGCCAGAAACATTACAGCTGCATTAATGTGGGGCTGGATCCAGCTCGTTAGCCCTGGCTGACAACTGGAACCATCAGCACTGTGGCCAAGCACTGATCTACCGGGGCATAGCCATCCTGCTCTGGTCCCAGCTAATGCTGGTCTAGCTCTGTACTGTAGCTGCAAACCCTTGGTAAGGAGATGAAGAAGAGGCACAATAAGCTGCCTCGCACTCATTTACCACCCTTAGCAGAAAAGAGTTTGTACCTCACCTGAAAAATACTGGGGTTTTCAGACATGTGAATAAGTAGTTTTCAAAAATGTTTAAAAGTTCTTATTTTTAATTCAGGGAAAAATTCAAAAATGCTGAGATTCCATCTCATAATTTTTTTTAATAGAATTTAAATGTAAAGATTGTTTTGGAGATCAAAACTCTCGTTCAAAATGTCACCCTAGGGAAGCCCTCCTGTTGGTTGCACTTGAGGACTACCAGCTGACATTTCTTCCTGGCATGCTAAAGCAGCACTCTAGCTGCTTCCATTGCCTACAGCAGCTCAAGGAGACAGAGCCGATTGCTCCACAGAGTTGCACAGCAACAGACTTGAGGCAAAGGTCACAAGCTGCAGCAAGAGAAATACCAGTGGGGTATAAGGGTGGAAAGAGCATCAATAGAAGCAGTAACACATTGGAAAAGGCTGCCTGGCGAGGCTGTGGGATCTCCCTCTGCATAGATGTTCATGGTGATCAGTGCAGGCTGAGCAATCTGAGCTACTCATAATGTTAGCCCTGCTTTGAGCAGTGTGTCAGACTTAAATGACCTCTGCAGGTTCCCTACAGCTTATTTGGTGGCTAAAATACAGCCCATTATAACAATTTCAATGCTGTCAGCTGTACTTTATTCCTCAAATGATTCTGGTCAGCTTTTCCTTTATATTAACTAAAACACCCAATTGCTTCTGTACGGCAAGTGTCTCCTGGTGGCTGAAATGAAGAAAGAGGATGTTTCTCCAAATGGAATATGTAAACTATAAAACTGAAATGGCATGAACAATTGCTAGTACCCTCACAGAATTTCAAACAGAAGTTTTCCAAAATCATTTAAATAAATTTCCAACTTCCTGGGAAATTTCTGAAATATTGCTTTTACGTAACATGACAAATTCCAAAATGACAATGTTTTCCAAATTTAAACACCTCTAATTTTAATTCCCATCATGTAACTAGAAACTATGACAAAACACGTAAAGGACTGGTAAGTGCAATATACGTGTAAGAATTCAACACGTTCAGAATATGTCTTTCAAATTTTAGGATGTTTCCTTTTTGACTATTGGTGTATAATCATATATTGCTCTACAGCAGTTCAGATAAATAAAAAGCCCTTGATCTTATAGTATTATTTTTCTGGAAGATTAATTTTAAAGACAGTCCTTATTATGTGATTTCAATAAAAGTAGAAATGGAAAAGACATCCTCAGTGTGGCTGCAACCTGTATCATTAGGGAAGGAGAGGAACCTCAGCCTGGTCTTTGCTTGATTGTTTTCAGGAAGTACTCAGCCTCTAGAAGAGGCTATGAGCTCTACAGACTGTTTGTAAGAGTGATCACAGTTGAATATGTGTAGTTATAAAGCCAGTACCTTTTTGGGGGAGCAGAGAAAAGAACAGAAAACATAGTAGGTCATTCAGAAGATGTCCTGAAATTGCTTTTTTTCTTTTTTTTTTTAATCAAAGCCAATTCTTGAATCTTAATACAAGGGAAGCATCTGTTATATAATTAAATGTTTCAGAAATATCTGGACTTTCATCTCCAGAATCAAAGGTAACAAGCTTTTTCACTACATATCTATTAATTTTATTAAAGCTCATTAAAGACTTGGGAAACAAAAAAAAAGGCTGTACGCTCAAAATTCCCAAGAGAATTATTCTCTAGACCTTTACTGACACTTGTTGCTAGAATCAATCTGCAACTTCCCAGTGAAAGGGGGTTTCACTGCAAAGTGCTGAATCACTGCAACAGCAACAAAAGCCATTCTGAAACCTGGCAGAACCTAAAAGGCTGCAGCTCACCACCTGCCAGGCTGCTCCTGTGCCCAGCACAGAGATACCCCCCTCCTCCATTTGACACTTGATCCAGCTGGCTCTGGCCACACCAGGGGTTTAGGAAGCCCCAAGAGCCTCAAGTGAGTCCAACTCTGACATCTCCCCCTCCTAATCATGCTTCCTGCCCATGTATTTGGCTACCTAGGATTAAAAAGCAATGCAAAAAATGTAGTAAAAGTAGCTTTCCATTCTCTTATTCCAAGTATTGATGTACTTGATGAGCTGGCAACAGGGGGGCTACTGTTTGCCATCACCACACTTTGCAGAGTGAGCTAAAATATGACTAAAATATGGAACTCCCACAGGACGGAAAATCAGCATGTGACTGAACAAACTCTGCCTTACCGCTTGGGTTTGCTGTCCAACAACTAGGGAACAGATATTTCTTCAATGTACCACTGAAATTACATGCACTTATTCTGTAACGCCATGTCAGTCTCATGCTAGATACTGCAGAACTATCACAAACAGCCAACAGTGCTTTTTGTTCAAGGAAATCAGAAAATGGGAGGAGCATACTGACAGAGGGCCATAATTCTGATTTATGGTGAATATCCCCAGCCAATCTGTGTCAGAAGATGATCTGGGTGAGAAGACAAGATAAGCGTGCTTTTCCTTACTTGGCTGCGACAGCACCGGAAATGTGTTCAGAAGAATACCCTGGGGCTGTACCACAGCTGCTGGGGGGCAGAAAACAAATGCATGTCTTTTTAAGTCAAATTCTGCATGGATTTAGATCAAAAAGCCCCGCTGAATCCAGCAGACTACCTTACTCCCCAGTGGAAGACCATGGATTTTCCACTGATTGCGTCAGTAGGTGTAAATTTTGCCTATTCCTGCAAAAGTCTCCATACCTTTTGAAACTCCTGTAGTGCTGACCTCCTGAGCCAGTTCCACAGAGTGCAATTCAGCAGACTACAATGCCAAGGACAGAAGTCAGAAGTCGGGAGAAGAGCAGGGAGAAAAATTACTGAGCATGCTTTAAAACAGACTGCAGTTATATTTAGATATTGCAAAGGTCTCTTATATTTTTGTTTGAAATTTAACCATAGCGGTAATCAAATCTGCTGCAGCACAGTTTCTTCATTTCCCTTTCCTTGACCCTTTAGGACTTTCTTTGGGCCATTGGGAGCCACTTTCCTGGAGCTGCCTCGCAAGCACCTGCTTTGCTGCAGTTCAGCCAACAACCTCACCCTTGGAAAATAAAGGAGCAGAAGGGAAGAGCTGTCAAAGATAAAGATACACTTAATTGTAACTATTGTTTGCAGCTGCTCCTGCAAAGCTAAATAGCATTACTGTTCTGAAGGTGGATACAAAATAGAATGCAAAAGGCATCCCTTTTTATAGCTGGTTGAAAATTCCCACTAATACTGAGATTCAAATGAAAGAAAGGAGAGAAACTTACTATACATACTCATAAGTACAGGAGCTGGCAAAATGCCAGCATATATTGTAAAAGGAGAAGTCAGTAACTCTTAAAAAAGCACAGAGTCAATGTAACACCTCAGAAAACAAGGAGGTGACTGCTTGTGAGAGAATGCCAAGTTAGCACACTTGTCCAGAAAAACTCCCCCTGCCCTGCTAAAAACAGCTTCATTCCAGGGTGAACGTGCCATCTTCTCATACAAGAACACAAAGAAAGAGCACAGCAAAGCAAAATAAGAATGCACATTACTTCTAGTCCATGAGAACAAATGTTAAAAGGCAAGCATTGTGCCAAAAGTCCCTCTTACTGTCACGTAAAGACTTACTGAACAAAGACTGTTTGTCTCCATTAAACTTTTTTTCCTATACCTCGTACTTGGCATGTCAAAAGTTGTTTGGCAGAAAAAAAAACCAAAGCAAAATCATTCAAAGCTTTGGGTTTTTTCTGCTTCCTTTTCATCTTTAGGATGTTGAAAGCTCAGGTACTATCTTTGCATACACCACTATTCATCTTTAATTTAATAAATGATCTCTTCAATGTATTAATGGTTAGCAGTGCATATAAATTAGCATTTATAAAAATCAATTACATTGTCTCATAAGACAGAGGAGAAACCAAGACCTTCATCACTGGATCATTTGTATTTATCTGTTAATTATAAACCTTAATTGTCTCTTCTTATCAGATTCATTTGCATAAATTGCATAAGTTTAACGTTTAACAGGTTTTAATGCCAGAATACAATTATTCTTTAAACATTCTTTGTTGAAATATTCATTATTAATTATAGCATTAAAATTAGAAGTTCTGATAATTGACCTTGGCTTCTCCTTGGCTCATCATCATCTGTCCATTGAGGTCATTTATCTCATGATTATGCATGCTTTGTGGCTCCTTATTACTGATGTACTCGGTTTTAATTGTACTTTATAGCCTGTCAGATTTCTCTGAATTTTGACTTAAAGCAGAATATTATGCAGAGTTCCACAAAAGTGGACTTTTTATAGTATATTCATCCTCTTAGCATACCTCCACATAATGACATAGTGGGTGAAAGGACTTTTTCTATGTCTGGACAATTAGATACAACTATTTCTACCCTGGTGAGGAAAGGCTTCTTTTCATCAGACGACTTATGAAGTAAGAAAGACATTTAAGCTCCCAGCTAGCCTTGGAAAAAAAAAGAATTAGCCAAGTATTACATTTGGCAGGGTCATCTAATAGGCTCTTGTTCTTCATAACTGACCAGAAATCTCCAGCTGCCCTTTTCGCTTTAAATATTGTCGGGGCTTGAGCCCAGAAAATAATGAAATAAGAGAAAAGATGACCAAGACCAAATGTTGACAGATGTATTCACCTGAATTTGACTGACTTGAATGCAAAGATTTTTTGAAAAATCATGCAGTGCAGAGGTGAAAACAAGTGGGTTTTCTCTTCTGTCAGATCATCCACTAAGTTTCACATACAGGGATTTACTGTACTGGATTTTTCTTCCAGTAAAAATTATTCATGCTATTCACTTAAGTAAATATTTTAGATATCATCAGATATACGTCCAAGGAGAGAGACTAATATTTAAAAAATATTAAACAAGGCTTTTTTATATTGCCCACAGTTGCTATTATTAAAATGCTAGAGGTGCCTCAGATCAATAACTTCTAGCATATTCTTAAGTGAGTCTAGTAAGGAAACACTGAGTCCAGTCTACTTGAAATTTTCACTATCTCCTTTGACTTACCTGTGCTCCTTAATTCAAAGATTCAAAGCTACTGCACTCTTGTCTGAAAACCATCACCGACGTATTTCCAGCCAGTTGGTGGCACAAGGGTTTCCCAATTTCAGTTTTCAAATTCAAGTAAAACCTGAGTGTTACTCTGTGCAAACCATCTTTTTTTTATTTCTGCTGGGATTTCCTATGCAAAAGTGTATCCATTAATCAACGGAAAACAAAAAATCAGTAATGGATGTTAGTGTCATTACAACTGATTTGGCGTATCTTCATCACAGCTTACCTGTCCAAGAGGACACAGGCTATGACTCCTACTGATGGGGACCCTAAGGAGAAGTGGTCAGGTTACTATTAGGTCATGCAAAGTAGAAGTAATAGGAAATTGTCAATGCTCCCTCACAGAGTCTTACAGGTGACTAACTGAAGGAATGCACTGATCAATTGTTAGTTGAGTCCATCATCTTTGTAATAACTTGACACTGCTACTTGATCCCTAGAAGGACACCAATATGTGGTACTAATTTGGAGAGCACTACCTTTTTTTTTCCTACTTGAAGGTCAACTACAATTATCTATTTCATCTCAAAGCCAAGTTGCTAGAAAATGCTTCACTTGATCAACACCTTGATGCCTGATTAACTAGGTGGACATCTTTTATGCAACTACATTAACCACCTTGATCTACATTTAAAGGAAGGATGGCAGTATCTTGAACATGTTATTCTTTAATCCCCTCATCCTGGGAGAAGAGCCTGAAGCAAGAAGTAGACCCCTCTGTTGCCTAAGACATTTTGCAGAAATTCTGCAGGAGAGAGTGCTCAGTGTATGGTGACCAGAAACACCCCAGGGAAGCAGTGCCTTGCATGTGTACTGGACCCTCTCCAGCCAGGGACTGCAGCTGGGTTCTTGCCACACTTGAGATTTCCTGGTCCTCCACCACTCATGTCTCCTGGCCCAGCTCTCCCCAGGAGCACGATAGCAGCATTTCGTTATGCCAGAGAATCAGGAACAAACCATATACAGATACCTGCACCTTAAGCATCTGCTGCATCACAGAACAAGAGTTAAAACCCTTAACAATAGTTCTGCCCACATTAATAGCTTTAAACTACACCCTTTGTTGTGCAGTGGGAACATAAGGATGTCACAGAAATCCGCAGATTGTCAGAGGTTATTTCAAAGGCAGTTTTCTGCTACTCTCACCCTCCATTTAGTTTTCTTCTGAGGAAACTGATCTAACCACAAGATGATTGTATTCCAGGCAGATCCATTAGCACTGCCCGGTAGTGCCAAGCATGTGGCAATTCACCATTGTAAGTAACATCCACATACTATGGAATTACGGTCAGCCTAGTGGCTGCTGATCTACAGCAGATCTAATCCTACCTCAAATCACACGCTGCAAGATGACAGCCACTCTCTTCCGCTGCAGGCAGCATAAGCAGTTTCAGGTAATCAAGTGTGATACTTCCAGGCTTTTCTATACAAAGCTCACCTAGCAGAAAATGTTTCATATGAAGTTTTTTGTTTTGGGGGGTTTTGGGGTTTGGTTTTTTTTGTGATTCTGTATAGTGGCTGGCCAGGAATGAGGCACTTAGCGGTAACAAAATGAAGGTGGGCTGACAGGATAACCCGAGTGCTATATTCTGTTCATGTTCCCTGTGATTTCATGAGCCCTCTGTCAAAGATGTCACATATAATGGTTTTTTTCAGACTACAGATTTTTCCTTCTATCTACAAAGAAATTAATTCAGCAGGCATTTCAGCTGCTGGGTTCAATGACTGTAATTTCATTTTAAAAAATGAAGGGGAGAATCCGACACTGGAATGTTTGGCTCTTTTTGTGTTTAGATCAGTCAAATCTAGGTCACCCAGACTGTTTCCCCTGGGTATGGAATGAGGGTCCAGCCTCTTCCCCTCTGCAAAATACCTCCCTTTAAGTCTGCTGTCCAAGTCCCTCTGCTGCCATTGTGCAGTGCGTGCCAAGGAGTTGCAAATGTACCTCACTTCTACTGAGCTATTTATCTCTCTCTGTATATTCCCACTTCTTGTGAGTCATATAAGGAACAGATGAGGGATCTGGGGTTGTTTAGCCAGGAGAAAAGGGGACTCAGGGGTGACCTTATCACTCTCCACAGGTACCTGAAAGGATGGTGTAGCCAGGTGGGGCTTGGGCTCTTCTCTCAGGCTACCAGTGACAGGACAAGAGGAAATGGCCTCCTGCTGTGACAGGAGAGGTTCAGTTTGGACGTCAGGAAGAATTTCTTTACTGAAGGGATGGACAGGCATTGGAATGGGCTGCCCAGGGAAGTAGTGGAGTCACCATCCTTGCAAGGTTCAAGAAATGATTGGACGTAGCACTTAGTGCCATGGTTTAGTTGGTGTGGTGGTGTTTGGTCAAAGGTCGGTCTCTGTGATCTTGGAAGTCTTTTCCAACCTCAGTGGTTCTATGATTCTATCTGTCTTTTCTGACTCTACCTCCAGGGTCAGCTGAAAGTGAAAGAATCATTCCAGTCAAACTGCAAACATTTTTGCTTCCCTTTTTCACTTTGAGGGACCCCTTTCCGCATGCCCCCTTAGGCCAGCCTGCCAGAGCTGTTGCCAAGATATTAAAACTACATTGTCATTGTAACTTTACACTCACTTGTCAATGCTGCTGGAAACACCAGCTACCAAAATCATTTCCTTTCGTCATTGCATCAATTATGTCATCCCCAACCTCATTACTCGAAGTCCTTCTGCTGGTTTTCTTTCTTAATGGTCTTCAGTTGTGAACATGTCATTCCTACTTGGAATCAGGAAGTCAGGAAGATAGAAGGCTACTTTATGCATAGAGTTATCACAGAAGAAAACATGGCCCCATAATCACACAGCTTTTTTCCTCTCAAAACCTGTACAATGTCATTAACCAGAAATGTAATGGCTTTGAAGCAAGAACTGCACCACCACATGTATAGTTGTCGGGGTCAAGCCATGTGGGATATTTCCAAGAACAATCACTGACACCATGATGATCATGCTGACAATGAAGGATAATTCCTCCTGATTTCTTAAGGTTACCATTCACAAATAATCCATCAAAGAGTACACCAATATTACATCTGCTGCAAAGAAGTCTGGCATTTTTCTCGGCTGCCACTTTGCAGGAAAAAGCCTCTCACCATGACACTTAAAACTTTGGAGAGGCCTGTTTCAAGAGGTAGAGCAGGTTAAGTCTCCAAACAAACTAGACCCAGGTGACTTTGGCTCTAGACTGTGGAAAACTGAGGTTTTACTCCATTGCCAAAGCTGAAACATTAGTTCTCAAATTTCCTTGCAGTCAACCAAATGGCATTCATCCCAGGATAACACAGGAAGAACAGCATATCTTACTATTCTCAATACTAAGAGGTTTTCCCTTTTTGCCTCTAGATCATACTGACAAATACTAAATCCTTTTTTGTGACTATGTAGAGTACCATGCATTACATTTATGGAGAAAAAAATCCTGTGCTGACCTCTAAGAAAACTGAGGCCAAGTTTGTTTTCTTAGTATTACATCTGTGTGACAGAATACTCTGATCCCTTTCTTTTCCTGGAATACAAGCAGGTTTCATGTTTCCCCTGTGTATAATGAAAGTAGTTACCCTTTGGCCAACTCAGATTGTTGTTTCTGAAAATTGTTTTTCTCTCTGGTTTTATTGGGCAATGTAATTATTTGAATTGCAAGAGAACTGTCTGCACAAAATCTGGGATATCAAGCCAATCAACTCACAGATTTCCTAGACAGGCAGGGGCTCTAACAAAGCTTGCTATCTTTTTTTTTGCATAACAAGACAATAAAAGTGCAGTCATCTAAAGAACCAGTTTGTGATGCTGAAACGTGCAATTTAAAACCCAGTAACCCAGTTATGAGGAACTTTAATATTTAATGTGCAGATTAAGTGCACATTTAAAAATTCGTGAATGCATGCAACTCATGCAAGCTGCAGAACATACTTTGCTTTAACACAAGGTCCCTGGCACTTCAGAAGGATGAAGCAAAGAAAACAGCACTCCTTGGTGACTTCATAATCCTTGCAGCTGACAGCGCTATCAGATTCTTGCTACATCACAAGGTAAGTTTACATTCACCTCCTATAATACGCTTACCCCTCATTCAGACCCCTAACAAAGAAAACTATCATCAAGATAATTATGGACAAAAACACTTACCAATGAGCAGCAATGGCAGCACTGTCCCCTGCAGCATGTAAAACAGACAGCTGGTCTGCATCCTGCTCTAGAAAAGCAGGCAAAGGGGAAAAAAAACAGGTAGCGGAAGATCCAGAAAAGCCATTAGGTCTTGTTTAAAAGCAGTTAATAAATATATCAACAAAACTGGGGCAATGAAGTCACACCCTGCAGCAGGGACAGACATGATACTTGCTTTGCGACAAGGGTCACGGTAAGATGTTTATGGGACACTTCTGATTATTTTGAGCTTCTCTGGTTCCCCCTCAGCTGCCCGAACGCAGAGCCCCTCTACTTAGCAGGAGGCAAAAAAGTCACCTTGTTCCTACTCTTAGCAGTTCCATGTCTAACTAAAGCTTTGATCATTGTGCTCCAGAATACATCACACCTGTGCTGGTTCTCTACACTCACAGTCTTAGTTGAGATCTTGCATAAAGCTTCTGAATAGAAAAGGCTAAGAGCCAAATGATGCTGCCCACAGTTTCTGTTCTTAAGTCACTAAGAAATAATTGGTCTAGTGTTTCCAGGAATTCCACTCCAGGCTCCAGAGAAAGATGAATCTTGTGCATTGTCTTTTTTAATTTAAGAAGCAGCTTTTGATTGAGTTAGCTCTGCTTTTTGATTAAAGTAAAAAAGCAAGTGGAGCAGAGCTTCTCAATAATACTGAACTTTACAATGCATGCAATAATCTAAGAGTGTGCTCAGCATGCATGAAGTAACAAGCATTTCATATTAATGCTGTATCTGAAGTGCACAAATAGAAGATAATTGAGTCAAAAATTTAAAATAAACCCCATACTTCTCCAGAGTGCAGAGTTCAAATAGAGGTATTAAAAAGGGGTCTGAAGTTGATTGTCATAGCACTCTCTTTGCAAGTATTAGGTAATAAGCCCCATGAAAGTTAGAATCATGCCAGTGGCTTCAAAGAGGTTACACTGGTTCTAAGCATCCCACAACATTCATGTTTTGACACCCTATAATAAATATTTGGACTTTATTGCTCTTCTTAATGCATGAACACTTAGATCCAGATTAAGAGTATTAAAGTTCCTAATGCTTCTGAAATTTTATTGACTTCAGTGGACTCTTAGACACAAGGGTGGAAATCACATATGCAAATGAGCCTTAGCCAGTTACTACTACATGGCACTTAAAATTCCATTTATAACCAAATGGAATATAAGAAAATGTCACATAAAATTCAGGATGAGAAGAATGGAAAGGGCAATAAGTTGTGTGGGTTTTGTTTAGACTTTTTGTTTGTTTTTAACTAAAAAAATCTAGGGTCTGATAATAAAGATTACTTTTCCCAAGAATGTCAATAGGAGGAAAAGACATTAAATTACATGATGGGGCTCTGAAGTTGAGACAGAAATTAGGTTTTCCACAGGCAACCTTTTAAGCAACTATCAGCAACATAGTCCTAGCACCAAGGGTCAGTAATTTTGGATTTAACGCACAAGAAAACAAGAGACCATGAAAGAATATTTGCACATCCCATTTCAGTGTGAGACAACTGAAGACATTGAAATCTCTATCAAAATTAGTGACACCCTAGAAGCTGAATTTTCCATTAGCTGCAGGAAAAACCTTTCAGCCGTATTGAATGGCAATAGCTATTATACATGCTTGGATGAGGCAGCTTCATTTCTCCTTTATCAAGCTGGTTTTGTCTTTACTAACAGCCCTCTATCCAAGTGCTCAGAAAGCTACTTTTAAATACTCTTATATTTTCAGAGGCTCATGCTAAGTTTGCCATTTTCATCCAAGACAGTAATTCCAAACTGATGAAGCTTTAGCTATGAGGATCTAAAGGTCATTTAGGGAGTGCTGCTTTCCACGTAGCTGATTCTCACCATATACTCAACTTCCATGCAGCTGATTTACTTCTGCACATAACCAATCCATTCCTTCCTGTCAGAAAACATTTTTATTTTACTCCAATCATTCTCACACCTCACTGACTGCTTGGGCTAAAAGTTATTTTTTCAGATGTATTCAGTCTTTCCTTTCTCTGCTGTCACTACTTCAAGTGGAAAAAGATTCCAGTATCTGGGTAATTTTAGCACATTCCCAGAGATTCCTCCAGATCACCACCATCTAGTAGAAACACCGAGGAGGGTGTTGATACAAGCACCACAAACCACCTGAATTTATCACCACTCTTTCTGAATTCACTAGCGATGTTTTAGCTCTTCCTGCTAGTTTTGAGAATCACAAAGAATTTACTGCCTTAGTACCATGTTGTGGCTTCAAAGATCTGGAAAGCAACTTAGTGTTTCAGAAAAATTTGTTCCACTCTTTTCTGAAGCCTAAATGATCTAAGTTCTGGATTTTCATTACTCATATCATTGAAATATAATTCTAACTCTGTAAAAGTGTCTATTAGTCAAATCCCAGGGAAAAAAAAACCAACATAACAAAAAAAGCAATCTTCTAAACCTCTTATCAGCTTCAAACCATAACTTGTGTTTGGTCTTCATTCTGCAGACTAGAGTTTGTCAAGCACAGTGTTGCTTATGTCATTTCCATGTTCTCATCACATTCATTAACATTTTAAACAACAAAAAAAATGGGTTTATTATGGGTGTGTTTTGGAAATGAAATGAGCTCTTGTGCTCTCAAAGGAAGGAGTTCTTGGGCTCTCACTTCAGCTGGCTGGGCCTTGGAGTCTCTGCTCACACATAAGGCAATCACCTTACTTGGTTTTAGAAACTTATCTGACCCTGCTGCAAATTCTGCTGCTTCTAGTGACATCCAGCAATAGGAGCTGTCAGTGAAGCTGGGAGTGCTCCCAGTCACAGAGCAGCAGGTGTAAATGCTCTTCTACCCCAACCGACTAAATACCTTAGGACTTGGGAAAATGAGGGTAAAAGAATCAGATTATTTACTGCATTCCTGACTGAAGTACATCCTCAAGTTCCAGCAGCTAGAAGATTGTCCATTATTCTGTATTCTTTATGGGCACAGGCACTGCTTCCAGAGGCAAGATCTTCCCCTCTCTAAATATAAAATTATAAAGCAATTTGAACCCCAAATCTCAGACTTGCCAGGAAAGTATCCACACCAAATATTGATGCAAGAGCCTTCCATTTGCCTAACTTGCCATTTTTAACACACAGGACAGCTTATGCCAATTAAAATTAAATGAAGTCTCAGAGTTTCCTTCTAGCTGCCTTTCAGGCCCCAGCAGCTTGACTCCCCTCACAGAGTACCAAACCCTTCCATATGCACAGAGCACAATTTTGGTATGTTGACTGAATGCAGCACAGTGCTGTTTGCTTTCTCTCTCCAGCTTAAAAATAAATCCCAGAGAAGATTTGGCAAATTTGGTGGACTTCATTTCTACCACTCTTTACATTCAAATCTGCACAGAGGGATAAAATACTTCTCTTCCCAGGGCTGTACAGGGACTTGGGCTAAGGAGCAGTTTCTGTAAAGCACATTTATCCCATTCTTTCCTCTTTTGCTCAGCAGAATTCTTGATAATATGTAACTATTTGGAGGTCACATCAATTATTGCAATCTAGGATGCCATTTCTGGACTGAAAGTAAGAGCACCTTCAGTTTAGCAAGATTTAATAGAGGTTGTTAAAGGTGTCTGACATTTTTTGACCTTTGCTCTTCTCCTTCAGAGTTTGAATAGGTCTGATTTAATTAGGAAGAAACAGTTTAAGGATGAATGCAAATGTAAAGGCTCAGAAGGAAGGATACATGTATAAGAAAAATTACCAATTCAGTATCTTCAAACTGCAGCCAAACAAATCATGGTTCACACTGATGAGGACAGATTCAACAGGAGAAATGTTACTGGTTGGAAATTAGGAAGGGATCATATCAACACCACATTATGGCTAAGGAAAGTCTAAATGTGAACCCAGCTCATGATTTTTTTTAGCTGGAAACATAGACAGCCTTTGGAAGTGTCCACACAGAAGCACAAGAATTTTTTCTGTCTGGCCACCTCATCCCCCTACACTGGGGGTTGTTTTCCCTCTGAGGGAAGGAGCCTTTTCTCTAAGTGAGCAGGACAAAGAACAGATAAATTCAAATAACCAGAAGCTCCCAGACTAGCAAAAAGCCTTGGGGTCCCACATGTAATCTTTCTCCAGTTTCGTAAGGAACCTGGAAAACAGGCACTGACATCAAGTTAAAAAGCATTTTCTGAAGCTGATAATTTGTGTAAGTCACCTAAGAGCCAGCTGGGGGTGAGGGGTTCAGAAAACGTGTCCTTTTCTCACTGGGTTCATTGTTCCTTACTGGAGTGTTAAGAGGGTAGTTTAGTCCCAAACATGACATTTAGCTTCTGCTTCAAACTGGTACACTCTGTCATGACCCTGGCTTTTATTCTTGTCACCTGGCCTTCTTCCACACATTAGTACTACTTCTATTGTCTCATCTCCTAAAAATAAAGAGACACTGGCATAAAAATATTCCTGCTCTGTGCCTAATGGAAACATATAGCACACAGAGTGTCCCCAAAGCTCCATAATGTCAAAGCTTTGAAAGGAAAATTATATTATATCCTAGATCTAGGTTATTCCAACTAATGTAAACAAAACATTACAACTTTTAAGTTAACTGACCAGTAGCCCACATCCCACTATCAAATGGCTAATTTATCTGCGTTACTTACAATACATCCTTTATCAGAACAGTCATTTTAAAATAAAGGCATTACCTTGGGAAAGAAAAATACATCAGAGTACAGTGGTATAATTATTTTCAAAAGCTTTATGGAAATCATTACATCATTTAGGCTATAGAATTGAATCTCCTGAACTAATGACACTCCTGTCTCCAGACCTGATATGTAGGTGTGCTGATTTACAACATGCATCTGATCCTGTGCAGGTGGGAACAGATGCACATACATGCACATATCTACAGGTGAAGGTGGAGTTGATGTAATCGATGGTGGCAGGAATAAAACTCCAAGACATCAAATTATTTATTTTAAAAAGTAGTTTATGTATTAGGATATTATCTTAAAAGGAAAACCAAGGACAATAGATAGGGAAAATTTTACAAAACAGATAAAGGTAAAAAATATTTCTCTCTAAATCAAGATAGGTGAGAGGCAGGGGAGGGAAGAATAGGAAGCCAGTTATCACAAAACCCCAGGAGATAACAGTGTGGAACTGAAGGATGAAATCTTAGATAAAGGTAGTTAAAATATTTTCCATGGTACATTAGATTTGGGCTTCATTATAGTTGGTGTTTTGGAGTCCATATTGATATAAGCTAAAACATACTAGAGATATCCAAAGCAATCAGAATTGTCTTTATAACTAAGAAAACAGGTAGTCCAGCTCACATCCACATTCTGAGGCTATTGCTCTTTTCCACCCTCAACCACACTGGGGGGAGCAGAGAATAACCTGAGAAGAGAAGCCAAGTAAACTGCATACCTGGGAAATGAAGGACTTCTATGATGAAATTAAAATCTCTATTAGAAAATGTGAATTACAGTCAAATGAAGAGGTGGGCTTTTTGAAATGAGTAAAGAACATGACATGGGATAATGCACCATGGTGTTAGACACTACATAAAATATTTATCATGGGTTCTTCCACACCGATACCCAGGACAAAAGTCAAGCAGAAAACTTTCAATGACAGTTGTAATGAAAAGTTTGCAGCATAACTGAAGAAAATAAAATTGAAAGATAAATAGAGGAGTTTGGCGATAAATCACATATTTGAAAACCAAATGATAGACTTTTGGCCAATAACAAAAAAAATGGAGAGTTTATCTTGAACAAGTGGTATGGAATGAGTGCAGTTAAAGTAAAAGAAAGATTCAGGCACCTTTTGCATGGCTTTGTGCCAAGAGCCAAAAATTTCTGCCATTCTTTTTATGATAGCGTTTATAGACTTGATTTATTCCAGGGGGATGACAATTCAACCCACATTTTTTGACAGGAAGTAAAAGACTCAGATATTTGCATTGATGTCTGCCAGGAACAAAAGTGAGTTTTAGGCAGACTTTTCCTTACCTCTTCTGAGGAAACATCAAAGTGTTGCTGCCAGCAAATTACAGCTCAGGGAACTGGGACTTTGCTTGGCGCACACAGAAGAAAGTGCACTAAAGCTACTGAAACCAAATATTTGGTTTCTTCCAACAGTCATAGGAAGCTGAGACCCTTCAAAGGAAGTGTTGGTCTCAGATGCATCTTCAGCACTGTTTGAAAATTCAGAATTGCTCAAGACCAACAGCTGCCAAGCATTCAGTTTGATACGCTAAAGAATTTTTTTATCATCCATGACTAACTTCTGAAAACCCATGACTGAAACCAAGTTTCTCCTGGGTTTTTTTTTCATGCTTTGTCTGAATATTTTCACTGTTTTCCTATTGTAGTAATGAATACAATGCTAATACTTTCCATTTCCCAAAATCCTGCATCAGAGCCATGCAGTAAATACAGACCTTAATTCATAGTTCTCCTGATGAGTCTCAAGAGCAACAGTTTTCACTTCAGGGAAATTTGATGATCCAGCAGGAAAACCTAACAGAAATTTTGGCTTAATAGCTTCCATAGCTCTAAGGCATCTTGCAATAGTTTATTTCTGTTCATCACAAGCTCAGTTATTAACCAAACCCGCTGGCTATTGACCAAATTATCTTGTGCTCCTGGGAAACATGGACATTCACTTCCATTTAATCTTTAGGTGGAAATTAATGAACTAATTTCAGCAATTGAGCACCTACAGCACTGCTTATTGCTTCTGAGGAGGCCAATATACAAATACTGAAACTAAAACTGAAATTTTTGATGTCATGACACAAAGGAGGAAAGCAGAGCTGCTATACTGGCAAGTTCTTGGATTCTGAAAGCATCCTGAGAGCTGAAATCACACAGAACATGGGTGAAAGACCAAACCATCAAGCTTCAAAAAGAAAAGTAAACTGCAACTTCAGGCCTTAATCTGCTACCTTTCAGTCATGCAGATTGAATTCATTACAAATAACTACTTCATTATGGCTGTATTTCATTTCAGACCAAAAAATGCCTCTCAAATATACCACAACAATTCATACTCCAAAGGAGCCATAGAAGTGGAAGTCAGTATTTGAAAAATAGCATTTCATGACTTAACCAGAGAGTTATCTAGGATGCACAGTCTGCAAGCCAGTTATTTTGACAAATGTGGAAAGGTTTCCTGACCCCTTGAGACAGGCAATATCTCCTATTTTACTCTTTGTTCCATATGTACATCAAAAGGCCAAACAAAATACTAAGTGGTAGGACCTCCAGGCACAACATTGGAGGGAAAAAGCTACCAAAACACATTCTGCATCCTGACAGATATCACAGATTGGCTTTTAGGTCACTTAATGCTATTACAGAGTGCTTCAGAAATGCATCTAACACTGAACCATGCCATCCTTTTTTTGCTACTACAGGATTTAGCACTTTGGCATATTTATACATATGAATTGTGCCCAGGATAGACAGCAAGCAACTGACAGCCAAAGGTGATACCATACATACCATACATAGCTGGGCTCATTGTGTATTTTTACAGAAGTTTGACATAAACCACCTTAAAGATGTCACTACTTTTCCTACGTGTCTTGACTTAATCTATATGAACAGTTTATGCTAGTGTTCTCCTTACCAAAAGCTATTCCGTTTACCTGGAGTCACACCTCATCCAATTTCATTCTCACCCTTCCTGAGAAACAAGATTTCCTCCCTCAGGCTTCACATACAGCAACCATAGGCCAACTTTGCCACACCCACCAGCACAGCATCAAAGGAGATAAGTGTCTGTTGAAATATTTATAAACTTGACTTCCATGCCACAACACAAACCCAATCTTTAAGAAACTTCCTCCTTTTACATGAGTTAGATAAGCACCTATTTGCAGAAAAACACAACTAAGCTGTTCTGTGAGGCAGAAGAAGCAAAGTAAATGATTCAGGCCCAATTCAGTCACTCTGAAGCTCTTACAAAGGCCATGACAAGAACACAGGTGTGACAATAGCAGTCAGCAAACTCCCTATCTCGATGGAAACTTCAACAGACTGATGACTGATCCATCTGGAGGGCTGATCTAAACAAGACCTCTAAAACAAGTGCATCCCTGCAGAGAAAGCAAAAAAGTTGATACTGACACTGTTCACACTCTACAGAAAATGCACTAGTTCCCAGCAGTGTCACACTGGGACTTTTCAGTAACCCTTAGGTAAATATCTATGTATTAAACTGCTGCAGGAAAGTTTTGCACTTCAGTGCAGGCAGGAATTAAAGGAGTCTCTGTCAGGACTCAATGGCACTGTTAGGAGATAGACCAGCATGAAAGGTCTGCTCAGGAGACCCTTACAGGCATTCAGCTGGAGGAATTTCAAATCCAGATTTAGTGAAGAGTGTATAACAACTAGCATCACACAGAGAGAGCCTGTGTTCATCTTGGCAGTGCCCTGCCGCCCCTCACATCTGTCAACACTGCAGCTACACCCATCCTCAGCTGACACTGAGCTCCAGAAGACCACGTACACTGACAGAGTGTGGCTTCACGTTAGCTCAAGGCCTTGATCACACCCTTTTGCCACCAACCCTCTGCTCAGGTGATGAGGATGTGGCACCTGCAAGAAGCCAAGGATGAGCTCAAGAAGCAGCCTTAGTACAGCAGAGCAACACTCCTGTCAGGTTCTGTTGCCACAACACACAGAATCCTTTGCTGCATCGTGCCAGTTTCAGAACCAGTTTAATCAAGTAAAAATGGGACTACCAGCATGAGTAATTCCTATTTCCAGATACTTTTCATTTCCCTGTGCTGATTACATCTAGCACAACGAGTGCATTCACTTTTCTAGGAGCAAAGCAATCTGGGCTAGAACAATTTTAACCTATTGGAACAACAGAAAACTGTGAGATAAAAACCAAGACCATCTGAAACCTACACAGTTAGACTAAAAAATTGCCTGAAGGCATATACTAGCTTTCATGCCCTTGTGCTTCTTCTGCCTCTCCCCTTTTGGCAAACTCAGAGGCACAGATACTCACCATTTAACAATTACTCCTACTCCATTTTCTTTGCTGCTAAATAAACATCACTTAAGACAATTTATGATCCATTATACAATTAGAAATCCACCCTGGAAAAAAAATGGCTTGATTAAAATAGTTAAAATTCCCTAGTGGGATCAGAGCTACCTACATGGGATGGGAATCCAGTTTTTAGATACAGTACCTTGATGAAGGAAATCAGAGTGGTACCCACTAAGATACATGTAAAGAGAAATCCAAATAAGTATTAGCCATTCTGGTCAAATGGTTGGTCAAACTAAACTGAGCTCTGGCAAAGCTTTCAGAAGTGCCTCGTGCAAATTTCAGTGTGTTTTAAGACAGAGTTATAAATTTAGCATAGGTATCAAATAAAAAGGTACCCACCTACTTCACAGTAAACAGAAACCCCTATTTTTAGTGGGAAATATAGAAACGAATTATGGAATAATCCAGGTTGGAAAAGACCTCCAAAATCATCAAGTCCAACTATTCCAGTAGTGTTAAAGTCCCACAGCTGGGTAAGAGAAACCACCCCCAAAGGTAATCTTATTACTGATGGCAAAATAGATATCCAGATATTTGTATCAGGCACAGAAGCAGTGATGTTCTTATAATATTTATCAAACAGCATTTAACAAACACAAAATTTAAAAATAGCATGGCCATGCATCATCTTATTAACGTGTATAAAAATATGCTACAGCACCTACAGGCTGGAGCCAATATGCCTCAAGAAAGCCATGGAAGTGATAAAGGATGTAGTGGGATGAGATGACAGCCTGAGAGAAGGAAAAGATACTACAGATGCATACGTGATACCTAAAGTCTCCATATGGAAGCTGTTTATCTTTCATCATTCTGTCCAGCTGTTAGAAAGGCTTTTGCACATCTAGTTAGAAAGGAGTCTGGACAATATCTGAGGTATAGAGCTGCTCCTTGATTTTATGAGAGTAAATGTGCAGAAGCCAGGAGAAAGGTGCTGTTGGTAGGAAGGGAAAGTTAAAAAACCAAAACCAAACAACAAACCACCACCAAGGAAATGACTACTCAAATAGCTTCAGATGAAAAATTTGAGGCAGTGATATCACTGGAGCCTTGTCCTACAAAGTCTCTCAATACTGGTCTTTAAGATGCCTTCTAATTTGGAGCTGCTGTCATTTTAGACCTCTCACAGCAGGGACTCCAGACAGAAAACAAAGAACAAGTTAAGGAAAGAGGGATTCCATATGTTTAAGGAAGGTGATCAGAAGTAAAAAATCACTTTAAGAGGTAGTAAAACGCAATTCCCAGCTCAGGAGAATAATTTGTTTGGGGAGACCTTTCCTAAAAGCTCCTCTTGAATCCTCTGAGTCCTCTTGTAGAAGGATTTGCAGATGTTTTCCCCACTCACAAAAGCATTATTTTAGAGGCATTTTATTGAGGCAACACAGACAGCATGGGTAGGCTTACCATGACAATTTTACATGAATGACTATATTTGAAGTCCAGTTTCAATGTTTCTGCACTTTAAAAGTTGGTACAGATATTTTATAGTTGCCTAAATTACAAAAACAAAATATCCCTCCAGGGAGAAGGAAAAAAAATAATGACTACTTATTATCTAGAGAATTGTTTACACTACAGTATCTGTGCTACAAGGGTTGATTAACTGATGTGAAAAAAAGTGGTAAAGGGAATTAATTTTCAGCCATGGACTGCATTAGAGCTTAAGGCAGTCCCTCTCCTTCGCCAAGTGAGAATGGAGGTTGGAGGGGATATGGTGCAGAAGCCATGCAAACAACTACTTTTGATCTATGCAGTCACTCAGTATGATTTATTTGCTCAGAAACACAGTAGGTGCAAGACTTCAAGTCCCTTAAGCACAGGTGATACACACACACACAGAGCCTTTTAGAAGTTTCATTTCTCAGTCCTCAAAACTCCTCTGAGCTGCTCTGCAGTGAGAATGCCACCAGGTTTCTAGAATAGAGCTACTATTACAGAGCAAGAGGGAACCTTTTCTTCATTAAGAAGATTTCATACAATACAAATCCCTCTCACATAATTTAAGAATCCCACAAATAATTCAAAATAACTTTTCACATAGTAATCCTTAAGTAGATTGCTTCAATGCTTCTGCCACAGCTCTGCTTTGGGCACTCTTCTGTGCAATCCTGAATGGTTTTGTTTTCTGCTGCATAATACACCTGAAACTTGATAGAGTGGAAGGCATAAATGTAATTAACACTTTCAAAAGTTAACAGAAGTGTTTTAAGGGGCAAGAATCTAGTTAAATGCATTTCACATAGGCAGACAATTCTAAATATCTCCTTAAAATTACATCACATGATTATGACTTGTGTCAGTGGTATACACAGGAAATATAATTTTAAATAAATACTGTAAGGCCCATGTAGGAAATTTTATAGATAGACATCACAACAGAGAAGGAGGAATACCTTACTGGAAGAAGATAGGAAAGCTTGCTCTCCACACTGAAGAGCCTCCAGTCTAGCTGATTGTTAAGGGGAAAAAAACCAAACAAAAGCCCAGATATCAACATGTAGCTGCTTTACTGAAAGATCCAACTCCTACAGGGACTGGCCAGTGTAAAGGTCCCACACTGCGTTACAGAATCTCTCCAAGCTGAACTCAGGCAACCTCTGAGGAGAAGGCATGTCAGTTCCTCTTTTCAGTTAATCCTTGGCTTTTTTCCAAAGACCTCTCCAGAAAGGATAATTAATGCTAATTACAGGGTTTGGGTTTTTTTAAAAGAAGTACACAAACCTCCATCTCTATAAAACTGGGCCCTATTAGATACTGAAATAAAGAAATTAAAGACTTCAAAGGGTTTTTTTACTAATTCTGAGCCATTCAGTGCATCTTGCATCAAAAATAAGTTGTATTAATATTAAATTGCTTTTAAAACAGCAGTGGTCTCTTGCTTGTGAGCCAGTCTTTGAACTTCTATCAGGGTTCTTAAAGATGGGCAGGAGAAAAAAATTCGAGAGAAATACATTTTTCTTTAAAAAAAAAAAAAAAATGCATTTTGGGAGTTCCTGTTGAATTGCTCTAAACCAGGGATTAAAACAACATAAAACATATGAATGTTCTCTCTTTAAAAAGTCAAAGTCTCCAAGTAGAATCAATTGATAACTTTTGTTTGTACAGTATTCATAAACATAGCAACGTATTTACTTATTCTAATCCTATACCACACCTTCATTTTTTTCTTTTTATTTACACGACAATCACAAACACTTCATCTCATTCTCCCTTTCCTCCTCTCTGACAGATGCCTCATGTATTAAGCTTTCCTTTGCACTGTGCAAAAGGAAAAACGTTCTGGCATCAATGATGATATCCTGGGGTTGCCCAAGGCTAGGACTTGGTACATCCTGGCCATATTTTCAAGAGTTCCTTCAGGTAGCAACGGTGGATAAATGAGTATTGTGGTTCCTGCTACTAAATTTTATTTGCACTGTTGTAGCTGCTGGATACCTGTCAGGTGGAAGCATCCTATTGTGACAGACACTTAAGGGCACATGATGAAAAGTTGTTCCTTCCTCAAAATGTCTACATCCAGGCAAGACTGTGATGGGAGAAAGAGTCAGATGTAAGGAAGCCAGAATCCCCAACAGAGTTGTCTTCAGTCAAAGGGATGAGAGAAATACAATGTGCAATACTGTAAAGAGTTGGAAAATTCAGGGGGAAAAGGTCAACTCAAACAATTTCTGCCACTTTATAAATTTTTTCAAGTCCACTACAGAAGAGAATGCAAGAGTTCTGCCCTGAATTATTAGCAATCCTTTTGTTTCAATTTCTTGTCCTGAAAATGCAGTCCACAGGAAGGTCAAAGCAGCAGGGTGGTGGGTTTTCCCCTCCCAACAGTCCAGTCTCCCCAGGATTTGGGTAACAAAACAACTTGAAGATAAAGCTCAGATCTGCTCTCGCATACATTGTGCATGAGGAAAACCAGCAACTGATGTCAGTGGAAGCAAACTGAAGCAGTGCCAGGTTAAGCTGTACCAAAAGCGGGCCCGTGTACCATATTGCAGAAGGGGTTTTTGCCAGACCTTCCTCAAATCTTGTCCAATGTCTTCCAATGCCAAACCCAGCATCTGACTCCTAGAGAACCGTCAGAAATAAACTAGTCCCCAGGCTGCCCACAGCAGAAGTTGGTCAGGTTCTGATGTGCATTTGAGACATGGAGACTTAGACATCCTTTCATAAATAGCAGCTCTTCTCTCATAAAATCATCAGTAAAAAGAGAGACAAAATATTTCTTTTCACTTTTTCCTTTTACCTCATCCATTGCAGAAGACGCCTAAGCAAAGAGTTCTTTGTCTTTTTTTAATAAAATTCACTCAAAAAATGTAAACGTGCATTTTTGATGACCTACACACGAGCACTCATTTAAAAGTTCATATTATACTTCTTTGTTCGTATAATGTTCATATAAAATGCATTATGCATTTTCCTGACTCACTTCCAAATACTGTGAGAACAAAAAGGAATCATTCACATCACTCAAACAGCAAGAAATTTACTACATGACACTGCTTCAGAGGTTAAAAAAAGCCTTTTAGCTTCAGCTGAATGCTATTCATTTCTGAAGGCAGAATTACTACTCTTGGTAATCTTTGTTATTTTATCTTTGAGGAAACCTTGTAAATGAGATTGTAATGCAATATTACTAATTTCATAGATTTCATGGTATTCAGGGTCAAAAGCAAACAATTTATTCCATTCTTGATATAGATTTTATCTTTCTCCTTCTTATAAGCTCTCAAACATCCCTAAGTATCTACATTTACTCCCAGTTCCCCATCACAGCTGTTTGCACTTACACCAAGTGAAGCTGATGCACACGGAAAATTTGACCACTGTGTATGGCAAACATGTTTATTTTGGCACCTTTACATGACACAAGGGACAAAGGCAAATACTGAACAATTACTGCTTCTCCCCACCACATCTCAGTGTGCTTCCACAGCCTCTTGACTATCTCCTGTGCTTCCCTGTGAGCAAGATCAGCTCCTCTTTCTGACCCTGGCAACTACCTTGTCTTCTTCAGCTTGAGTAAGCTTAGACCGCCTTAAGCTGCCTTTCTTTTTCCTGACAGAGTTCACATAAATTGCAGAGACAGCAAGGGTAAGATTTATACCTTTCCTTCTAAGGAAATTGTTTGCTTTTCACATTTTTTACTCACAGCTCAAGAGGCCAGCCTAATCCTGCTTTCCATCTTGGTTCTCCAAATGCATGCAAAAATAAGATAATCTACTACTGACATTTTAGCATTGAGTATTTTTCTGCATGACACTCACCACCACTTGCATTCATACAGTTTCTTTTCTGTTCCCCACACTGCACACATGACCCCTGACCAGATCATTTCCTCAACATTATGAAACCTTTTTACTATGTACAAATTAATCTTTACTCCTGTCCAAAGGTTTACTAATATTGTATTTGAAAATGTTGTTTCTTCTCTGCTCTTTATTATTATCCACTTTAGGAAGTGAGTCCATGAACTTAGATAACTTTGTTACTCGCCAAGATGATTAATGAGGTGATCTTAAATATCAATAGCTCAACACCAGCATTTTGAAAAACTATTTATATTACACAGCAAAAAAGCTATTTGTAATTTCCACATAAAACAACTCCAGAATGGAGATGTTTCCTCCAGTTAAGTCTTTGTTTATCTTAACCATGACAAAAGCAGACCCTTTTACTCTAGGTTGCATGCTGTAGGTCTCCAGCATGGAGTGGTTCACATCCACTGGTTTCAGCACATAAACACAGAGTATTATCCCGTGAAATGAAGATGTGGCTCTGTGAAACTAACTTCTGTATTTATAAATTAAGCTTGTAAATGAAGAAACTTTCCTGGAAGAGATCAAGACACTGGAGTGTTCCTTTTCTAAACATGGTTTGGTATTGTACAAGTCAAAGCTGGAACGTTAATGGGTTGCCTATAAAGCTTAAGACAAGCTGATTACGATGACGTCTGCTTTCGACAGCTACCATCCTAACACTGACAACACATTGTACTCCACCACCAGGTTTCTTCCTCCAGAAATTTGTATTTCTACTAAACACATAAGCAAATTTCTTCATATAAAGAGGGAATTGAGCTGTAGCTTCACCTGTCCAAAACACTAAAAGAATAAAGCTGGCAGAAATAAAAAGCTAGGGTAAGAGGGTTTTATAGTTTCACCTGTCTGTTTTGCAGCTGCTGTTCTTCTGTCTTTCCAGGGCAAGCTATGGTCAGAAATAGAAAATTACATACCGCAAAGAATGTCTTGTCAGAAATCCAAGCTATGCTGAAAGTAGCAAGTGTCAAAACCACAGCAAAAGCCTTTCTTGTGAGATGTCTCAGCTTAAACACCTTGAGCAGTTCAGATAAGGTTTACCAAAGCCTCTGGATACGATTTTCCAAGCTTCTCTAACTGTCCACTCTCGAACATGTGGATTACACTCACTTGTTCAGCAGTCATTTTCCATCCTTTCTGCTGGGAGTTGACAGTTACACAAACATTCAGCTTTCCCACAAGCAATCCTCAGCTTCCCAGTAGCAGCCAAGCCTCCTGAGAATGGCACCCAGGCCAACCTCACCTTGCTACTTGCCCAAGGAGGTTGGGGAGGGCAGTGCCAGGAGGCCTGAACAGCCCTGGATGTGAGCAAAAGAAAGCCAGCAAGAGCACTAGGGAGCAGAGAGACAGACAGAAACATGCAGGAGTCCTGTTAGCCCAGACACTGCTGAGCTGCTGGCACAGCTACCCCGATACTCCCCCATTCTTGTGGCACTGCCAACACCTATATATGACAAGGGCCAACCCAGACCTTCTATCACATCACAAAAAAGACTTGATGGTAGAGATTATTTAAGATACACCAGGATACAAATATTGCAAATTGATGAGCTCTTCAGCACTCATTGCCTCTTTTCTCATTAATAGCTATAGCATTTGCATGCCTTCTCTTACCCCCTCCAGTGTGGATCCTACAGCAAAGTCCCAGCAATCACAGAAAAGAAATACAATTTATACACACTGGTCATTAGTATCCAGACCACATTTTGGATTAAAAAATTCCTTCCTAAAACATGCGCATCTATTTCATTAATACCAACAGCAACTTTCAAATTTGAAGTGTTAAGAAAGACTGTACAAGTTCACCAGAGGAACAGATGAGAGGTGCAGTGAATAGAATTTTAGTGATGTTCATTGTCCTAATTACAGTGAATAATACTTTGGCAGAAAGACCAGAGTCCTGATTGTTCCAGGAACTTCCAAAAATCAACAGACTATTACCTCACTTATTTACACCAGAGACCAGATCTTTCAGTCACACGAAGTACGTAGCTTGGGCTTTAAACACATGAACAGCCTAATTGACTTGTTTGGCACAACTGCAGTGCCGAGGAATGAACCTGAGACTGAAGCACAGGTTCTCCTGCTAAAGGCTTTCTCACTGCTCTGCATACTGAAATCACTCCAGCCTTCACTGCTTTTCCCCTCTAAAACATCTGTGATATACTCCCTGATGTCCTGCCACCCACCACATTGACACAATTTGATTTGAAAATTCAGTTTACTGATGGCTTACTTGCACAAGAGCCCAGTGGCATCAAAAGGCACAAGCGAGTACCGCAGTCACTTAGGAATGGTTGGAGAAGATTGAAAGGTTTGGCTTTGTTTGCAGTAATTACAAAGGTGGTAGCTACATGAAAACAGACTCATGAAGTTCAACCCCCCGCTTTCGCTTGCATTGAGAACATAGATCCAAATGCAAGACTTAAAAAAGGGTAGGAAATTTTTTAATTCCAGGTCTCCACAAATAAACTTCCTTTGATTCACGGGTTGCCTAGGGCAGTGAAAGCTAACAAGGAATAAACCTAGAATTGGAAATCAAATAATCCTATTTAATTTCATGGTTGTTGACACAACTTGTTACACGTGTTTCCTACCAGAATAAATGAAATCATAGTCATCTGATTTCCAAATTACCATATCTATTGTTTCAGAAATACAGGGTGTAAATAATTGCAGTGCAATCGCCTATGTCTGGACCTCTCTCATCCGGAACCGTTATCAGGATTAGCATACATTATGGTGCCATCTAATAATGAAATCACTGAACACTGATTGTGCCAGCTATTTAAACCTGTAATTATTGCTCATTAGAAACGTGTTTCACATTATTTGCCCCTTGCAGGCCCAAAGTTGTTGTCTAAAGGCTTCTGCAAAGAATTCTACAGAGAAGACTGTGGAGAAATTTGAAACAATGGGCACAAATTTCAGCTGCAAATACTGTCTGTTGAAAGAAACACGTTGTGGGCACCATTCATCCAACCCGAAAGACATTTGGATCTGTTACTGCAAAGGAAAGTTGCAACAGGTAAGAAAGGAACGCTCTGGTATCATTCAGATAGGTATGAAGAATATGTGGTTCTCTGCTTAAGTGGACAGCTCATAGTGTTTGTTATTATAGTACACAATTAGCATAACATAGACTCTAAAAGCAATAAGCTCCTGACCTAGCCAGAGGGAAGGCTTTCTGGCAGGTCTTGTCATGGCTAGGTAAGGATAGACAGCTGCCTGGGACACCACACCAAAGGCAGTTAAGGACAGGTGCCAGAACTAAAGCAAAAGTTACTATAACCTTTGCATGCTCTTCTGTAAAGGGTTTGCAGAAGACAGTTGATTAAGACTTGTCAGTTGCCCTTCTGAATCAAGCTGCTTAAAAGATGAAATGGCTAAGAAGAGGCTCAGATAAGTGCTCTTCAGACCTAATACATATTTTTGATCCATTTTCCTTGATAGAGTGAAACCAATTTATTTTTTGCCATCTTCTTCCCACTGCACATGCAAAAACTTTTACAGAGGATAAAATAATAGCTTTTTCCACTTTCAGAAGCAAAATGGTACAAAAGCAAGAGAGGACAGACAAGTATATATCATTTTGAAGGACACACCTTAGTGCAAAGATCTCAGCTGACAGTGAGCCTATTCATCTTCGCTGATGACTCCTTCCAACAGCTGATTCAAGCCACAGTTTAGAGTTCCATTCCTGTGGTGAGTGGGTTCAGTAGACACACAAACAACTCAGCTGCCAAGGTACACATCCCCTGCAGACTGCAGACCCTCATAGCAACTGGAGGCACACCTATGAAGGCTTGAGCACTCTTGAAAGTTTAGCACGTACTAATGCTTCACAGAATTGTAGGAGCCCATCTCCACTTCAGCCAGGATGCAGAAGGCTCAGAGTCTGCCCATGCTCTGAACAGAAGGTCCTTATTTTACTTACCGTGGGTTCTGAAACAGGGAGAGTCTCCAGCCTTCTAATAGTTGATTCTGCCCAGCTTCCAGCCACTGGCACCAACATATTGCTATGATGCAAGGTCAACAAACCTAATCATTGGATGGGGCATTTAACTAATTGGTTCTGTATCCTTAAATTTCCTACCATCACCTGGCAGGCATTACAAGCCGTACCAGAGGTTGTAACTTGATATATGCAGAATATAAAAGAAACTGTATCCTTACATGATGTGAGTGCAGCTGTTCTTTTTCACATTCAACAACTAGCAGCTTCAAAAATAAAAGAAAATGCTTTCTTGAATGTGTGGGACATAACATGTTCAAAAAGTAAGCCACAACTGTTCTGTTGACGGGTGTTTGCAAATAAAATTAAATATTCCAGTCAAAGCAAATCTAAGCTTTTTGTACCAATGTGATGCTACCTGCAGGTATTTACCCTCAGATAAAGCTTTGCATTAACTGAATATTGCCTTACTTACACCTGTAGTCTGTGATGTTACTACTGCAAATATTTGAAATTCAATGTCTGATGGAAATAATAAGCTGACTTGGGTTAAAAAAAAATTTAGGCAGTTCTTTTATACCACTATTAGTTCTAGTTGTCTGCATCAGTATTCACTATGGTGTTAGTTAACAACCCCCTCTCCAAAAAAAAAAGAGCCATTCTTGGCTTTTCCGATCTATGTCTGTGAATGATGTAGAGCCCAAGGGTATCTTCTTTTTTTTTACCGAATAGTCTTCTCCAATAATTTGCTGGGCACTAAGCCAGATTCTCTTATTAGGTCCTTCTCTACAACTTTTTGGCATCAGGTCTTGCAGGTTTATTATTTATGTTTCTGGAGAGAAAAAACTGTAGGAGATTGTTTATTAAAAAGAAAATGAGCACTTTGATAATTTGTCAGCGTCAGTAACCTTCAGCCTAGACTGTGTGGACAACACTAGTTTCTATTGCACAGGATGGATATACCAAATGGAGGAAAAAATCCATCTTACACAGAATTGTTAAACTTCATTAAAACTGTTGAAATCTTTAAATGATTTGCAGTTTATAGAATAAATTGGTATTCTTTAACACCAAACAGGATAAACTGCAATTCTATTCAAATTATTGTTCTGCTTCTTCTTTTTGACAGTAGAAACCAGGAAATTTCTTTCCATTTGACTGTAATATTATATTTGGTGCATTTATTCTGTTTTCTTCAAATAGAAGTGGTGATGTGTGGTGACAAGAAGACAGACCTCATATTACCATATATTTATATTCTGGAGAAGGAATGATGGTACATTAATAGGTTTATTAAAGAAGGCTGCTGTCCTTTAGGCACATAAAAGGACAAGGCATCAACCAGCTTCACAATTATCAACCCACTACCTATTTGTTTACCCAATTTAACATACTGAGAACTAATCAAAGAAGAGAGACTGGGGAAAGAGGAGAGTTTAAAATAGCAGCAGTTAGCAAATACATCATTGGAGAGCTGAGAGATTTGTACACCTTGGACAAGATACCACAGCTCTGAAGTGATTTCACCATTTTAATATGGATTAATTGCCTTGGTCATATTTCATTGAAAGGTTGTGTTAAAGCTTTGATTAAGAATTATCTTAGCATAGCTCTGACCAAGGGAGAAAAAGGAGCACTGCTACTGCTGTTGGTACAAGAGCAAACCAAGAGTCAGTTATTCAAAGGAGCTGTGTTAATGATACAAAACACATGATTTGCACTATTTCGTGTATTTTATACCTGTTTTCACCTCCTTACCATCTCATACAAGATAACAGCTAAAGAAAACTCTAAAGCAAAATTAGGTAAAAATTTCTCAGTTCCTAGTCACATGATTACGTATAAAAGTAAGGCTACTGGGAAACACTACTTTATTATAAATATGAAGGGAAAATCAGTAAGTCTTAAAATACCTGAGATACCAGACCTTAAATGAATCACTTCTCAATGTCCTGAAATAGCAGAAAGAGCCTCAGAGGAGGTAGAATATGGAGTCAAGTGCCGCTGTGTAGTCAGTAGTATACACCGAACACGGTTTGGCATAGGTCAGATAAAAATTCTATTATCACATTTAATAAGTGTGAGTATATGGGGTTTGTTGAGAGATGTATAAATATTTTCCCATTACAATATGCGTGTGTTCACATGCAGGTATGTTTAAATATGATATAATGCACTGGTATAAAGAAAATTGGGAGTTGAAATCTTAGTGTGGTTATGTCTCCATAAAAGCCTGCCTAATAGCTCCAGGTCAGCGAGCCCTCAGCAATAGATGGCCTAGCTCCAAGCTGTAAGCAAAGCAGTATGGTTCTAACCTAAAAAAACCCACAAAAAAATTACACCATGAAAATTGGCTTTATAAATAAAGGAGATGATAGCCTGGTTGCTTAGAAGTCATTCCTCTCCACACAAGAGGGTAAGATCTTTCTGGTATTTCTACATGTAAATTCTGAGTCTTAACCTCTCCAGGAGAGATAAATGTGATACCAGAGTCTAGAGCATTACATATTCTCTCTGTCTCTGTCCCTTTCTCTCTGTATATATTAATTTTATAGATCTTTTTATTGTCTCAACTATACTGGTTGCGTGAGAAGCAGAACAATAGGCCAAGTACTTCCATTTCACACATGCCACCTCCATAATTCAACAAAGAATTGTAAAGAAGATCTATAAACTTGTTATAAATCAGTGCCCTAAACTAAATTAGCCATTGAAATAGATTACCGTAAAAATAATGTCATAAAAATATTCTTCACCTTTCTAGTCTGTGTATGTGTGTGTGTGCATGTGTGTGCCCACACTCGGGCCACTATCCCAGCACCAAGGCTGGTGGTCATGCTAACCACGTGGCAGGATGCCTTCCACAGCCTTGGAGGAAATACCAGGCAGGCCTGTGAGGATGAGCTTTAATACCTCTGTGTCTGGGAAAGTAACTCATAAACAGATCTCCTAAAATCTAATTACTCTACATAACTCACCTTTAGTAGTAGTGAGTCAGCCCCGCTTTCTTATTAGCAGTGAAGCACTAGTCTTTTTGGTTATATTTCTGAGGCACTTTTGGAAAAAAGATAAAACCCAATCAAGTTGCAGGCTAAAGGATGTGGCAATTTACACAATACACAGCCTTTTCCAAGTCTGGGTCCTGTTCTGCTGTCCCTCTACACCCACTCCCCCAGTATTTGACCTTTATGTACATCAAGCTCCATGAGAAAGGCACGTGTAAATATGTGGAGAGTATACAGAGATGACTGGATGAAGTTCATGACTGGACGATAAGGCAGCGCTTCAAGAGCTGGTAGGAGTTTTTCTGTCCAGCTGACAATCACTCGATAAAAAGAACAGCAGAGCCCAAGGTGGTTCTCCTGAAGGTGGTGCTTTCCTCCAGCAGTGTTTTCTCCTGAGCTCACGTTGCTATCATTTAGTTCACAGTCATAACATGGGAGCACACCTGTATTATTCAGTTATTGTCTAACTTTAGCAATCAAAATGGCTTTTTAAAATCTGGAAGTGCCACACTTCCAGACACAGCAACAACCACCCCTGAGAACCAGCAGCACCAAGGTAAGAGGAACTCAGCCCCTATACTGGCCTCCCTCTACAGCCTGCCATTCCTGATAGATTTTCTCAATCTGTATTTTGACAAGGCGATTCTCTCAACAAACGTGAACTGTGAAATCTTCCAGTAAGGCAATTCAGCTGCTTGAAATGGTAGAATTGGGCAGCAGCCACCTGGCACTACCAGGGGGTCTCATCAGCACGGGGAAGCATTGCCTTTAGTAAAAAGAATGGAGAACAAAGAACAACTATGCCCAGCCAATAAAATGGGTTCAAACCCTAGAAAACTGCTCTTTTTCCTGCCAGTGAGATGGAGAGGAGAATGTGGAGAGCAACAACCACCTCATGAATAAGAAAGAGAAAGCCTGGGGAAAACGTATAAGGTCTGAACTGAAGGAGAGGGAGCTGTGATACATGAGAGAACTGAAAACAGCTGTTTGGGAGGTTTCAGTCATTGTCTCAGCCCAGTTGAAAGGGCTGGTCACCACTCCAGGAAGAGCCTGTGAGGTATTTCCTAACTGGGGATTTTAGAACTGGACAGGAAACATGGATCACACTGAGGAAATGGAATTACTTCTCTCTGCTCACTGGGTTCACATGTATATAGCCTGGGTTTTCCACAACCAAATGCTGGTGCACTGTGTGTACAGGTCTTTATTCTGTTTTGATATAAGACATAGTGTTGCTGTAAAGAGTCAAGCAGATCACAGTCAACTAAAGTTTCCTTCATTTGACATTAGCTCTATCTTTATCTCAGAGGAGCAAAGAACAGTCTGTCACTATTGGGGCTAGGGCTGAGAGAGTAGGTGCTGAACTAGGATGGAAGTAAATTAAAGCAGCCGCACAGAGTTGTAACATGAATCTTCTAATGTAACTGGCACTGAAGTTAATCCAAACTGTGCAGCAATTCCCTTTTTCATACACTGTGGGAAACAATGGGGTTCAAAGCATCATTGCCCCTGAAGAGGAAGGACTGTACTTTTTGTTTTTAATGCCTCGGTCTGGTAGATAAGATAAACTCATCCTTCAAGATAGAACAGTCTTCATGCCGTTCCACATAATCATTGTTAGAAACGCATTGAACTGCTAGGCCAGTTAATAACGACATCACATTTTATTTATATGGCTCCCATCTGCTAAAGCCTTCTAGGCAGCTCACAATGGGTTTGATTTTTGGCCAGAATTTAGCATAGCTTCTGTTTATATGGATGCAAATAACAGCAGTTGGATGGCTGTGTGCATAAACAGGTCTGACTACTAATCTTTGTGGCCACAATGCATGGTTTTATTCCTTCATGCAACAACAAAATGTCCATCTGAAAAATCCCTCTGACAAAGAATACAAAGTGTGAAAAAGAACTAGGTTTTTCTGAGTTTAAATGGATTCAAAGAATCCAGCACTAGCCTTGGCAGCCCCCACCACCATGAAAGGGGCATCACCACTATGCCCACTGCTTAGTAAGGACCCCGGACTTCACACTCCCTGGGACGGGGCACAGCCCTACAAAGAAGAAAGAACTAGATGTTCATTTCCTCCTCCCATCACCTCCTCTCTCACTCATCACAGTATCTTCCCCACTGTCAGCCAGCCCTAACTCCCTTTCTCACCCAACTCTGCAGGCATCTCTCTGTCAGTGTTCTTTCCCTCTTCCTTGCCTTCTTTCTGAGCTTTGTTTTGGCTGTTTTCATGCTCCTCACAGCCTGTTTTCCGACCCAGGGTACTGACTTCTCCAATGGCCCCTTCCTACACCACCCACTGCTGCCACTGCCATGTGCACTGATGTCCCCGCCTGAGCAGCATCTCCACACCCTTGCTTGGCGCTGCCTCCCACATGTCCTTCACCAACACGTTTCAGCAGTGGATAACTGGCCTCTCTCCTAGGTGTCTGCGTAGGACAGATTTCCTCTTTTTGCCTTTCATGCTGAAAAAAGATGGAAATCTGAATTACTGAATCTGAATACCCTGTCGAGTTCAGTGCTTATTGCTTGGAGTGCTTCTATCAACTTGATGGCAGTGAGCGCGGTGCCTGGCAGTGCTCACCGAGCTGGGCCTTTGGATAATGGGGATATTTATAGTATATGCATTGCTTATGTGCCAATAGCTGCCAAAGTAGTAAACAAACAAATGCTCTCCATAAAACAATGAGAAAGTAGGATCATAATCTTTGATCGATGAATGAGGATGACAGGTTTAAAAAGGCTTCCTCGCTCTTTTATGCAGATTGCTTTTCCAACTGCCTGAATCTCAGCCAGCATGAGGAGGCTGAAAGTCTGGAAATGGATTGGGAAGAGCAATTCCACACTCTGCGATCCGCCCACCCTTGGTGAAGGATGTGAATGCATGTCTAGCACTGACCCTACAGGGAAAGAGATGCAAGAGGATGGTCTCTCTGGGTGCCAAGAGAGACAGCCCAGAGCCACGCCGCAATATGTGCACCAAGCAAGCTTTACCTGCATGAGCAGGATATGGACAGGACATAGCAAAAAACTTGCCAGGCCCTTTGAGACAGATCTGCTGCTCAGCAGGGACTTCCCAGATTGGTAGAGACCTCAGTGGGTGTAAGAATGATCTTGTACAGAAGCCATTCTGAAGAGCAATTCATTGAGGTTTGCAACCTGAATCTGCTGTGGGAGGACGAGTCTAGGCATGGTTCATCCAACAAGTCCCCCAACAGGATGTATTAGAGAGACATGTTAAAACTAAGATCCATATATTGCTCTGGGTCTAAGTTTTAAATCAGTATCGGATCTGCCTGCAAACTCTAAATTTGCATTTGCATTTCCCTCCATACACCCACATCAAAATGAAGATATGCTCAGTGAAACCTCATTTATGTTTAAAATCAGATATAAACTAACCAATCTGTGAGTCTGAGCATGGCTCCATACACCTTCCTGGGAGTCCAGACAGATTTAAAATCAGTGATCTTGATTAAGGCATTGAATAACTGATTAAATTCCATTTAGATGTCTGTTTAGGCACTACTTCCTCAGTGAATTGCAATATGTATGGTTTAAAAAGCAGCTTAATTGAAAATGTGGGACAGTTGTACCACACTAATCCAAGACAGTTCATGGTGGTTTTGAACTCCTAAATGTGAATGGCCTGATCTCCAGATTGCCATGCACTAATAACTACAAGTTACATCAGTGGGTGTTCCCGTCTTTGAAAAACAGGCCATTAGAGACATTCATCTTGAAATTCTATTAAAAATATTAAAATATAGTATTTGTGTGGATCCACTAAAAGTATTATTATGAAAGATCTGTATTACCTGAATAAGAACCATTATTTGTTGATTGAAATACAGAATAAAATTAATGTTGATGACTCAACTAATAACTTCGTATTTAAACAACAAGTTTCAAGCAAAGGCTCCTCAGGCATTATGGAGACGGGAAGCATAAACATGCTGTTACAATTTTAGGTAGGCAGAATGCAATTATCCAAATTGGATTCTGGCCAGAACAATGGGCACTACCCCCTCCTATTCTTGTTTTTAAAAAAGCTCCCTGACAAAAGCAACAACAGCTGTTACAAGAGAGGAATCCATCAGTTGCTCACACCACCCACACACTTGATTTAAACATCCTCAATTTTTACCACAGACAAACAGCAAAGAAACTGGCCAATCACCTACACGTGGAAAGTTGCATGCTAATATTCTCCTTCCTCTTGGACTTTATGCAGGAAAAATTAATTTCTTTTTTACTTGATCTGCTTTAATTTTTCCTGGAAGATGCGGGTCCAGAGCTGCTTTGAGTGGGGTGAACCTGCTGGAAGGATATTACCCTGTTGGCCAAGACTTACTGAGAGATGCAGGGGAGAAAACGGGTGTCTCCTCAACCATCCCATATCCCTGCCACTCTCATGTAGGCATAACATTTCTAACACACATGCTGCTACATCTTACCTATTTCTCTCTGCACTCTAAGTCACCAGGATCTTTCCTGAGGAATGGACTTTGCAGATACAGATGGTAATTAGCTTTGTGCCCTCTGAGATGAGCATGAAGACCAGAGCTCAGAGGAATTCTCCCTGTACCAGGATGGGACTGCAGAGCAGTGATCCCTTCTGGCATCTATTCCACAATGTTACTATCCCAAAGTAAATATTCTCAAAAGACAAGTGTTCTCCCTACAGTTTCTCCTCAAATTACAAGGCATTACGTAGTGTCTCTGGGATTCAAGTATCATCACAATCACAGAACAACCTCTAATGGCCATTTAGGATTCACTAAAGCCCTGTTTCAGTGGAGCACTCAAGCCTGGCTCCAGATGATCAAAAACTGCAGGTCAGGAAAGCACTTACCTCCTGGAAAAATGGTAGAATTGAGGAATTGAGGTACATGTCTAAATCCCCCCTGGGCAGAGAGGAAGTCATTCACACTTAAAAGTGCTTTATTTTTTTGGGACTCAAGATACCCAGAAGAATTGCACTGGACCAGTATTGAACCCTGCCAAAAAAAAAAAAAAAAAAAACAACAATCAGCATTATCTCTGTCCCTTTCCTCCTGAAATGTTTCCAGAGCTGTTAGCAGACCAAGGCTATTCTAGAACTAAAAAGGGAAATTTATTCAACAAGCACTATAGCAGGTGGCAGCTGCTAAACAATCTGCCACCAATCAGCAGTTTATGAAAGAGAGTAAAGAATCCAATAATAACTCACAGTTGGGGAGGGAGACACCAAGCCTGCAGTTACTGAGGGAAGCTCATAACTACACAGAGTCAACTCTTCAGCAAAATTATTTCTTCTAAAATCTGCTTAATTGCTAAAGTTGGCAGTCCCCAGCTCCTGCAGTCAGGACACCCACAGCTGACGCACCACGATGTAAGCTGTAGGTTAGAGCTGGGAGGCTTCTTAGTAAAGTTGGTAAAAATTGAGCCTGGTGGAAAACCCAAATATTTGTACCTCTGTTCTTTTACCCATTTCCTTCTCCTGCTCCATTGAACACCAAAATCATTTTAATAATGAGAGAAAATCAGATGCTAAACTCAGCTCTAATATCACTCTATGAAGTCAACTGGACTTTTGACCATTAGCTCTGATGGCAGCAGACTTTGGCCAAAGGAGAAAGTCTTTCCTTATGCAAGAGTCCAGGATTTTTAGGACATTCAGCCCTTTCTAAGATGTAAGTATGCAGATCAGTCACGATTTTCTCCAAAATATTCATGGTGCCAGTCACGGTGCCAGTCAGGCTGTACAAAGTATGAGGAGGACGGTGAAGGTAGTATGCCAGGGCACCTGAACCCATCTGCAGGTTCCTGTACCTCTTCATCTCCAGTGAACTGAGTTTGCTGTGGTCACTTGGAACTCAAAATCCTGCAGGTATGAAGCAAAATTGATCTGAGTTCAGCTTCTGAGGACTAACTCCATCCAGCCTCACAGTAAATCTATTTTTTTCAGTTATATTACAGCACCATCTACAGGCCTTTCCTGATGGAAACCTTGTCACAGACAGGTTGTTTCAGTATCTGTGTATAAATATTTTGTGGCTTCAGCAGCGTGTCTAGTGCAGCGACAGACTGCACAGTCCAGCTTAGTGTAAATGGTGCAAAATGCCATTAGACTGGGCTGAGAAAATAGTTGGGTAACAGATGACAGACAGGTTTGCTTCTTCACAAGAAGTAGCTAATTAGTGAGTGGCCTTGGATTTCAATTTCTTGACTCTAAAGCACCATGTAGGGTTAATCAATTCACTTTTATTTTAAATATTAAACTAAACTTGCATTTTAGTTTTACAGTTCTGTTTAGAACAGTTGAAGCAGAACTGCAAGAGAGAAAAGTAAAAATGCAGAAATCAGATTTCAGCTAAAAATGGAACAATAGATTTTTACTGCTGTAGTATAGGATTAAAATACTACTGTCCATGTAGGACCACATATGAGAAAGCAGTAAGAAAAGTTGATCCACCAGGATCCATTATTCCTATCTTAGATGTTTGACACAGGTAGAACTCTCTACAAGACACAACCTGGCTCATCTCTTTCTGGAGACTATTATTTGCTAAATTACATGACAGAACAAAAGAAACTTAATTGCTGCTATGCATTTATAAGATCCTGGGATAAGCACTGGTTCCATGTGAAGAGGGGTGTGGTAAAGCATACACGACAGCAATTATTTGTAGTAAAATAGCATCTCTTCATGCAAAATTTATCTGCTGTAAGAAAGTGCTTCTGCCTTCATCTCAAGCATCAAACCACAAACACAATGTAGATTGGTCATTTCTGGCACCAAATGCAGTCACTTGAAATCCAGAAGCAAGATCCAAACAAAATGGGAAGCTAAATGGGAATCAAAAACTCCAAAGACTGGGAGGAAAAAAAAAAAAGGCTGGGAAAACTTTACCTTCCTCCTGATGGTTTTTGGCTCTTGGGAGGGGAAATGGTATTTCAAGCTGTTCTCTGCAGCTAGGAGAGAAATGGGCTTTTCTTTTTTGATAGGAAACTTGAGATTCAAACAATCACATGTACAGAAAACTTGAAGATTTAAGACAGAATATTAACTATCAGAAGGCTTGTGATAGTATCACACGTGCTGGCAGCACTTTGTGAATCAGCACACAAAGTCTACTGGAAATTTCCAGTCTTTGAACCTCTGCCATGAAAATAATTTAGCTCTAATATCTGTGTCATGTAGGGACCACATGCATAAATGCATTTTAAATTACATTCTCCCTCTCATTCCAAAACGGAGAAAAGGTAAGTGGACAAGGGGATATGCACATGTCACAGTTACCACCTGTGCAAAAATTTTGTTGTCTTAAATGTGTTTGTCTTGAACACTACACATCTTATGGAATTAAAAGTCATGAAGTTGCTGTCTTATTGATGTGTAACAGCACAGAGTACACACGAACCGCTTCGGATTAATTGCACACATAAAAACAGATTTCTTTTTTAGAAGTCTGCATGCAGAGAAGAATCATTAATTTCACTTGAAGTGATTCCCAAACAGGATATGGAGCCTCTAACAGCCCTTTGGGTTGTGCCAATTGTTTTGTGCAGGTGTTTTGTCCAAGTGCTCAACCGCACGTAGGGAACAGTCATTCTGCAAGCACCGGGTGGAGTGGGAGCTGCACGGTGGTGTCACATAACTGCAAGGGGTTGATTCCTCAAAATCAGCAGAAACCTTGGGAAGCTGCTAATTCTTGTAAACAAGAGCCTGTGTTTTATGGAACAAAATGGAGCAGAAAACACTGAAGTACATGAGAACCAAATCCCTTCTGCGAAAGCCTCTTTTATTATACCAGTGAAGCACTAAAACCTGCCATAAACAAGCTGATTGCTCATTTCAGCCTCTCTCTCTGCAGTCAGGAAAAGCAGCAGCAACCACAGACTGAGTTGAATGGCTGGAATAGGAAACATCTCTTGAAGGTCAATGCTCCTCGTATTTTTAGGTTTCATTAGAACTTCCTCATTCACACGGACTTGAAAAAAATATACACATATATAGGATAAAATCTGAGCTGCAGTTGTATGTACAATACATCCCACCCTTTTCCCTCTCTTTGTAGCAGTGCAGTTTGATATCAGGCTGCAGAAAGATTGGATGGCTCTGAGGTGAAGGAAGGGGAGAGGTCCCAAGGCATCACAAAGAATTTTTGAACCTCCCACATCTGATTGTGAGGAGTCTGATGAAAAGAGAGGCTCCCTTAAAAGCCAGTATGGCATGTACTGAAACAGATTGCATGCCCACCTCTGACTTGCAGGAAAGCAGCCCTGCTGCAGGAACCAGGTTGAGTCATTGGCAGTGTCTCAGGAGGATGGAGAGAAAGAAGGGGAGGAGAAAGACAAGGAGGATGCGGGAAGGCTGCACCCCACAGCCTTGCACAATCAAAATATGTTTCCAAAGGGACAGTGACTGCAGAGCTCTGTGCAAGGCTATCTGTGGAGACTGAGTCATAGTCTCAAACCTCTTCGTACTTTTTGTCCCAGTCTCTTTCTCAGAGGCCACCTGCCACAGCTCTTCCTTCTCCAAGTAACTCAAGCAGGTCCTCAAAGCGATTCCCGTACAACAGATCTGAAATTAATTCCAGGCAGTGTCAGTTTAGTAGCTTCTAGAGATGTGGAATCAGGACCTCAAGGAAAAAGAAAAAAAATAGAAAACTATGAAATGGGTATAAAGGTTACAGATGATGCTGTGATCAAAACCCAGAAAGCCCAGGAGTTCAGCCCTTAAAAGTGGAACATAGTCCCATGATAATCTGCACTCCAGTCTGCCTTGATCCAGCGTTAGCAGTAGCTTTCACTCAACCCTATTCAAAAATCTGTGTTGCTTTAAGTATTGTCAGGCCAAATACCCAAACTTACTGAAGCAGTTGAAGCGCAGAACCTAAGCCACGGCAACTGTGACACTCACAACGCCCAGCGCGCCCGGGACACGCGGCCACAGAGAACGCAAAACGCAATCGGTGCTCCCCAGGCTGCCTTCAAAACATCCCGGCAGCCGGCACCTGCTGCTCGGGGGGCCAGCAGCCGGCCCTGCCCCACACCAGCACCACACTCTTTCCAGCACATGAACTGGAAAACAACTTCTTCCACCAAACGGGACGGATGGTTGGTGCCATGGGCAGGCTGGAAGGGAGCACGCGAGCTCAGGCTGGGTTTCACCAATGAAATGTAGCTGGCATAAAGCAAGTTCATTCACTAATGAATTATTCCAAGGTAACTAACAGTCTGAGGGAGACATTTGCAACAGTTTAATGCTTACTGTCAAGGGAAGCTAGTACCAAGCTCAGCACTGCCCCACCACTCACAAAAGGAAACAAAGCAAAAATAGAAGGGAGTGAAACATCAATGAAAAAAATATGGCATCTGTGAGCTGTTAATTACAAAGGTGCACATGTTAGAGTTACAAGGATGCTAACAGAGTTTTATTAGAAGACAAGCGATCTGGTTTTGGTAGCTTTGTAAAAGAGCCAGCACCCAGTGGGCCCAACACTGGGCTGGTGCAAACAGTGTTTCACTACAGCCCCTGCAGATCTGACTTGGGCACTCGGCACTGTCTGCATTTCCCAGCTCCCTGGTAAAACTGCCAGCAAGGTGCACAGGAAGCCATGAGGTTCTGTAGCTTTTCATACACTAGGTGGTTGTATGCCTGGTCTTTGATATACATTTGCATCTTTCAAGCAGTAAAAAGTGTTTGTTTTTCAGCCCGAATACTGGCTGGAAGCATAACACTCAGCCCACTAAGGTGCTGGGCAGTTGAAGCCCTACACACAGGCAGAGTGGCAGCTGGCACACACTGCCTCTGCAGGGAAGACACCCACAGGAGATTAGTACCTTACCCACATATAACAGGGATAAATAAATGGCAAATAATCTGGTATCAATCTTACAATGTGCTTTTTTCTTTTTTTACTATGCTCGAGGCAACACAAATGCTTCTGTGCAGTCATTATGCACAGAGCCAACATGAGCTCCCACTTATTAAAGTACATTTAGCATCCTTACTCTGAAGCTCTCAGATCAATGGAGTCCACAGTCTCAATCTCACGTTGCTCTTGCTAACAATGTGGTTACTGTAGTGTTGGCCCCGATTCTCAAAGGAAAGAGGATATTAGAGCAGAAACCTCGGGTAATGAAATCTTGTGTAATGAAAGAGTGTTTACAGTGAAATGTTCACATGTTGCCAGCAAATCAGAGCCTTACAAGGCGATTTCTGAAAGCCTCTATAATTATACAAGTGCCACAACGTGCAGTTGGGTAGCAGGCAGGTTATTTAACATTTATTGTTACCACATAACACACTATAACTCTGCAAGCAAAAAGGGTGTGAGGGATAGCAGTATTTCACAAAATACACACAACACAATTAAAAATCACAGGCTTGGAACATTTATAAGTGCTTTCAGTATATGTTACTCTTTATTAAAAATGAACTGTATGCAGCTCAAGAGAAAGTCTTATACCTGTAGATAGCAAGAAACCACAAGGGAGAAATCTTTCCGGTGGATGATAAAAGAGTGCAGCAGCCATATAATGAAGAAGGAGCATGTGAAAAAAATTAAGCATAGCAGAGAGAAAGCCTGTGTCCTACGGAAGTGCCGTCCTGTGGGACAAGGTGCTTCAGCCTACCTCATAACTGGTGACAGGTGAATCAAAGCAATCTTCTTGTCACCTGTGGTATGAAAAGACTGAAATCCTCACAGTGCTCGAAGTGTGAACAAAGGCTGTGCATCTACAAACCCTGTGTATATGATGATACTTCAACTCAGAGAGGTTATCCGTGTTGTGAAGGGTTGCAGGATTAGGCCCTCAAGGTAAGAATTGAAGCAAAGGGGAGCAGAGTGATTTTCATACCCAGGTGCTTCCCCTTGTGTCAAGAAACACAGTTGACATTCTATTTTGGCTTGTTCTCTGAGTCAAAGCTAAATGTAACTAAAACCAGCTTCACCTCTTGCAGATCTAATGCCCATCCTGACATTCAGCAGGAATTCAGCAACCCCCATTCTGCTACAAAAATAGTAAAAATTTATATATCATAAAACTTTGTATTTCAAACATCCTTTCAGAATGTTCTCAGCAATATCACCAGCTTTCAGGCAGATGTACCCATGTAATCATCAACCAGTTGATCATCTACCTTTTACAGTATCCCACACTAGTTACTCTCTCCACAACCAGAAGGTCCACAAAAAGACACTGGTGTGTGGCTCCTTGTTATCAATTGAATTTCAGAGGTGGTATAGGGGTTAATAGATCAGGTACTAAGAAAGCCAGGATGCCAGATGTCTCCTCTGCAAGAACAAGCATGCTAGAAATATGTCTGTCTGCTTGGCCAGCTCTGCCAAGATCATCTTCCATTGAGATCACTCTTTCAGGATAGCACAGGTGCAGCCTGTGAATCCAGTATATTCATCAGCAGAGCCTGAAAACTCTATTACAAATTGGAGCTCATTTGATCTAGACACTGTGTTGATGCATTAGAGACAGGTCCTAACATGGGATATTCAGTGTCTGAACAAATAAGACAGACAAAGAGGGAGGAAAAAAGACAGCACAACTCCCCCATGATCATAAAATAAAGGAAGAACCAGGAAAAGAAGTGCTGTAGAGCATACCCCATCTGCTGTGCTGTTCAAGGACCTTTTATTTTCTGTTCATTACTTGTTAATTATTTCTGAATGCTGGAGAAGGCAAAAAGCTAAAGACAAACAAGCCCCCATAGAGTTAGAAAACATCCCTGCTGTAAGGCAGACTCAAATTGGTTGAGTTTGCAGCCAAAAGCATTCCCAGGAGAGGGAGCAGAGCTTGCTGCTACAAGAAAAGGGCCAGTTGGTTTCTGAAGCCCGTGGACATATAAACAGGGATATAGCTTGAGACAGAAACTTGGAGAAAATTGCACGGTGGAAGCTGCATGCTCATGAGCAAGCTGTGTCTTTCAGAGGATGAGAATGTGCACTAGCAGGCTGCCGTGTGCAAGCACACAAGTGATGACTGGGACACAAATGTGTCACAGTAAACCTGGCTCCTTCAGCACAGGGCTGCGCCAGTCCCACACTCTGCTGCAGCTTCACAGGTTTTAAACACCAGGAGCCTGGGTCACTCCAACCCTGTGTCCCTGTAAGATAACCAGCAGACGTAAAACCATCTCGGTGCCACTGAAATCCCACTTTTCTGTACTGAGGAGCAAGTGTCCGGTGGACTAGGTGTGCACGTGGGTGCAACATTCCAAATGATTTGAAAGCTGAAGTGTGGGCATGTACATATTACCAAAGGTACTCTGGCTCAACATAGATGCTGTAGATACTCATGCAATTTGCACAATAAACTCACCTCAGACACCAAGCTCCAGAAAGTATCTTCCATTTTGAGGTTTTATGTCTCATCAAGTAAAAAGTCAATAAAAATTAAAATATGACAGCTGTATAGAATTTTATAACAACATGAAAATTGTGGTTTACAGAAAGGTTTTGTTTCTTTTTTTTAGACAAAATATAAGGGGCAATTCCTTGTCTGTAAAGACATAACCTTCACTAAAGCCATCATAAATAATTTAAAACCCTGATAATGATAAAGGGCAAGGTTTAATTTTTCAGTACTTGCAGTACCTATGCCAACACAAATATTCTCTATGGCTTTGCTCAGCATTTAATCTTTCCCTTTTTTTCCCCTCAAAAAAAAATTTCTCAGGTAAATTTCTAACATACATCCAGAGATATTTTAAGATAAAGTTGTTTTTCGAAAAGCTTTTGTATGAACTAATTACCAAGTATGAGAGAACTGAGCAACAGTTTTCTTTGTCAGAGTTAACAGTAATGTTGGGTCAAGCAGCAGAGCCCAACTTTACAGCTGTTTGCAGCTTTTATTACAACAGTGCTTAAATAAGTGATCTGGAGCTGCCTGCTTTTACTTCTTGCCTCAGCTCTGCCCTTTCCATGGTGAATTCCGCTATGACTGATGGGAACTGATAGCCACTCCTCATCTACGTGCCCCATAACCGGTTGAGCACAGCAGCAGAGGAACTGTGCAGGCAGACATGAACACCACTGACAGCACTCAGGACAGGAGGGATCTGATGGGGCTGGGGCAGGCAGCTGCTGGACCCCCAACCAACCACCATGGGTAGTGAGGAACTTCTGCACTCAGAAGCAGCATTAATCTCCTGGCACTTGACAACCAGCAGTTGACCTACCCCTCTAAAAGAGTGTCCTAATCTTTTTTTGAGCCCATTTAAAACCTTGTTCTCTAGTCAGCTTAAAAAAATAAGTTTACAATTCAATTAGGAGCTGTACAAAACAAGAAGTTTATTTCCTGCCTGAAAGGTTCATAGGTTACTCAAATGATGCTACAGCACTGCTGAGCACTTTCATGTCCCATTGGCTTCAAACAGCTCCATAAGTTCTTAGCAACTATCAAAAACCAAGTCCAATATAAACACATAACCTAAATTACATTTCTCATTCATCTTTCTCTACTCTACAGAAATGTTGACTTTCATAATAATGTTTTAGACATATTGGGAAAGTGTATAACCCATTACACAGCCATAAATATAACTATGGAATCACACTAGTTTTCTGATTGTCTAAAGAATTAATAGGGATATCAATGCCCCAGCTTGGAAAATCAAATTGCATATTCAACTTAGATGCTTATCCATCAAAACATTTTAATTTCCAGTTCAAATCATTATCATGAGTTCTGCTCTGATCTTGCCACAGATGTGACTCAAGTAACAAAAATCAGAGAAACAGCTAAAAAGGAAATCAGTGAAAGTTCTGTGATGAAAAGGTCAAAATACTGTTCAAATTTGAAAGAGAGGTAGCTGTGTTTAGGCCAATACAGAGTCTGTATTACTCATTGCTTTTCCCCAGCTGGGTAGCTTTGCCAAGCATCATATTCTGCTGGGTTTCAGCTATACTTGTGTGGATGTTGCTCCACAGATAAAAGACAAAGAACCATAAGAGAAGGAGTCATATACATAACTGTGCTCCTACACCACTGATTTGGTTGCAGAGCTATAATAGTTGCTATGTCATTACTAATCCTCTCTTTCCTGGTCAGCTTTTATATGTTATGGCTGAGACTGTACTAATTTCTTTTTAGTGACTTGGTAAGGCAGATAATACTTCACACAGGTCTCTTGTTCACACAGATGCTGGCAAAGTACAGGTGTGCTTTAGAAACGGCACCACAGCTTCACAGAGCGCAGACGACGGGTGTGCAAATTCATGGCCACTGCAAGGCACGGGCAATCAAAGCAGTGATGGAGAGCTTCCACTGGTAAAACATGGCCCAAATAAAATTCAGAAAGGTTTAACATACTCACTGCAGATGACAAGGATCCTGAATAATTGCTCCAGGGAGTGTGTGAAATGGCATACAGCCATTTCAGTGTAGTAAATCAGGTGATTTGGTTTGAATTCATGTCTCCCTATCACCACTCCTGCATTGACCATGCTGCCAGACTCCAGGCAAAGTGTCTACCAACAGCCTCAAGAAGCCAGGGAGGGATTGTTAGGTCCTGGCCACCAGTGGGGTGGCAAGTTTCCCTCTCCACAGCAATGCCTTGGTGTGAAAGAGAATGTGAAGAGTGGTAAGCAGGTTGTTTGCAGGCAACACACATTTAATCTGTCTGCCTCTAAGCATGCACTGTCCAGAACTGCAATTAATTTACAGATCAATCTGTCACATCCAGACTCCCTCTAGTTCCCTCTGCAATGCTTTCTAACAGGTCTTTGTTATGAACATGATCTGTGGATGGAGATACAAAGAAAGAAATAAAATGGGTAGGAATAAGATTTGAAGTCAATCAGCAATTTGATTCAGCTTGTAACCATGAACATTAATGGCTGTAGTCATATCCCTGGTTTTAAACAGTTTCTGGTATGGAAAACTAGAAAACCACAATAATTGGAATCAACCTGATGAATTTAGTACTAGGACACAACATTTTGGAGGGGGATTCATTTAAGTTCTGTTGGTTTCCACGGACCAGCTCTAGTGTAGGACAACTCTAATGTCAGGTAAAAGACCTTGATGTGTCTTTAGTATAATGTTATCCAATCATACTTCTTATAATTTATTTGTAAATTTTGAGCAGAAAACAGAAGTCTGGAATTTGTCTCAGCAGACATCTGACAAACGTCTCATAAATCTATAGCTTCCCTCCGTTTTGTCCTACCCGTTACCTTTTGCCCAGCAGTTCTGTTTGAGGGTTGTTTTCTTGGTTGGTTTTGAGGGGTTTTTTGAGAAGGGGAGACAATGATTTTTTTTTTTTAAGGTAGAGTTGCACCTGAGATGTGTCTTCAGTTCACAGGATCCAGATATGATTTACAGAATTTCCAAAGGTTGATTCTCAGCGTTGATCTGGCAGCATTTCCTTTAAAAATGACCTTCCACTTGCCAACAGTGTGGAGAGGACAAACTAGCACAAAGCACTTTTGAACCTACCCTGAGCACACTAAACAGAAAATTACTTTTTTAATGATCATCCTTCTACTTTCTCTGATAACTTCTTTACTCACTCTTATTCTATTGATTATCTGTGGTTATCACATAGGTCTCATACCTTCAGAAATGGGTCTCTTTTCTCAACTCTAGACACTGTTATTTGACCTAATGCAAAATTTGTTTTATTTTCCTTTTCTTCACATTTTTTGCCTTTCAATGAGCTCCACAAAATAACTTTTCTAGTCTTGCCATATAAGGCTTATTCCCTCTGAAGGCACATTGGTAACTTTTATCAAAGCACACTTCCCCATGTATTTTGTGATCTCAGCTCTCAAAATCTCTAGGAACTTGACTGCAACTGAAGTTCAATTTACTAATCCTTTATTTCCTATTACCATACTGCTTCTTTCATAGACTAAGATAATGTTAGTTTCCTTTGTGTTCATTTACACCCCTCTGCCTCCCTATAGAACTATTAAATATTTATTAATAATTCATTCAGTATTCTCCTACAGTGACGAAACTCAGCACACTCCTATCCCTCCCACTTGCCAAAGACCAGCCAGAAGCAACTCATCTGAGACCACAGATGCTAAAATTTATAGATGTGGCCTCTTTTTTGTCATTTCCCAAAACAGCACAGGTTTTCTCAGGATTGCATTTGAATTAAATAATAGCTTTCTAGAAACATACACTCTAGGTATTAAGAATTACCACTTCTGAGAAACCCACTGCAACCTATATGAATTTGATTTGAATTTGGCTAACTTCAATTTTGTTTCGTAAACTACAAACAACCCTAAACTTTCTTTCAATGAAGCTAACCAGATGCTTGCATCTGTGGTTCATTGATGAACCTATTTATGTTGTTACAACCTTTTTGGGTGGTAGACCTGGGCAGGGGACAGACCCTCCATCACGTGGGGTCTGGTAGAGGGACAGTGCCACCAGCCTGGTCCTACCCTGCCTTCTGCAGTGGGAGCACTGGTCTGTGCTTTAGGACCTTATGTTACACAGACTATTCATCACTGCTCCTGAGGCTTTGCTGGCAATCTGAGCCAACAGAAAGTGAATAAAAAATCCATCAACTCAGCATCCAAATCTTCTTTCTCAGTTTTTCTTTTAACTTTCTGCTCCAGGTTTCCACAATGCAGTAAAATCTTCATTCTTAGAAGCAAAACCTTTTCCATGAAAGGAAGTTTCAGCAGCCAAACTTAAGATGAAGGAGCGAGTAGCTCATTAGCTGTGAGGAAAACTCAGGTGGCCTTGCAAATGTCCCTTGCCAGGAGACATGAAGGCATGAAAATGTTCAGGACCACATATAACAATTCACACACGTAATTGTGTAAGCTACACCTTGTAGATAAAAGTGGTTTTTTACAAGGGAGGGGACTGGGGGTCAGAGGTGTAGGTCTTCTTCAAACAGCAGTGAGGATGGTATAAACACTGAGTAAGATGAAACCTTTTCTACAACATTTATTTCTAAAAGGCAGACTGAAGTGTTTCTGCTCCTCACGGCAGAGGAAGAGTGCAGGAACCCCTCTGGCCAGCCACAAGTTTAGAGGTAATGCCACTAAAAGGGGGAAAAACCCCAGAGATAATGTGCAAAGCTCTGGCTTTCCAATACCCTTTCCAAGAGTGTAAGGGAAGTGCAAAGCAGACCTCAGCACCTGCGTAAGGAAATTAATCACACTTGCAGGAAAGCAATGCAGATGATGTGGCCCTTAATAAAACACTTTTTCTGAGTGCCTTTCTCCCTCAGCTCAGCTCTCAGCATCTCCCAACAGGATTAGCAGCCATCTGTGATGCTGTAGCTGCTGGGGATGTCACCCATGTGGCAGAGGCTGCACACTAGGACAAGAACTCCACAGCCACTCGTATTTCACAATTCTTGGCCACAAACTCTTATCCTGGGTCAGGCCCTTGAATAAATTGGCTGTTACTGCCTTGATGAGCAAACACAAAGTATTCCAGAGCCTGTAGGACCACCCTGAGAAGTTTCTCCCTTTTCCTGTAATCAAATTTTTCCACAGGCAGACAAGCCTGGGAAGGTCTTCCAGCAAATCCCTCCCCAGAGCATTTCTTAGGAGCCAACCTTATGACAAAAGAGCGAGTAGCTCGTTAGCTGCGAGGAAAACTCAGGTGGCCTTGCAAATGCCCCTTGCCAGGAGATGTGAAGGCAGGGGCTCCAGGGCTGCCAGCAGCTCCATGTGCCTTTGCATGGGCCAGCAGTGCCTGCGGGGTTGGCCTGGGCTTGGGAGGAGGCTGGTGTGGGCTTCCTCGACTGGCAGGATCTGGCCAAACAACAGTGGTTTGACAGAGCTTAAGCCATGAATCATTTCTAAACACAAGGACTGGCCTGCCAGTCCTAAGTCTGCCCTGAAACTCTGGGTTTCCCAAACAAAGGGAAAAAAAGGTGAAATAAAGCAAATCTCTCATGGGCTAAGCCACAGACTATGTCCAACCCCTCCCCACTTGTACTGACCCTAGCAAGTCTAGGTGATACTCTTTGTATCCAAAAGAGCATAAAGCAATATCAAATTACCCATTAGTTTCAATTTATGACAAATCCTTTACTGAACTTAAATATTTTATGCGAAGAGAGATGTTTGCACGTGGAATTTTGGTGCACGCAACTTTTGGGTATTTCATTAGAGGCTGTTTTTGCTAAGTTGCATGCCTAGTAGGAAGCCTGGCTCTTACCCATCTTTCTCCTAAAACACAACCAAAGTAACAGGCCTCGTGCAATCAGCCGCAATGGGTCTGATCCTTAAAAACAACATTTGAGGAAGCAGGTGTCTTCCGGCGAGCCCCGCGCTCCGCAGATGGGCCGGGCCATTAAGTGCCGCGGGAAGAGCTGCCTGGCGCTGCAGAAGCCATACCAACAGCTTGGTAATGGCGCTGTTCTCGTGAGAAAAGCAGGGTCATTATTAAATGGATGGAAACTGTTGTTTGTAAAAGGCGTTTATACAAACATAAACCCATCTTTACTGCCACATTAAATTTATCACAATGCAAAGAACTGTCAGTAAGAGGGTGCTCCGTCTTCCCCATCCACCAGAAGCCCATTTAAAGCAGATAACTTCATCACTGGTGTGTTAATCCAAAACTGTGTGTTCAAAAATTGATCAAAATACTAATCCTCCTCAAATCCTTTGCATTCCTGGCAGAATCCCTTTCATTCCTGTTCAAGGTAAAGTTAGTTGCTGATTGCATGACATACTGGGAGCAATGCCTATATAGGGTACTTAACACCTTTCCTTATAAAAGAGAGGGACAGAAAGAGAGAGAGAGAAATCATTCTTCCTGAATAAATCTGTATGCAGCTATTACTCGCAGTAGACCTATGACATTTGGTTTGAAGAAAAATGCCTTTACTTTCTTTCATAAAATTTCACTTGTGCTTTGCTTCTCTTTCAGAGAAGAGAAACCTCTCTTCCCTGGCTTCCATTTTCTGAGGAATAGCAGCTCCACAAGGAAATGTATAAGCAACAAGCAAGCACCACAATTTTTTGCTGGAAATCCAAGAAATTGCTGCAGCACTTGGAAAAGCAGAAGGGAGACAAAGAGGCTGACTGTTACCCAGCCACATGGTCTGTGCAGTTTACACCCCACCAACACCCAGAGACAGCAGAAGCACTCCCAGAAATATGAAAAAACAGAAAAAAAAGGCTGCCGTAATCTTTCCTCATTCTGCTGAATATCACCAAGACCCAACAAGTAACTTTTACAGTCCTATCCATCACTAGGATAACAGGATCTCCTGTTATCATTAGTTTTCAGTTCAAGTGGTAGTAGTCTCTGCTGAAATGCTTAAGGAGATGGATGAAAATCCTATAGGTGACAGGGAAAAGGCAATTCATAGCATCATACAGTACTCAGCTTAACTGTTTTTCTTTAAATAAGTCCTGGTTTAAAAACAATGCTTTGCTTTTTAAAGCGATGCTCTGGTTTTTAAAAAATGCTTTCAGGTTCTAGCGCTATGAAATATCATTTCTTCCAGAAATGCATCTCCATATGGCACATGTAAGGGACACAGTCATGAACTAGCATTTCTCCACAGAAACCTGTCTCAGTCAATGTACAGATCGAAAAATTAAAATCAGAGCAGCAACTAAAGCCTTCTTCAACAAAGGCCGGCTGGGGTTTGAATGTAAAATTAGTAATGATGCATAATTAAGAAAAAAAAAATCAAAACACCCAGCAGTTTTCTACAAAGGAAGTCAATTTCAGTTAGTTATTCTTAAAAATATTTTCCCCAAAAAGAAATGAACAGGTGGATACAGACTGACCTTGAAGTGTTACACCATTATCTTCTGTGATATCCAGCAGAAAAAACCCCCACAAATTATTTTATAGGCACCTGGCTCATTATGTCTTACAAATTAAATCCTCATTTATCTATATGCACCTAACAGTACCTATTCATCGCCTTCACTTAAAAACACATTGCCCTTCTTTCTAGCCTTGTTAATTTCCACATGCTAATTAAATTTAAACTCATAAATGTATCTGTTTAGCATGCATGACTAGATCATCCCTCAATATCCATTATCCATTGTACATTCCAACATGTTTACCTACTGCTTTTGTTTTGGTTTGTTTTGTTGGGATCCATTTCCATCAGTTTAAAGGAGGGAGCTTATGAATTTGAGTTTCCTATTTTGATGCTGAGTGGCTGGATTCTCAGGCTCAGTGCTTTTGTAAACACCTTTGTCTCAACCTACCCTGAGGCAGAGGTATTTTCAGATTATACCATCAGAATATGGAAGAGCAGAATGGGTAAAAAAAATCCTTCAGCAAAGCAGCATATGGAGCATTTCAGCAAAGGTAGAAATTGTTTTTTTCCCCAGTCCTGCCCTGCCCATCGCAAAGTCTAGCTAAATATGTTTTCTGGATTCCCTACTCCACTCAGGTCAAGCAGCAGAGCCCAAACTCATCAGGAAGGGACTGGGACTGTCATGATGGAAAACAGCACCTGAGTTCCAGCCTGACTCCTCTGGCAGGTTTGCAGGATCCAGTCAGGAGGATGATCTGGCAGCCCAGCTGAGCACCGCCCTGGTGACCTGACCAGCAGGTAGGTGACCTTCAACTTCTGTACCTGACCAAGCACAGAGCCTTGGAGACAAGTCTCAAATGGAGAAAACCTGAAAGGTCTCTAGAGCCCTGCCCCTGCTCTTGTCCCACACGCTGCCACTGCATCTGCCCAGACTCGCAGCACTGGCCACACCCTGGCCTTCGCTGGCTGTCCCTGCAACTGGTTCCCAGACTTCCCCAGCCACCATCTGGCTCTTAGGGGAGGGACAAAAAAACACAGCTATTTCTTCTTTGTTTCTGAGCATGTACCAACTCCCTGGTCTCAGAGCCTGGTCCACTCCACACCCTCCATTTTCATGTGTTTTGCACTTTTTTGGCATCAACTGATGCCGTCAACTTTGGTCTGCAACTTAGTGAGTGGGATTTGTTGTCACGGAGGATACTTGTTCTATAAAAAAATCCAAAAATCCTAAGATTTCAACAAAAGTTTCTATTTCAAAATAGGATTAAAAATCTGCTTTTTAGCAGTAGAGAGCATTTTGGGAAAAAATCTGCAAGTTTTGTTCCTCTTCTCTCTCCCTTACTAATATTTCCTTACTGAAATCTGATTTTTTTTATACTGAATTACATCAGCCAGGGAGGAGTTCAACCCAGTTTGACATTTCACAGTGCAGACTGCATATCAACATAGTGTTCCCTGCCCTTCACTGAAATTAAGCCTCAGATCTGTCTTAGACTCCTAAGAATCTCATTCCAAGCTGCTCCTTCTCCCCTACCATGCTCTGTCCCCTGGCATGACCACAAAAATCATGACTTCCAGCATGGCTCTTTTAGTCAGAAAGTCAAACTTCCACTAGTAGTGGTCAATGCTGCGCTTTTTAGAACACAGATGAATGTTGATTCAATCCAAAAGCTACCACAATTTGATTGACATCAAGCACATGTTGTACTACACTAGTTCAATGCGAAATGGAACCTACCCTCCATTTTCTCTATGAAAAACATGACCGTGCAAAGCCTACTTTTTTCTGTTAAGAAAATGTTAGTGAAACAGACCCAGTGCAGAACTGGTGCATGTGAAACTGTGATGCTTACTTGGGCAGAACTCAAAAACTTAGGTTTAGCACACCCCTAATGCATGTCCCCAAAACCACCAAAATATATCACTGCTCACACCAACCTAATGAAAAAGATTCTTAAAAAGAATTCAGAAATATTCCAAGAAGGTTGGCTTGACTGATGCATTTAGCTTTGAAGATTACAGAAATGGCCTAGTAGAAAGAAAAGAGAAAATACAGTTCTTGTCAGATAGGCTGGTTTTTCTGTCGGTAAAGTGAGGAGACTCCCACGGTAAGAAACACCTGAGACTCCGTTTGCTGCAGAAGCAGAGGCAGACAATGAAGGCTACTGGTTCACTTACACACCACCAATTCAGTGATTTGCTTCGGCACAGGATCTGCAGTGATATTTCATTCACTCTAACACAGACAATCATTATCTGCATGTGGGTGCTGAGAGCACAAGGCGCGAGCGTGGAAATCAAGGTCAAGGAATCATGAAGAACTCCCAAGTTTATCCCAGGGAACAGTTATTCCATTCTGCAATAACGCAGGTTAACAAATAATGTAATAAAGATTGGCGTGCTGCCAGGATGACTGAATTGATTCCTACACGGCACAGCACAAATCTTTTGATCTCCCCATAAAGAATGGGAAATTATAGCCACAGTGTGTACCTTGCAGGAAAAGCAAATAAAAATGAAATGAACATTTCTAGCAGTTTTGACCTTGCTTTGGGGAATACTGCTTTAAATTTGATTGCCCTGCCCACTTATTATTTCACAAGAAGACACAAGCAAGTCACAAAGACAGTTTTTAGTATTCCCTTTGATGAGGTAAAAAACTGGATTGTCTTCTCCCACCCACTTTTTTTTTTTTCCTTCATTCTTAAACTCAACAGAAAAGATTTTATCCAGGCTTTGATTTGATTTCAAGATTTCTGGTGGGAAATTCTTACAGCAGATATTTTGCTTCCATTGGGGTTTATGGTGCTATTCTGTCTAATTATTTCTGGCATTTTGCCCATCAAATTGTGAGTTTCTTCAAAGGAACGAAATGACAGGAGGCCTCCTTTAGAGCAATCATGGATCGGGTTTGAATTTTGTTGTCTTGGAAACAAGCTAGTTCTTGTCATTGAATATATTCATAAAATAATGGTTGAAACATCACTGATAATAATGGGCTCTTTCCTTGTCAAAATTCATGTTCTGGGGACTTTGCTGCAAGAGGCTCTGTCAAAGAGTTTTTGCAGATGTTGAAGCTAATTTCAACACTTCCGTTTAAAATCTGTGGCTCAGGATTCCCATCTCTCCACACCTGCAGCCAGCTCTGCTCATGGGAGGGGTCAGCAGGGGTTGGGAAATCCCCAGCATCCCTCCAGAGCCCAAGGAGCACCAGCTAACTGCATCCCTACAGCCGAGAACCAAGGCATGCACTCTCCTGGCCCCATTTGTCAGCAACAGATCCAAATCGTGGGATGAGCATCCAGCATGGATAACCTAAATCTGCATTGTGCCAATTAGGTAGAAAAATATGTTTTCCCCTTGCTTGCTGATATAAGTCCCAAGGTTCAGGGTGTTTACACTCTCTGCCAGGGGTCTTACCAGTTCTTTAGCAGGTTTGGCGCTTTTCAGCCAGATGGATATTGACTGATGAGTAAAACCCAGAGACAGAGGTGCTGTTCTCCAGGAAGACTATTCAAATCAGGAACCCACTGTGTCTCTTTGAGCTTCTGTATCAATTAATCTGCCTCTGGTTTCAGTTTTTCACATTTCCCATGGTTTTAAAACCAAGGGAAGAAGAGCCCCTGCATCAAGATGCTGATGATTTCTGAACAGTGTGAATTAAGCTGAAAACTGCAGGACTTCAAAAACTCCTATCTCTCCCTGAGACTTCTTTTGTGTGTGGCTGTGTGGATGTAGATGTGCATGGGTGTGTGTGCGTAAGTGTGGCACACAAATATGGAGAAAGAGGGGGTGAAGCTTTAAAAGCCACCAGTGGGGACAGATCGTAAAAAACTTCCATTCTGCCAACTTGTCCGTGAAGCATTTGGCTGGATATAGTAAACCTGTGGGACGCTTGAGAAAATTAAAACCCTAAATTATTACGAGTGAGACTAGCCGTAATAGAGCTGCTGTGAGAATCTTACTAGCAGTTTTATGATTTTTTTCTGTCCTTCTCAAATCACTACATAATGACACTCAATACTCAAATGTCTAACAAGGCCATTTAATGTAGCCTGCAGAAGAGGATTCTCCTGTGAAATTTTGCTACAGCCTCTTTAGCACAAAGCTTTCTCAGATTATTAGTAATTTGCATTAAGTCTATTTAATTTTGAGGAGTGCCAGTTCAGTGACCACATGCATATTAGAGCTTAGCAAGTGCATGTGTCTAAAAAGTTACCAAAAGGTCATAGGAATTCTACAAGGCATTTGGGATTTTCACATTTTCTCTTCATTGCTGCAAGAGAAACCAGCACGAACCTTTTCATGAGGCCAGAGCCTCTCATCTGAGACATGATGGGTTGCAATGCTGTGCAATGCTCATGTCCCTCCCTGCAGCAGAATCCTTTTCCACTATATACAACAGTCTTTTAGCCAAACTTTCCCATTTTACTGTGGAAGAATAGCCTGATGATGGGGAAAATTCCTTCCAAGAGCTCTGAAGGAAAAGCACAGCTTTCCTTGCAAGAACTGGTAAGAGCCCACTCTTTCCAAGCACGAAACACATGGACTGCTGGTGTGACACATAGGCTGTCATGGAGTTAGGGGTCACTAGAGAAACTCTGTAGCACTTGAAGACAAGGATAACGGAACAATCAAATAACAAAGGATAGCAGCAAATAAAAGCAATATAAAGAAAGGTCAGTTTTATTTCACAAAGACATTCCTACTTTCTCCTTTCAAAACATCCAACTTCACACTTTAAGTTGCTCCCAAAGCCTACGAGAAGTGTAACAAAGGAACAGGCATGATAAACCTTTTTTGAGAACCCAGTTGCTTGGTAGCTGTGTTTCAGCAGAAAGGCCACATCCTGCACCCAGCTATAAGGTCATGCCTCAGTGGATGTAACAATTGCTCTCAGAGCCATGTAGTCTCCTGACACAAATGCCAGATGATAACTGCTTCTTCACCTTGGTGAGATGGAAAAAAGCCCTGAGAGTGTCTGCTGTCCTGTGCACCAAGGGTACATAAGCTGTACATAGCCTCACCACTTTGTGAGGATATTTTTATGCCTTGACTATTTTACACATATGCAATATTTCAGACTCCTATCACAGCCACCTGAACACCAGAAAAAATATGATTATACTGGCTCAAGAAAGCAGGAACTTGCCAACAAAATTAGCTCATCCTTGTGAGTCAGACACTCCAATCAAGATTAAAGAGTCTCCTACAGTAGGTCTGAGAGAAACACAGCTTTACAAGGACAGAGCGTTTCAGGCTGTCCCACATCAAGATTCAAAAGGGACTGGTGTTATGAGTTGTACTATTGCATTAGTCTGAATGCACACTGAAGCCTGGGAAGGTGAGGAGCAGACAGAGAGGAGAAAACTCTGCAATCTGTTCTTCATAAGGCAATGATTATGAATCAGTTATCTAATGAAGCAGTAATAGGAATGATGACTAAGTAAAGTAGCTAATAAAGCTAATTTATGTGAAGCTGAAATTTTTAGTACCGTGCATTAAAATAAGCATGATGTCTCAGCATAGTAGGGACAATATTCGTGCTATTTATACCAAGCGCTTGCATTGCTACAAGATGGTAATACAACTAGATATGCTGAGCTTCTGAATTTCTGATTAAAAGCTTGGTTCTTCAGCACAGACCAACCTACTGGCCTTTCCATGCCACCCACATGCTTGCTGCAAAACACACCCCATTCAGAAGTCCTGGGTGCCAGCGTATCTTCTCAGCCCCACCAGGAAAGAGAAGAAATAAATGAAGGTCCTGATAAGGCAGATGTTTTTCCTATTACCAGTGTCTCCTTTTACCATTTACTTTGCTTTTTTCTTTTTGCCTTTTTTTTTTTTTTTTAAACTTGAAACCAAACATGAGCATCTTACTAACCTTGACTGGAATGAACCTGATACTCTGCAACACATATAGTGGGCAATAAACTATGGCACATATAGCATCCCAATATTGCATTTCCATTTTAACTGCTCAGCTATGAGAGTATTTCACTCATACTATAACTCAAATGATTACAGATTACTTTAATGCAATTTGCTCTTTTTTTGCTTTCATGGACTTTGGAAAATTAATAGACATTAACAAGTTTGCCAGGAAGTTTGAAGGCAGAAACAAATGAAGGTCTTGGGAGTCCAAAACACAAGCTACTTAGCTACTCAAACTATACCCTTCTGAGAGAGGAAATGTGTAGTGTGATATATTTGTTTGCTGTCACTGGCAGGAAGGCCTGCCAGGATAGCCTCAGTGTTCTGGCACACGGTCAAGTTCTCTACCCACACACAAAGTCAAACCAAAGCCAGGGGCACAAGGACACCCCAAGGCTCTCACTACCTTTGGCTGAGAACAATTTTCCTAGAGAAAAGATAGCTGAGATAAATCAAAAACTAATATCTGAGATAAGACTTCACAGTTGAAGTTCCCAAGCGAAGAATCTGAATGCACCCATCAAGCCATCGGTTCACCCCAGCACAGAGGTGAAGGGCTCAGCAGTGGGTGCACAGAGACATTGCATTCTTGGCACCCCAAAGAGGCACAGCAGCTGGCAGCTCCCAGCACTGAGACACAGAGGAGCATGTCCAAGAGCCCTGGCCAGACAAAATAGCCCACATCATCACTAAAGCACACTTTGCGTCATCTGCCCCAGAGGGACCAGTGCTTACCATACAGAATTCCCATGATGTGGGGCACACCACGGTGCTCGTGCACAGCTGCCTGCAACCCGATGTCCTCACCACCCTGAAATCACAGCAGGAACTTTAAAAGTTGATTTTTTTGTACTGGTATCAAAAGACAGATGATACTTTATTAAGATGTAATTTGGGGGCAAGAAAGATCAACCAAAGGCAGTAGCCAAAGGGCCAATATTTCTGAACACAGGCATTTTATTGCTTATCATTTCTCCCAATCATTCTCTCTCCCTCTCTGAGCCTCTGCCCATGAAATTGAAAGATTTCTAGTAGAAATGCCTTTGTTGTATCAGCTTTGGAAATATGGATTACACTATTCTCTGAAAAACATTTATTACTCTGAACTGTGACTTGGACATTGTTGCATTTCTAGGGTTATAGATTTTCTTTCAGCTAAACTAAGGCTGTAAGTCACAGTGACAGTTGTAATGTGTGTAATACCACAGTACCAGATTCTATTACATACATATTTTTGCTAGAGGTTTATGATGTTAAAAATATTTCTTTTTTTCCCCAATACCTTTCCCTACCTGTTGTGTAAATATATTGGAACCTATAACACTGAAGTCAATTTCCAGATGAAATGTGCATGGGAACAAGTAGTTTTTCCTTTTTCAAAAACAACACCCAAGGATGGGGGGAAGGGGATACTGCATAAAACCTAATTATATTCAAGCACAATATTGAATTGTAATAAAAGATGAATGAGAGAAAGTGTGTGTCATTGTGAGGAATGAGGAAGGTTACAGAAAACTGAGACTAGGGAAGGATTTATCATGTGTGATGCTTTAGGCATTGTGTTGAAAGATCTGCAGACTTATTTGCAAGAGTGTTTTACTGGAAAAATAGAGCAGTCTACATAGGAAAGGATTACTATAGATTTTTATCTTTTATACAAGACAAAGATACAAAGATAAAACACTGTTTCTGTTAAAAAAAAAAATCTATGGAAGAAGTCCCAGTTGCAATACAGAGGGGGAAACCTTTCAAACTGAGCTCTGAGGCCATCAACTGCATAAATTCAGGGAACAGACAGTTGTTAAAATACAGCTGATCCATAATTTTTAATGTAAGCACAAGAGTGTGCTGGGTTTAAAAAAAAAAAAAAACACAACTGCAACAACTAGAAAGCTTTCCAGTTTTGCTTGCAAAATCTCGGTGCACATATACACGCAAACAAACCTTTTGCCTGGTTGTTAGAATTCAGTTCTAGTACAGTCATAACACAGCTGTGGAAGCTGGAAAATAATGGCATTCGGGTTGTATTAGTATGCAAACAGGCATGCCAACACTTCCATTTCACTTCCAGAATTCATCCAGTCTGCACATGTCATGTTTCAAACCAAACAGGGCTGGAAACCAGGAGGGTCAAGTACACCTGACATTCCTCTTCAGCCGTTCCTCCTTAACCTAGCGCCCAGTTGGGGCAGTGCAAAGCTGCTCCACTGCCTCTCCAAGCAGAGGTGGGATTAAGATGCTCTAACACCATTCCTAGCAAGCATGAACCTCCTGTTGGCATTATGTTTAATGGCTACAAAAGGCTCTGGCTGGGCTGGCCTGTGCACCAGACCCACAGAGTGCATTGGGAGATTAAACTCCCTACCGAGAAGCATGCTTTGCTCTTCCTTCGTGCTTCCAACCACAGAGTTCAAAGGCCTCTAAAACAGGCATATCTAAATTAAGCTTCAGGAGGTGTTTACCCAGCTCACAAGGGTATTCTGCTCTCTATTTTACAAATGGAAAAACTGGGTGACTGAGAGGTTAAGTAACTTGCCCAAGGTCATTGTGCTGAATCAATTTCAAAACTAGGATTAGACGGAAATTCATTCTGAGCATCTGATCACAGAAACACAGAGTAGACTTTTTTTTTTTCCAAAAGAAGCTACTTATATGCTAAGCTATTTAGGGTTGAAAGGCAGAAGTAAAGAGCTTATTTGAGAAATGAAGGGATTTGTTTTTAAGGAATTTAAATTCAAGGAAGAAAGAAACAGGAAGCCACTGTACAACATCCCCTTCAGAGCTCGAGCCTCCCCTTGGGTACCAGCTAGCTAGCTAATGTATTCCTTAACCCCAAGGGCTCCACAGACTGTCCACATGTCAAAGTCCAAACTATAGCACCCCAAAAAGAGCCACTGTAGCAGGAAGGACAGGTTCCACCCCGCAGGGCTCTGCATCCCCAGGCATCCCAGGAGAAGAATGGGACCATGACATCCAGCCGGCATCCCAGCCCATGACAGCTAAGAGCCAGGATGGAGGATCTGCCCTCACCCTCTCTCCCCACCCCAGCTGTTCGAATGACATGGGGGCACTGACATTTCAGTCCCCTTCTGGAAACTCCACTGCATTCTGATTTCTCTGTGTGGAATTAAAAATAACATTAGGAAAGAAGGCTTACCAACCACAGAAACTCAATTAATGGGGCTGTCAAAGCTCTGGCAGACTTCAGTGCCACCAGGATTTCAGATGCAATCCCCATGACAACCTTAGCCTGACCCTTCTGTACATATGAGCTATGATAATGCCTACACAGCTTTAAAAATACTTCCTTTTTTTAACCACAGGCAAGTGCATCTTGGCCCATTCCCACAATGGATCACATTAAAGGGGATGTAGCACACCCTTCTGAGCTGCAACACAGCCTTTTATCTCGTCTGCAGTCTCAGAGAATCCAAAGCTTCAGCTGGGATTGAATGAGTTGCATGAGCTATTAGGGGAAGAGAAGGGTCACTAGAACAACAAATGCCCACTATGTTCTGCTGCTAGTAAATTCATGTCTACTAATTGCAATAAAGTATCGGGTTATACGAGCAAAGTGACACACAAAAAGTCCTCAGAAAAATAGGTAATGACAGGAAAAACAATCAGGCTATGGGTTTTGTTTGCCACTCCCCCAGAGACTATGTAAATTGAAGCATTTTTTCTTATGCACAGAGTGGCACCATGTAAAGAACAGAATTTGCAAAACTGCTGAGAGTCATATGGAGTATGAACATGCATTACAATTACAGAACCAACTTTTAACTGCCAGCAACAGAGGTGACTCCAACAATAACACCAGCAAATGCAGTGATTCCTTGAGGCCTGGCTGGGACCAGCATCCCATCATGCCCATTCATATATGACCACAGAAGGACATTCTTAATCTAAACAGCATCTCATCCAAAGATACATTCAGAGATCTACCCTCTTCTGCTGGAGTGCTTTGAGAAACACCAGTCTTAACAAACACCTAACAGACAAGAGCTGGCTTGCTTTATGTATTCTGGAAAACATGTGGGAACTTCTGGAAAACTTTAGTCCCTAAAGTGAAACTTCCCATATATTTAATTTGTTCTTAGGCAAACTTTACTTTGTGTTTTGCAAAACTCTTTTGGAATTACAGAAAAGCAAAGTACCTTACCATTTTTCTGTGCAAGTAGTGTTTTAGATACTGGCTTATGTGCAGTTCAAAAAGGGGCTGTGAGATTACAGGCTGAGCTCCACAGGTTAACTAACAGGTTTAATAGCTCAGCTGTAATGTTACATTAACATTGATTTTTGTACTTAACAGTCTGCTGAAGTCTAGAGCACTGGCACAAATTCATTCAATTTTCCTTTTGTCACAGAAAACCTCCCAGATTCATCCCCTTCCGCTGGCTTTGCCTGTGTGGCCACCACCACCACTCTGCTTGTTCCAAAAGAGAAATCCATGCACATCATGGTTCAGCTGTGCTGCTACCAGCACTGGCCAGGTTGGTGCAATGGAGGTGTTTCCCTGTGACAGCAGCACAAATGCTGTCTGAGAGCATAATTTAGAGCGGTGTTACATCCTTTGTCCAGCTCCTGACCACAGCACACAGGAACAGACCAAATAACTTGCTCAAGGTCACACTAGGAAGCAGTGACATAGCCAGGATTGACCCTAATGCAGAGCTTCAGGGGGTCCCCCAAAAGCCTAGACCACCTTCATGCTGCCCTTCAAGATGCCCACACAGGCTGAGCTCTGCCTTCACCCATCTATTTGGGGAACAAATGGCAGAGAGGATGTTTTCCAAACCAGACACCTTGAAAAGAGCTTTCTTCTGGATCCTAAGAGCCAGCCCCAGGAGTCAATCCAGATCAATAAGCCTAACAAGCTTTTGGAAGCCTTTTCTTCCAACAAAAAGCTTTCGGGAAGGGAGGAGACAAGACACACATAAAAACAACACAGAAGTCATATGTGCTCAACAGAAAAGAGCAGAAGGAAATTGCACAGCACTAAACAAGAGAGACCAACTGTTAGGAGATCAGAGTGTGCCATGGTGCTCCCCAGCAGTCACGTGTAGCTGGACTGGTTAAATTCACTTTCCGTAACAGGGTGTTATTTGTGAGAGCTTTCAGCAGGGAGTGATCTGCAGACACCTTATTATAAACTTCTGCAGAGGTGAAGTCAGTGTTGAAAAGCACTTCTCGTTCTGTCTTCTTCCTGCCTGCCTTGTTCCTCACATATCATTTTCTTTTATCAAAATGGATGGCAGTATCAAAATTGAAAGGAAGTAGAAGCTGTGAAAATAACAGACCCAGGAAAAGAATTTTTAATTTTGCCTCAATTTCTTTGATGATGAAACCAGTGTTGAATATTAAACAAGTCCTGAGAGTTGAACATCAAGAATAGCTGAAAGTTTTGCTTCTGTCAGAAATGTGAACAGAATTCCTCTATGGCCTATTTCATCTTGTTATTCAGATACAGATAAAACTCTCCTCAACTTCCCTGGACAGATCCTGCTGTGCTGTGTCTATGCCCCCATCCTTGGATTTCCCTGTGGCATCAGTTTTTCTGTGTTTTAACCAGAAAGGGTAGGGTAGATTTTTATTCCAATACTTAAAAATAATTTGGAGACATTTATTCAGTAAATGAAAGAAACCTTTTAAAAATACTATGATAATGATTATTCTATCATTCTGTTTGGTTTATAAGAACTTAAATTACACTTTAAGGCCTATGGGCAAAGGAAAACAAATAACATTTTTCTTTTTGACAAAACCCAAAACCACAGTAGAAGACGTTTTCCAAACTAGATTACAGTAATGGTCTCTTCTAGCCCTAAAAACCTCTGAGCCTCCCTTGATGTGATTAATAATAAAATTGTATCTAGGGCAAACAAAACAAAAAGCTCCACTGTGCCAGCCCTGTGCAGGGATGGTAGCAATTTATAAAACCTGAAGCGGAAACACTACCAGAGGCAAAGTGACCGCTTCCCAGGAGGAGCGCGGCAGGATCCTGCTGGATGGGCAAGCTGCTTCTCCCAGCATGGAGCAGGGGCAGCAAGGGGAGACACGGACATCACTTGGTCCTGGGACGGGTACGGAGCCACTCACTGATGGTGGGTGAGAAGAGGACTTAGTTGGACAAGACGTCCCACATGCTTCCCAACACAAGGGGTTTGAAATTACAGAACCTTTCTAAAAGTCTTTTTTTCTGCCTTTTTTTTTTTCCTTTTAAGTTGGAAGGTTTACAGTAACATCAATGTCTCATTACCGAATCTAAATTTGGAAATTTAATCCTTTCTCTTTTATAGGCACTTCCAAAGACTAGAGAAAAGTTTAGATGAGAACAGTGGGCTCCTCACAGATTGTGTCACTGCAGCCTGGTTTGCCTACGGATGATAAACTCTAGTTTATTCTAGTTCTAACAATCTCTCTTCTTATTTTATCTTTCCACACACAAGAAACAGATAAAACTATTTCCTCCTATTTAAAAACAGAATAGTGTTTCTTTGTTATTCAATAGACAAACTCTTTGTCATAAAAAAACTGCACAAATTTTAACTTTTCTGCATTGTTTGATTATTGCAAATAACCAGAGAAAAACCTACTGGCCTCCTATCACCTTGAACATTAGGTTTCATCTTTGCCAATATTTTGGGTTGCATTGCATGTTAAGGGTCTTAATAAAAACATCACTTATTCCTTTTTAATCCAACTTCCTGAAACGATGCAGTTGATATGACTGTGCTGCCTGAATTTCCAAAGTCTACTTCCTTCCAGTAATGTCAAACCTGTTGTCCAGTTTTAAGCAAATCCGACGAGTGTAGTGCTTCTGCTAAAACAAATTTCTAGTGGGAACAAAACAATCATTGGATGCCAGAAAATCTACACTGGAGATATTTTATACGTGCTGTAACCACAGGACAAGTTTTGATCAATCTCTGCACTCTGTTGGACAGGAGAGAGCCTCACCATGAGATGCAAATGAAGTGCAACAAATTCCACTACTCACTGACTTTGCAGCAGAAGGGCTGCTATGGAGAGTCCCACTCTACTCCCCCTGTGCAGGTGGGAAACACCCAGGAGGCACCAAGTCCTCCTCTTCTCACCATCCAACTTGTTCAGAGTCAGAAGACCCTTCTTACCAACATTCTCTCCACTGCCATCAGAAAGGCTCTTTAGTCTCATGCAGGGCTTTTCAGATGTCACTATTAGGAAATACGAAGACGGACAGTGACTTCTATGGACAATTAAAATCTGACCACTTTCAGTTGTGTCCACCAGCAGGAGTGATGGTGAGATGTGTGCCCAGCACTCACCAGAAACACCTGCAGCACTCAGGAGGAAAGCCAAGTGAAACAAATGACCCAAGGACCATGCTGCCAGGGGAAATCACACAGGCCAGCTGCAGGTGATCGTGGCCAACCCCAGTGGTCCCTCTGTGGGTCCCTCTTGGGACCAAAGCCCAATCAGGCTCTCTCCAGCATGGCCCAGAGTGACCCACACTGCAGAGGCTGAGGAGCCAGAGCCATCAGGATGAGCCTGTTGCCTCTGTCCAAAGTCCCTTAGTTAGCTTCCCCCTTCTCCCCGAGCTGCTGACTTTCCTGTGCATCCTGCCAGGCACCAAACCATCTTGCTGGCTGCTCCGTGCCGTGAGCAGGAGAGAAAGCAGCAGCATGACCACCATGCTTTCCCACTGGTGGTGCCCACATGGTACAGCACGTTAACCAAGCAGCAGTAAGCCAGGGCCTGCAACAAAAAACATCCTTTGACAAGGAGATTGGGATCTGTGGATATCAGAGGCAGGGTGGCCCAGCGGCAGCAGGTGGGCAACAGCTCAGGAGAAAGCTGCCTGCAATCCTCATGCCGATGCAGAAACTGAACAAGTGAGAAGGCTTTCAACCAGCCTGCACAAGGGAATTAGACGAGGAGGATCTCAGCAAGTCTCCTGCCTTAATTCCATTTCAGTCTCTGGAGAGCACTGAGGTGGTGTCATGGTTTAACCCCAGACACCAACCAAGCCCTGTGCAGCCACTTGCTCACTCCCCCACCAGCAAGACTGGGGAGAGAATTGGAAGGGTAAAAGCTAGGAAACTTGTGGATTGAGATAAAGAAAGTTTAACAGAAGAGCAAAAACTATGCAGACAAGCAAAGGAAAACAAGGACTTTATTCGCTACTTCCCACAGGTGTGGGCAGGCAGATGTTCAGCCATCTCCAGGAGAGCAGGGCCCCATCATGCATAACAGTGACGTGGGAAGCCAAATCGCATAACTCCAAATGCCTCTCCCTTCCTCCTTCTTCCCCTCACTTTAGATACTGAGCATGATGTTTTATGCTTTGGAATATCCCTTTGGTCAGTTTGTGTCACCTGTCCCAGCTGTGGCTCCTCTCAGCCTGTCATGTACCCCCAGCCCCCTTGCCAGCATGGCAGAAAAGGCCTTGGCTCAGCAACAACAAAAACATCTCTCTATTATCAACCCTGTGTTCAGCACAAATACAAAACACAGCCCCATACGAGCCCCTGTGAAGAAAGTTAACTCTACCCCACCTGAAACTAGCACAAATGGCTGCCCTGCCTTCAACATAGCCACTTTGTCCCAGAGCACTACTAAATCATCCCATTTCAAACTGGAGAAGACACTTCTCCGCTGTCTTGCATCAAGTGTGGCAGGGGTTAAAACAGAAAAAACAAATGCTGTCAGAGCTGATCTCCCCCTTCTCACCAGCTCTCACACCTTTGCCCTTGCACCAGTGTCCCACTGTACCAATAGGCTTTGGCCACTCTTTGGGACCCAACACAACTGTTTCACGCAATTGTGCTTACTTTCAGTTCATTTGCCAAATACCTTCCATTTTGGCTGTGCCTGGAGGAAACAAAACCCCAGACAACCAAGCCTCCTGACGACACAGCACGGGAGCACCGGCGAGGAGCTCGGCAGGACAGACAGTCTCTAAAGCAGCACGTCAGCACCAGCACAAGTTCTCCACCCGAATAACAAACTGCTGGTGAGAAAACAGGCAACTCCAGTGCACCCAAAGGACACACAGGAGCAGCTGATGAAGGGTTTTTGCACAATACATAATCAGAGCACAAAGGAGACTGATCCTTGCGCTAGAACACAGCCTGACAGTCCCCAGACCGTGAGCACAATTTGGACCTTTGTTGTCAGAAACAGTTATTTAAAGGGCTGACAGACCAGCTTGAGTTGTGCTGGATTGCCCCCTGCAGCCCACGGGTTGCATCGTCCCCAGCACAGGGCTGGCCTCATATCATGGCACGGTGCATAAAACCAATCCCCGAGAAAGGCTCTGCAATCATTTTAATAACATTTTCGTTCCTGGCTGTAACAACAGAAAGCTGGTTTGCTTGTGTGTTTCCAGATGGTTCTATTTAATTACAAGGAGAGCTTGGCAAAAGAAATTACCTTTTAAGAAACACTACAGCCTCATGTAGTCTTTTCTTCTGCTTGTGGACAGCAAACATCTTTTCCTAGGTATTTCCTCTCTTTTCACAATATGAAAAGTCGAGGAAAGAGAGGAGAAAAGAGGAAGGGGACAGAGAATAGGTGATAAAATATTTTCTAATTCTCCCAAGCAAATGAAACAGCAGAGCAAAGGAAATGTCAAAAGAAGGTCCTTTTTTCCCTCTCCACATACTTCAAAGATATTTATCCTTGTTTAAAAGATACAGTACAGACAGCCAGAGACAACTTTGAAGAGTGCACAGAGCACAGATGTGGAGAAAACCAGGGTAGGTCCTATTTAGTTTAGCAGCAAAAGCAGTACCAGATAATCAGTTATTTTACTCATGTACTTATGTCTCTGCCTCACCACAGTGCTGCAAAACTTTTGAAGTACCATGGTTTACTTGCTAGTAAATGCTGGACTTCAAAGGAATAGGAAATGGATGCTGAATGGCAAAGTGACCTTTTATTACTCCAGCTACAGTTTGTAACCTGGAACGTGACAAAACATTTTTCATTCTACTTTAACAAAAAAAATTCCACAAAGGATCACACCTTCAAAGCAGCTTCAGTCCAAACATTACAGAGCAGTTTTGACAAGATACCAAAGTATATTTTCTAGTTCTAGTCACGCAGCATGGACCGGGGTGACAGGAGGTTAGAGCTCATTGCAGAAGTCTCTTTCTGGCTTCATTAGCTGTCATTATAGGCTCTTTTCTGGCCTCAGATATTGCCTTCTCACTGTCTCCAGATGTTTTCACTGGCAGAAGCAATCTTCAATTTCTGTAGGTAAGCGGCTGCCACTGTGCAAGGTGGGTAACTGAGGTCTCCCCAGTGAGCACTAATTTCAGTCTTCACAACCCAGTGGTACATATCAAAATTTGGTGGCCATTTTGGAAATGTATCTACTTGAATGATATTTTCTGTTAGGAATAGTCTCACCATGTGAATAGCCACCATTATAACATCTTTTGTTCATGTGTTTCGTGAATTTGCCTTCAGCTAGTGTAATGCAAAAAGGTTCTGGCAGACTCGAGATGAGCTATTTATTTGAGGCTTCACAGTCCCACCAAATGAAAGCAAAAGAGTTGCTTCAGGCTGCAAAACAGGGTTCATAAGATATACCAAGTCACCTTTCCAGTCCCCACAATATTTACATTACCTTGGGCACTGATTAGCCTGGAAAGTAATATGGGGTCTATCAGTGCATCAATACAACCCAGGAAGGACAGTGATGATTTGTGCTAATACGCCCAAACTATGTTGTTTAAAAAGCACTAACAGGGAAGATCCCATCACTACTTAGACTTGGGTTCCTGGCTCTAAGTATTGGCAGAATTTCTAGCCTGGGCAAAACAAAATGAGCAGATGTGATGCTTGTCACATCACCATCACTCACATGACATTAAAATACAGCACTCTTGCCCTGTTTTGGCATGCTTGGGTGTCCCTAGGCAGCAAGGGCTAAGGAAAGGCAGGGGATTCAGCTCCCCATATCATACCCAGCACAGTAAATCCTGGCATCTCTCCTTGCAGGTCCCTGCTCACAGAGGCTGGCACTCCCCAAAACCTCCCCCAGGCTCAGATGAGATCTTTGATCCACCCTCACCTCCTACCACCCACCCCCACTCCAGCCATTTTTTTATCTTTGAGATAAAGGCTGCAGAGCCTCACCAAATCCTCTTAGGCCAAGGATGCAGAGGGAACGAAAATGTATTCAGCAGCAAAGTAAGTGTGGAAGGACTTTGGAGAACAGGAAGAGTGAACTGCAGCATCCATATGATAACAAGAAAGGCCAAGCTGATGAAACACATTGGCAAAGAGTAGTCAGGACACAGATGTCCTGGGCTGCAGTGTATTCTATTACCATCCTCAAGAGCTGTTGAAACCAGGTGGGGCAGTGTTTCCTCGCCTCCTCCCTCTGGACTATCTTCTGTTAAAGGGCCCATCAATGCCCTGCCCCATGACTCATCGTCTCATTGTGAGATGCTCCACTCCAAAGGAGGAACCAAGCATTCCATCCTGGATACAATCTGAGAAGCTGAACACCAGAGACACCCTTCCCACTGGATTCCCAGAGGACAAGAGCTACATAGCCACCACTGGACTTTCTGAGGAAGAGCAGACCCTTCTAGAGGATCACTGCTTCAACAGAACCACATCCACCACTTCAGGAGGANNNNAATTTCCCTATTATATTGTTATTCTAACTTGGTGCCTCCCACTGGTTTGTTTTCAAACTAGTACAACAGGAAAGAGAAAGAGAAAGAGAAAGAGAAAGAGAAAGAGAAAGAGAAAGAGAAAGAGAAAGAGAAAGAGAAAGAGAGAAAAAGAGAAAGAGAAAAGCCCAAGAAGGAGAAGAGAAAAAATATTAGAACTAAAAGGGAAAATATTCAGCCATTGGAAAATGAAGAGGAATCTAACTGGAAAGAAACATATGCTAGGAGTAAGTGAGAGAAACAGGAAAACTGGATAAAAGATCACAATCAGAAATTCACACAAGTTTCATAGCAAAGTGGGAGACTGAATGAAATATTCAACAAAGCAAAATATTAACAATGCTGGCACCATATCCTATAACCATCTCAGGTGTATTATGATGTGACCGAATGAGGGCCTATTTCCTTCCGCTTTTCCGGAAAATGAGAACAGTAGGTGATAGTGCGGACAGACACTCCTGACCAGGCAGAAAAGAAAACCCAGTGGTTAGGAGGATGAGTCAGGACTGGTGACTTACCATGTTCTTTTCCTGATCTGTAACAAATGGATTTAGCACAGAAAAGAAAGAAAATGTAATTGGGTCAAAGGCAGGGGGATCTAGAAAAAGAAAAGTATGGCTAAAAGAACGGGGCAAGAACTACTCAGGATAGACATCATGGATCTTAAATCCTATCAACATTTCAATATGGCACTTTAGAAAAAAACACTGAGTTTAATAATCCCATCTGTGAATTTCATTTCCCTTAGCTTGAGAGGTTCAAAAGTTCCTCAAAGGTTGCTTTGATGATATCCTTGCTCGACCCTGAAACATCTCAGCTTCCTCCCAGCTGGATCTAAGGGTCTCCATCGTCCTTGAGAGGGAGGTGGGTACATACCTAGCAACAAAAAAGTTGCACAGGTAGTTTTAAAAAATTCCAGATGAGCTACTCGAAGAAAAGAGCTGGAGAAACCCACCTTCCGTGATGCAAAGAAATAAGAGAAGGCCACACTGCCCACACCACCCCAGCTGAAACCAAAGAGTAGAAACTCCACTCCCCACTTAGTCTGTGTTTTTTAGAGAAATAAATTTTAAAGTGTGTTTCTCTCCACCTGGTGAGGAATAAAGCCAGCATTTTGGCTAAATGTCAGAAAATTTTTAAACGCAAGCATGGAGCCTCCGTAACCAGCTTAAATCAAGGTTTTCTTCCAAGCATGCTGATACAGAGAGTGTGTGGGAGACAAATTTAGACATCAAACAAGGGCCTGCACAGTAGAAATCCATCTGGCTACACTCAAAAATGGGCATTCACTGACGCAGACGTGCTTTTACATTATATACTAAGCCATTTGGATGACAGTAAAACTGAGCCAGTCAGAAACATCATCATGTTTATATCCGCTGGTTCTGCCAGGACAAAGTTGGTACATCATTTATGAGCGTTCAGCATTCCACAAGGCTCACAATATGGGAAATTTATCTACAGCCTCCTGTACATAAATAAATATTGCATTATCTCCTACGCTGGTACTACTGATACTGTGTGGGAACAGATTTTGTCTTCCATCAGCAGACTGGTGGAATTTAATAACATTTGTGGTCATCCCGTCCAACTGAAAAGACACATCACACCCATCAAACTGAATGGCTCATCATCAGCTGAATATATAAATCTGAGAGAGCTGCAAACAGCAAGAGAGGGAGAGAATATTTTATTGAACAGGGATACATTTTTCTCTGACACATGGGAGTTTCCAGGGACTTAGAATTTGTCAGTTGTGCACCAATAGTGTGCTCAGTATGGCACATGATTCAATGAGAAGATGGGCCTGATGAGTGTGCAATCCAAGGTACTGAATTTTGGAAATGCTCTGGTTGAAATACTCACAGGCATAAAATTAATATGAGGTGTCTGGTGTATTGGGTGATGTCTAATGTCCATGGAGATAGAAAGCAAGTGGAACATGACATGAAATTCAGAAGAACTACCATCATAGTTTTGCAGTCTGGAGGTTTCTCTAATAGCAACTGATACCAGCAGCAGGTAACCAGCTGTCATCAGATACACAACAGCAGTCAGTGTCTCCAAGGCTTTCTTTCAGTGTATATGATGACTTTTTCTCTCTCAGTAACTAACAAGTCCTTTCTCCACAGGATAAACTATATTGGCCAAAAGACTGCAGATTCTGGTTTAGACGGCAGCTGCCTACTTTTGCCTTGGCTTACACCATTTCTCTTTGAATGTCTTCCCCAACACTCCTCAGAAGGGGACAGTACCTGCTGTGTTCCCACCTTCTCTCTCTCTCATCAGGGACTGAATTTGGTCCTAACCCAGGTCTGGGATTCCTGGGAAGCCAGAGGGACAGTTACTCTTCCATGAGATCCCACTGACATGTGTGACTTCACTCACATGTGACTTCAGCCAAAGTCTCACCAAACCCCTCCCTTAATATTTTCTTGACTCTAGGTCCACTTTCAGCCATCCAAAGACTTGTCTTTTGCCTCCTGCTCCTTTGCTGTGGGCCACTGCCTATAACAGGAAACTCAGAAGCAGAAAATGAGATAGAGGTTCTGCCATAGAGCCTGAGAGGTTCCTAGGACCAGAAGAACAGTGCCATGGAAATAGCCAAAGCACAGCCAGCAGCTGCCTGGGCACGGGGAGTAGAAACCAGAATGAGGGAAGGAGACCGGAAGATGTAAAGGTGATGCAGAACTTTAGGAAACACCTAGTCCTAGGAAAATCCCTGACCAGGCATCCTTTGAGTTCAGTGGAAGTATGATTTCACTCCAGTTGCCACTCTGGCACATGCATGCAAAAGATACTGCGCTCCCTTCCTCTCCAGTGAAATCTCACCTATTATAACTACTCTGAAGCGCTGCTCTATTTACCCTGCTCTGGGTGCTGTGCCTTACTTTGATCTCTGTTCTTTGCATGAAGAGTACAGTACAGTACAGTAGAAATAAAGTCTGTGTAAAGTCTAAAGCATTACATAAAAGCAGAGCACTTCTCAGGTGTAAGACCCTGTTCTTAGCTGATGCAAACTAATAGGAGCCAGGTAAACCTCCAGCAGTTTTCCCACAATCCTCCAACTCTCTTCTGCAGTTATGTGAAGATATCAGAAAGGCTGCTGAAATTTGATAATACAATAAATCTGTTTTTAAAAGAGGCTGAGTTCTGGGATCATCCCCATTTCCTTTGGAAATCCCATGTGTTATTTCTGAACCTGCAGACACCATTATGGTTTTTTTTTAATTTAATTAACTTCCAATAAAGCTGCTTATACTGGAAACAATAAAATTCTTTCTACCATGTCACTCTTCCTTTTTTAACACACACACAAAACACACAGAAGCCTCAAGAAAGCTCCAGGCACTCTAAGAATTAAAGAAATAACCAAATACCACCAAATATTTAATTTTCTATGCCGGAAATGAGAAACAGGTGTAATTAAAATAACACTTTTTAAATTAAGTGACCTCTCTTGACCAACCATCTGTGAATAATTCAGATTTTTTTTCCCATTATTACTGCAAAATTAAAACTAGGGCATATAAATGACGAGCTCCTCTTTAACTATCTTTAAGCACCAGCAATATATATTTTCCACCAGTTAAAATCCTTAATGATACCAAAAATCTGTCAAGCATAACTCCCCCAATTCATTTGCCTGAAACCATCAATATTTTATCATGCATTTGCAGTTGGCTTTAATTTAACAGTCCAGGTTACTAATCAAACAAAACACCCAAGTCATTAAAAGTTAGCGTGCCATTTAGAAAGTGCATTTCACGTTTATTAAAATATCTTTCATGGAGCCATTAGAAGGCTAAAGTTTTAATTACAATCAGATATTTAGTTCTACTTCAGTTATGCTTTTGGCACTCTCTTGCAACTGCCTTGATTAATCTTCCAGACAGAGCTCATCCATTACCTCCTGAAATTATTTTCCTCTTAACTTCTTCATAATTCATCTTTTTTCTTCCCCCCTCCAAACATGTAAAATGCATTAAAAAGGTGTGCACAATACCTGCCTGAAAGATAAGTCATTAGAAAGATTCCATTTCAAATGCAATTTATTCTCAAAAGTACCAAATAGCCATAATTCAAACAGATGTATTGAAATTGAAATGTAGGTTTTCTTGTCTTTGTTGTCATTTTAACTATTTTCCTACAAATGAGAGACTAATCTGTGCCGTTCTTTCTCCTGTCTCAGGTTTTGAAATATACAGTTCAGCTGAATTTTGCCTGGGTAATTTTGGGGGCACCTCAAGCTCACACACAGTCTCTGTCATAGAAAATTTCCCATTTTTTTCCTCCTCTTTAATATAATGGTCATATTGCAATATATTTTACCAAACTTCTGTGCTGAGACCATTTCAATGGCTCTTTTCTATCCATTTTAACTAACATCATGTGAAACCTCAGTCAGCAGTAATGAAAAATACTCTCATGTTGATTGATATTTTAGAGCTAAAACAGAAACCTACACTATGTTCTGCAAAGTTTCACCCTAAATGGATGTAAAATTTCAAGGACGGAGGAAACAAATTTGGAGGAATGAATCTGGCCTAGAGATCCCTCTCGTCTCCAGCTGAGCTTTCACATTTCCCCTGGATCTGGAGTAGAGACAGAATCAAATCCTCTAAACTCTACATTTCTCATTCTGCGTGCTTTTTTTGCTGGAGGTATAGACATATTTGGATTACACACACAAAAGCAAAGCCTTGAAGAAACCCAAATGGACAGCTGAAGATCAGGCTTGTCACCCACTGGTTTAGATTCTTAGGTACATTGAATATTACAGCCCCTTCTCCAGGGCTCAACCTCATCCTTGGATTGAACAGGCGCAGAGAATGGTCTTAGACCCTGTTATGCATCATCATCCTTTAATTTATCCATAGCTGCAGTAATTCTACTGAGATACAGACTGGAGAGATCTTGCCAGACCTCAGACAGCTGTTTCCTCCCCCACAGCTGCCCATTGCCTACTTCCAGGAGTCTCCTGGGGAGAACAGGCTGGCCTATGCCCCATGCCCACAGCCAGACCAGGAGCCAGATGTCACTGGGGAGAGGTTTAGCCATGCTCCCAGCAGAAGGCTCACAACAGCACCACATAGCCCTTAATCCGTCTCTCCTCCTTCATCAGCTGGATCCAGGGCCACATCCACCCGCATGAGGAAAACCTCTATGCTCACATTGGTCTGAACCAAACACAAGTCGACATCTCTCCTACAACAGCATCTCACTACAACGTCAAAGCCTGGTATTTCCCACCAGCAGAAATCATATGGAGGCAGGGAATAGAAGGGATTCAAATAAAGGCCTCTACCCTCATTCATGTGGTCATCAGAACTGGCTCCAAGCAAACTTGGGAAGAGAGCAGCAGAAGCATTTCAAGACAAATCTCAAGCACTTAGGCAGCATAATGGGAGATGCTTGAAGAGTCTCTCTACACGGCCCTTGTACAGCACTGTCTGTGTTGTACTGAAAAGCCTGCCTTTATTGTCTTCTGTGCTGGAGATTATTGATTTCTTTCTTTTGAACCTATCCAATCCATTTTTTAATTGAAAAATACAACAAATTGCTTTAAGCAGATCTGCTTAAAGCAGGTTTAAAGGGGTTTTGAAAATTTAAGTTAAGAAATGGGAGCATATAAGGAAGAGGGAGGGAGATGGGGAATTACAGGAACAGATTAAAGATAAATGGGATACTGTGGTTACCAGTAACCTCAGGTCTCTGATGCCTGTCACATACTCCACATGGACCAAGGAATTACAGGAAGACCAGAGCTATTTCCAAAAGAAAAGGAAACAAGTAGATTGGGCTGAACGATTTCCAGGTTTGGGACAGACCCTGCACTAAACTGCTCATGTTTAGAATTAGAAAAGGGTCTTTTTACTGTCCCCACGTTTCAGTGTGAGATGGATGCGTTGGAGAGAGCCGCAGGCTGACGCTGCCCGAGTGTTCCGAAGCGAAGCCCGGTGCCGCAGCACCATCTAGTGCCAGCTGTGAAAAGCAGGGAGGAGACACAGCCATTTTCCAAGCTGCCCCGAGAGAGCTGTGTTCCCTAAAGCCAGACCCTGCTGAAGAATGAGCCTGTAGGTCATTTTAAACATGCGACTTCCCGACAGCCAGGTGAGCCAAGGAAAACTCTGGCTCAGGATGTGGAGCATGGGGCTCCGGCAAGAGAAACACAAGGAAATGTAGGGCCCTTTACAGTTCTTTACAAAAGTGAATGGCAAAAGTTTTGGTTCTGACACTGATGACGCAGTATTCAACTTGTGTCAGGAAAAGGATTTGTATCACTGAGCCTCCTAGACCCTCGGTTTTTTGAAGGAAAACTTTTCTTTCCTGTAACTTTTTGAAGATCGTGCTCCGATCATCTTTGGTGTTTGAGACCGTGTCATTATATAAATTGGTTAGATTTACTCCCCAGCAGAACACTGAGCAATAATAAACTGAAATTATGTTTGAGATCCTCTCCACATAGGACATAAAAGACAATTTCTGCAAGTGGAACCATTTAAGAGAAGCCAGGGACATGCCCTTACCAATACACATCCTGAAATCCTGTCCTCACTGGAGCACAGTGAGTGTTACTGCTGATTTCAATGGGAGTATGATTTCTTTCAATCCTCCTACATCTCATCATGGCAAGTGCCAGATGCTGATATAACTTAACTGAAGCCTCCTGTCATATGTACTGCACTTCACTAAATTCACAGGTGTGCCAAATAATGCAATCTACTGGAGCTATAGGCAGCATGATAGAGCTGAACATAGAAGAAAATTGACTGCCTTTCATACAGGGCTTCAGTATTGACAGCTGATTGCTGTACTTCACTTAAGTGAAACAAAATCTTCAGAGAAGCATATTGACTAGCCTATGCATAAAAATCATTCCATAGCTATAAAGCTGGAAAACACAGACTTTTCCTGACAGCAATATTCTTCTGTATCTTATGAGGGCTGGGGCTCAGGGAGATGATACTTTATTTATTAAAATTTTATTTTCCTCTAAAAAGTATCTTCATTTTCTTGTAAGTAGCTGAATAAGGGCTGCTAAACCAACTGGAGGTGGATTTATTCCTCTCCTTATAGAGCATCTTTCCAATTTGGCCCCTATCTCTGCAGACTGTGCGCACCATAATAGCAAAAAAAATAACATTATTGATGGTAATATTTTTAATAATAATAAGCGTTGATTTAAAAAAATCCAAACCTAACCTAATAACCAGAGACCAACAAAAATGCCAGTTGCTCTTTTGCCATAGGTGAGATATATTAAAAGGAGTGGAAAGCATCAGTTCTTCTTTCTTTACCTCTTATCTTTGGTGGTATGAGTAAAGGAATATAACACAAAAACAAGGGGAAAACCTAATGTGGAACTAATGCAACATTTACCACTTATTATCTGATTATTGTCCCTGATGATATTTCTGCTTCTCTAATCTTTAATCTTCTTGTATGTAGATTGAAAGACCTTCAGGGCAAGACTCTTTCTACATGTCTGTGTAACATCTAACACAGTCAGATCCTGATCTTTCCTCTAGCCTCCAGAAATTTATGAAATTAAAATATACAAGTGATAAGAGTCTCCAAGCTTGACTCACCAAAGAATTTGGGAAATACAGTACTTAGTTTCTCAGCACTCCAAGGTACTTTGCCAGCTTGCAGAACTGTGAGTCCTAAATCAGGTGCCCACATTCTGCTGGTCTGGGCAGAAGCAATTGCAGCATGGATGACAGACCAGTGCCAACACATTACCAAAAATATGTTAGTCAGGAGCTGGATGATCTTGAAGGTCTCTTCCAACCTTGATGATTCTATGATTCTATGAAGCATTAATGGGACCCTGCAGGTCTCCACACCTCCCTGGCAAATCTGCAGCTATTTCAGGTGTCTGACAAGCTCAACAGAGCCATGAGCATGCACATTACCCCAGAGCATGTACAGTCACAGATTTGCCCTGTGTTTTATATTGGCTCAAACAGCTTTGTCACTAAATATCAAATTATGTCTAAAAAGGAGGTACTGAGCCCAGGAGCCCAGATGCTGCTCAAGCAGAGCAGTGCCGTTCCACAGCCCCACAACTTCTGCCTTGTTCAAGGCACGGACATGCAAGTAGGTGTCATGAGGTGGGAGATACAAAAAAGAATTGCATGTGTTAAACCAGAGACCTGCTGTAAGAAGCACTGCCCCTCTCTGGTCTGGATGCACAGCCTTCAGCTCTCTTCAGGAGCTAACCTTTTATGATGGACCCATAGCCACAAGTCACACCTACCAAGGAGAGATTTTGGTACAGCTTCCCTCATGTCCCTTGTGAATTCAAACTCACATGTCTCACATCACAGGTGTGCAGCATCTAGGGCCAAGATGGTGTCAAAAGCACCAGACAGAAGCTGTTCTAATTTTTCAAGGAATACTTAAAATATTCCTTGGGCCACAAGAACAAAAGAAAGTCCAGTTACATCCTTAAAACTTAAACTCAAGAGAAAGGAACAAATTCTTCTTCTAATGAATACTTTGATGTTCGATTGTAGGGATTCGTTAATATTAATTGTTGTGTTTAAAGCCACCTATAACATCTCAGAAGTTTTCCTGAATATTACTTCCCCCCCATAAGTAAAAAGCTACTGTCATAAAAATTCTGGTAGCCATCAAAAGGATAGATGAGCTGAGGAAATACAGATGCAAGATCTCCACAAAATAATTTGTCTTTTCCAACAGTTCTGGGAAAGTTTCAGAAAATTTGATTACGAAATGATTAATTAGTCATTTAGTGCAGGATGCATTGCAGAGAGTTTTAGCCATGTTCAAACCAGACACAGGAGCATAGCTTTCTTTTTAAGTTTCTAGAACATGCATTTCTTTGAGGACAGGATATTGCTACCCCCATGTTTTATGAGTATAGCAGCATACCACTTCCCTGCAGGAAATGAAATTTGCCTTTTTCACCCATTAGTATGTGGTTATATGTGGTTACAAGAAGATACCTGATAGAACAAATTAACAGGATGAAAAAGTAATAATTTTTTTTAAAGAGCCAATAAAACCAGTAACAATGCAGGGAGGTGACTTCTGCCAGTCGGTCAGCCACAAAAACTGTGGAAGACAGAAACGTGTGAGCCAGAGGACTCCTCCCTGCTGGGCTCACACCAGTGCTACAGTGGAAAATGAAACCCTGCAAGCCCACAGCAAGCGAGCTGCAGAAGACAAGGTGGAGTTCAGACTGAGAAGTATCAGACAAATAAATCAATACACAGCTCCAGTGCTCCTGACTGGAGTCCTCCATGACAACTACACAAACTCATTCCAGGAGGGCTGGATGACTATCCTGATTCAAACAGAGATAGTTCAATGCTCTTCCTAGATTTACAACAACAGGTTTGGGTATTTTGAGTATTTACATGTTACAGCAAGAATCATTGCTTCTAAAACCCAGGTAAGGCACAGAAAAGAGGATGTCACCATGAGACACAGAGCAAGGCAGCAGATCTGTGACCAGCCCTACTTCAGCTGAAGCCTGAGGAACATAAACACTCCCTCAGGCCTTTCCCACATCTGATTTTTTTGCTTCCAGCAATGATCTCTCAGAGCCAATTTGTGCCAAACAGCTACTCAAATACCTCAGGAGCATCTACAGCATTCAGGGTAAACACAGCAAAAATATGTGTTTGAAGAAGCAGAGTAACAGCTAACAGCAGGTGGTCCAGCAAATAAAATAATCTCAGCAACCATCTACTTGAGACTGACAGCTCTCCTTCCTTGGTGCTTCTGAGCAATGGGGAACACCAGCTGAAGGACTCTGTTAAACTGAGATAGTACAAGTGGCTGACTAAATGTCAAAGATGATGTTATTTCAGAGGTCAGAGTCCACTTCAGAAACTCCCAAGAAATATATACCAGCAACAAAGATAATGAAATTGAAAAAAAAAAAGAAAAGAAAAAATAATAGAACTTTCCTTGAAGAGCAGTCAGCAAGAGGTTGTGCATAAGCGTTGATGGCAGAGAGGAATTCACAGTGAAAGACAGAAATACTAAAGCTGGTAGGGAGCCAAAGCATAAGTAAACAGCACAGTAATATGAAATTACTCTGGAAGGCATTTGAGGTAAAAAAAAAAAAAAGAAAGAAATATAAACTCAGGTATATGGACATGCCAGCAACACCATTTTAACTGGCTTATAAATCATTGCACATGGTTTGCTAATGTCAAGAAACAAAAATAGTAATAGTACTAGACTGGATAATCAAAGTTAACAGTCAGTTAAGGTGATATTAATTGTATTTGACTGATGAGAAGGGGCAGGAGAGTGAATAGCTGGCAGAGGGAAAATGTAAAATTTGATGCCTGCTAAATGAGGCATGATGAATAATGGTTTTTCTTGTCAAAACCACTGCTAGATTCCCCTCAAGCTGTGAGCGGGTATTCAGGAACACGTGTCTGGTTTTAACCAGGGGTCTGATCGTTCTCCTAATAAAAGCAACAAGAAATATGATAACTGATGCAAAAAAGAAGCTGAAAAAGACTAAGATAATATCCTACAGCCACAAGCTGAAATTCCATCTTATTTCACAAAATGTACATCCAAAGCAAGTTAAAAACAACCCAGGGAGGGTAGCTATTATCTTGCATGAACAGACAGCAGTTGTTGACAGAAGTTAATAGCACTTCCCAAGAAACTGGGCTTAATCTGTTTTTTGTTGAAACATTTTTTTCCATGTATTTATTAACAATAAGTAGAATTTCTGACAACATACTCTCTAAACAAAGCATTAAAAGTGGATCTCGCCTAAATAAAATAATACAGCAGAAACATAAGTCATTCAGATCTTAGGATAAGGTTTTTTAGAGAGTTAGTATCAGTGGTTTATCTTACTTGCTAAATCTTTCCAGAAATTGTTCAGCTGTTAGCCTGCTCTATTTATATAAGCAGTTGTCCTGTTAAAATGTGCATGAGGCAGAATGGCAGTTTTTTCGGGAGGAAAGCAGAAAAAATTGCATCTGTTGACTGCAGTCTGATGCATTCTAAAACTGCTCTCCATTCTTGTTTAGTTTTAGAGAATCGTGACATTTCCTATCATCATTATAAAAAAAAAATTAAATCGTGGTAGGGCAACTAATAAATCATTACTCGCTTAAGTTTTCTTGTTATGCACAAGACAACTCTGTCCAATTATTGGGTCAAATGCCCCAGGGGTTATGCACACAGAACCGTACTCCACATAACAAACCAATAAAGATGCTGAAAGTCATATGCAGAACAGAGATGTGCAATAAAAGCAACTATGCCTGAGATTCATCCCTTCTATAAACTACCTTTCAGACATTTTTTCTCTATTGTTGCTGAAGCAAACTGATGCTAGATGTTTAACAGCAGGCTACAGAAATAATTTGGGCACAGAACAAGCAAGGCACTTCCTGGGGATGGACTGCTGAGCGAGCAGAGCCACAGACCCATCAAGGTCCCACTGATTCCAATGAAAAAGACACTGAGCAGCAAGGGCTATGTAGCTATGTAGTCTCCACATGCAAACTTTTAAATCAAAGGTCAAAAAGAGCCTTAGGCAGCAATTCCATTACAGAGCTTCTTACATCTTGCCCAAAGCATTTGTTACTGACCGCCTTGAATGACTGTGAAACAAACGGATCCAGTGATTGCGCAGATTGCCAGGCACACAAAGAATATCAAAGTTTTGAGAGATACAGAATTAGGATTCCCAGCCCACTAAATCATGGGATTGGAAATGAGACCACATCACCAGAGTTCAGGCTAAAATTCAAACTTCCCCCGAATTTAGAGGGACTAAAAGTCCAAGTTCTAATTTAGGTCCACCTTTGGCTGGAGCAAAGATTCATTCATGAGCTCAAGGGTCTCCAAAGCCTTTTTATGAATCATGCTAATGGCACCTATATTACAAGTGTACAGTGCCACTGAGATCAGTGAGGAGGCCTGAAGACCTTACAGAGGCCTTCCAACCGTTGCAGGAAACACGAGGCACAAGCAGAGATCAGGCTGAAATGCAGACGGGACTTATCTGCAGGACTTAAACCCAGCATCCATCTGCAATGTAAATTCAAAGGCACCACCAGCCATGTGTCAGTACTAATTAACTGATCCCAGGGAACCTTACATTTGACAGCTTACCTTTCTCTATCTTTGCAGGTCTGTGGTTACCCATTTTTTTCTAGTCCAAGAGCTCTGCTACACTGCTGGAATACTCAGGGTACTACCCCTGCCAAGTTCTTCTCACTGCAGAGGTGGCTCCAGGCTGTCCCTGCAATGGTTTTGTAACCACAACTCCTTTCTCAGACACAAACATGTCTTCATGACTCACACACACCTACAGCTACAAGCACCATCTAGACACTGCACCTTCTCCCTCCCTCAGTCACAGCCTCACAGAGCCTGCCAAGATGCTCCAGCATTTACCCCAACACTGGAAAAAGCAGCAACAGCAGTTTGCAGATGATGTGGAAGCATCTATCTCCTGACCACCTATACTGGGAGAGGTGGCAGATGAAGCTCTAGCCTGGGTGTGTGCCAGAGCAGGAGTCTGGCCTTGTGGGCAGTGTCTGAGCGACAGAACAGGCAGAAGTGTGCATGGGCCTCAGGCAGCCTGCACACTGCTGCTCAGACCACACTGTCATGTGTCATTCAGAGTGAAGACATTGCATGCTATTACAGCCTTCTGTCTAACAAAGCCCATGATGAGGAAAGTACATACCCAGGTAGTAAATAATTCAAGGTTTTGATATCCCCTGTTTTGCAGAGGTTTTTGTGGCAGTCTTTTTTTTTTTTAAACTTACACTTTTTTTTTTTTAAATTGCAATGCTTGTGAAAGCAAAAATACTAGCATTGGAATGACATAAACAAATTCCACATAAACTTGTAATCAGATTCCTATAAACACTTCTTCAGCCCAGTCTGAAATACCCCTGCTGATCCTATGCAAAACCTGCCAGTTTCACACAACTGCCTGCTGTTGATGTGACCTTTCAAAGATGTCGAGTTGAAGTGAATTACAGAAGAGTTCAGTATGCCTCAAACAGGCACTGGGAAGAAAGCACAGTTGTATGTGTTGTTCAGGAGAGGGGAAAGCACTATTAATGTATGTGCCTTGCTGGAAACCAGCCCTTCATTTCACTCTAACAACAGGGTCTCCCATTCTGTGCTCAATTTCTGCAAAGAGCACACATTGGTTGGTTTAATAACATCAATGTAAGCAACAAACAAGAAAAAAGGGGAAGTTTCACTCCTTTTTGGTTTCACCCTCCTCCCCCAGCCCTGCATGTATATGAGATTATATCCCCCCACCATCACTTTATGTTGATTTTTGCAATATGCCTCTTACACAAAGAGGTGCTGAGGTTGATTGGGACCCTCTGCAGGTCATCTAGTCCATCCCCTGCTTTGCTGAAGATTTCTAATCTCTGTGTTACAAGCATGCAAAAGCAGAACATGTGCAAGAGGTATTCATCCATGTCCTTTTCAAAGGACTCAAAAGCCTTCTAGCCTATTAACTTACCCAGACATCATAGTTTTCTATTTTTGCCACCAGAGAGAAAACAAGGTGTCTTCATATGGCACCATGAGAAACAGGCTGCAGCAAATTCCCATAAACATACAGAGGGGATCACCCCTTGACAGTGAACATGCAGAGGCAGGTGCAAATGAAGGCTTTGTAAATCCACGTATTTATCAGCACAGTCTATTGTCAATGGTAAAACTATTGAGAAGGTCGTACTTCCACTAGGTGTCATCTGCCAGAAACTGCAGCAATTCAAGTCACTTTATCTGTAAATGGAAATACCCCATTTGCAACTCCAGCTCCTTTCCCTGAGAGTACTTTGATAGAACCTGTAAAAACAGCCCCCATGTAAGAGATGTCCTTTACATGTGCTCACACAAGTGTGGGCTGAGGGTCTCCTTGTGGAGGTTCTCAGTGGGGTGAAGCAGGGACAACATTCATCTGTGAAATTTGTGAGAGAATCTATGGATTTTTTTTATTTTCAAACCAAGAAAAACATTTGTAGCACTGAACTGATATGCAAACACAATATACCAGCCCGCAGTAAAAAAAATAAAAGTAGGTGGGCAATATCCCTAAAAACTGCGTTCAAAAATTCAGGCCCATGCAGATGAGCTGAAGCCAGGCTGTGAGGCTTCCCACTCGCTCACAGCAGAGGGCTGTGTTGGGCTGAGCAGAGCCGGGACTGACAGCGAGGAGACTTTCACAGCTGCAGGGGGGAAAAAAAAGGTCTCAAGCAGAAACAAATCCTCAGGTCACTCACGGTAGGACGGGAAAGAATCAGGAAGGACCAGTATGACCTCCTCTCATCTTCCCTCCTCAGAGCACTGGAGGTCCTGCTTCATCCCAGTAATTCACAGTACATTGTGAACTTTGGGTCATGCAACCCATTCTCCCCTGAAATAAGCTTATTTTTCCTGTGGTCTCACCCAATTTCAATTCCAAACATTAATTTATTTTGTTACACACATTTATTCCAGGAGAGTGGCCCTTTTGCTGCCACTGTATAAATCAATTGTCTGCTCTTTGCCACAGGCACACACACATTTCTGCTCGCTCCATTACAAAAGGGATACATCGGCACTGGCAGTGTTTCTGGGACAAATGTTATGGTTGATTAGAAACCCAGGAAGTATAGAGCAAGTGCAAGGAAATGGAGCTGTTATCTAAGAAAGGAGATGGGTGCTACAACATATACTTTAAAACACCACAGGTTCTATGTACCTGATAGAACACAAAATATTTCATTTCAGTGATACAAGGTGGGATATTCTGAGATATACAGTATGCACTGTTGCTATAACAACATGTCAGGAGTGCTACCATCACAGCATTAAAACTGCAGATATTTGTGATGGATCTTGATTCATAAGCAGAGACAGAAGCTGTAATGAGCAGAAGCCTGAGGTCAGAGCAAATACCTTTAGGGGAGGAGGGGGAAATAGAACTGCAGGATTTGAACAAGAGAAAAACAGCATTAGGTGGTTGCAATGACCACTCAGCCCAAACAACTGCCTAGCACCAACGCTGCTTCACCATAAAAGATTCAGTTTTGCTATAATGACAAAAAGTGGCCTATGTCCACATGAGGAAGAGCTGTTTCACCTCTTCTATGACTTAGGCACTTAGGCTGACCTTCAGTGTAAGAGGTGCTCATTTAAGGGCAAGCTCTTCTGTTCCTGGCATATCTTTAGAAAGATGAATTGTTCTTATTTTGCTCACTGTGACATGTCGATACTCTGAAGAAATGACAAGTATTGCAGTCTAGATAAATCTATTGGTAAGCAGCTCCCTCTCACGTATTTTTGAGAAGTAATAGTTCTGGTGTATCCTGGAGTTCTGTCAAGGGAGCCCTTTCCTGGCAATAGCATGAAGCAGAACATCAGCAGAGACACGTTCAGTCTTTATGGCACTTACTGTTGAGAGGGCTCTGTACCCACTGCTATTTTCATTGTTGAGTCACCCAAGCACTGAGGCACTTCTCACAGGAACAATTTGTATAGAAACCTATTTTGAGAGGGATAAGGTTCACTCTCAGAGGTACAGTGACTGCACACCAGGCAACTCAGCCTGTTCTCAAATGAGTCACAAAAATCTCCTCACAAGGGTAAATGTCAAGATACACTGGCCATGAGTCACAGCTGTCATCCTCTATTTTAAAAGGTTTGAATCCTTATGAATTGTCAGTGAGACTGAGACAGAAGCATGATGCTGCTAAACTTGAAACACCGGAATTAAGCATTTCCACCATCATTTAGATGGGTCTGTCCTGTAGCACTATTTCAGGTGACTGAATTAGCACCTGGACCAGAAAGGTGACAATTTATATAAATAGGAAAGAGCAAGAACTGTCAGAAACTCAGTATCCCACAGTAGCAGTATACTTCAAATCTCAAGTGTTAGATGAGATAAATCTCATTTAGAGGTAGTGGATTACTGTCTCCCTTTTTATTTTCTTGTACGTCCAGTACAACCTAGGAATGGGGATTAGTCTGAATATAAACAATCTAATCAAAGTAAAAATTAGGCAATGTGAGAAATTGCCAAGGAGATTATACATATTTTTCAACCATCTTGAAAAAATGGTAGGTCTCATTCAAGAGTTACAAATCAACAACCAAAGACAAATTTAAGAAAGTGCTGCTTGTTTTTTCGGACAAAACTAGTCTATTCATGCCAGCCTGATACACACAGTGATATACTAATGCAAACAAACTAATCCCACTGTCACACAGTTTGAGGTTTTGAATAATTTGCAGCTACATTCACTGTCAGTTTACAACGAAGTTTAATTGGCTCTAGGTTATTGCACTGTATTTTACACACCTGGCTTTGTTTTAATTTCAATTAGCATTGCTGACATTGTAATCCCATTATTGCTATTATGCTGACAAGGAACAAGTGTTTGCACATGTTGTCTATCTGCCTCCAAAACATAGGCTCCATGACAGCTGCAAGGTTCATCATTACTGAGCTGGCCGCCCCTCAATATTAAATTCAGAAAGCAATAACCATCTAAAATCATGGGCCAGTGCAGATTCAACCTACTCTTTGCAGTGCTGAGAGTTGTGAGCACCACAGTCAGGCCACCTGCATGCAGCATCAGCACCTGTCCCTGTGGATTGCAGGGGACACCTACAAGAGGTAAGCACTGCTCAGGCACAGCACCACCCACATCTGCTTACCTTCTCCATGTCCATCACGAAATCCAAGAGGAGGTTGGACAGTGACAGTGGAATCAGTGACTGAGTGGAGTCATCAGTTAATTAAGTTAATTTATTGATTAATAACCACTCATTAATTTAACAAATGCACATTCCCATGTGCAGGGGAATAGACAGAGCAGGGATGTTATGGAATCACCAGCACTGGTGATGTCTCAGGTTAGACAGGCATCAGTCTAGTTCAACAAAGCGGATGCTGCTGATCCTGCACGTGAATGGGACACGAGCAAAGCCATGTCCAGCATAATTTTTTCTGTGGAACTCAGACTTTGCTATCCTAACACTGCCTTTCTCTTTTTCTTTTGTCTGTTCATCAAAACAAACAACTTATTGACTTAAAAACCCTCAAACATGCAGAGAAGTGAGAGTTGCCTCCCCCTTAGATCAGACTGACTTTGACCCTTAGCAAGCCAATCATTACACTGTCTGAAGAAATGCAAGGAAAGGGGACTGCGCCGGCCAGTCTGCTCAAGGTGACCTCAGCACCGAAAGCACAGGGTGGAACAGTGTCACTCACTGGTCCCGTCTGCAATAATTAATGTGGACGTATTGCCCAAGAGTAGCTGAAACACTTCTGATCAAGCAGTCAGGTAAAATACTTTCTAGATTAGACATAAAACCACAGTGCAATCAGAGGTGTGGTAGGAGTACACCCGGGACAGACCCGCACTGCTGGTGGCCAGCAAACGCATCTGACACAGTAGAACCACCTACTCCTGCCACATTTCACCATGGATGTAAGATTTATATGGACTTTTGAAAACTTCAAAAGCAGGTATTTGTTCTTTCCCCACACCAGACACTTCTGATAAAAATAGTCAGCAACCTGGTTGCACAAACCTTCCCTGACAACTCCCAATTATTAATTCCAATTCCCCTCACAATTATTACTTATAATTAATAATATCAATTATTAATAATTAGACTTCTATTAATATCCAGAAGCTGTGGCTAGGAGAAGGCACTAAGTAATAACCAGGAGTAATTTTATGGCAGACCAAGCCAAAACAACATATGGACTCTGGCTCACCAGGGGAGCTCCTAGATAATCTGTATCTAGCACTCCACAGTTCTATTCTAACCAAAATATCTACAGCTACTGTATGAAAATGACTTCAGCAAACAAACACAACACAAGTTGTAAACCGAAATGCTGAAAAAGCTTAAAGTCCTGGGCTTTATTTGTTATAGGGTATGCTAAAAATCAGACCAAATAAAACCAGAATAGTAGGGTAATAAATATGGAGAGGATATCCATAAACTACAGTATTACTATTCTTGCCTCAGAACAAGGAAAAGTATAACCAACCACTTAGAAAATGGGATGAATTAGGAAACACATTTTCAGTACAAACAGAAAGAGCATAGATTTAAAATAGCATGGAAACTGAAAGTGAAAACAGTGAGCAAAGAGGGGAAAGAGGACCAACAGCAGAACAAAAAGCAGGACAACAGAAAAGAGCAGTCTTGTCAACTTTCACCTCCATAAAAATAAGAATTCTGTTTCCAAAACATCATTAAAAACAAAACAAAACAAAACAAACAAACAAAAAAACTAACCAAAAAAACACCACCCCTTCAGGATTTCAAGACTGAAAAGATTCCCTCTTCCTTCTTCTTTTTCTTCTTTCTTTTTTTTTAATAAAGAATGGGCTTAACCTCACTTTGTTTATTAAAGATTTTGACTCTGTGCAGAGCCTGCACTTGGCTGTGCCTTGTTTGGCACTGAGTTGCAATACAAACAAACTCCAGCTGTGATGCATGAAAAGCTTAGGAGCAGCAGAGAGCTTAATGTCTCTTAATTAATGTCTGTTTGGACCTAAAATGAGGCATTGGAGACTCCATATAAACTTTGGCATGTAACACATTTCAAAGGGGAATTAGGAACCAGATAAATAAGAGTTTGTCACTACTGTGCTCTGGATATATTTACAAAATGGAGATGGGGATGAGATCAGAGTATTTTCTTCTGTGCTGTGTATAGGCATAGTCATTCTTGTGTCTCCCTTTTACTGCGTGGCAGATCAAGAAAAGGAGAAAGATGTGAAAGAATACCATGTTTAACTTAGCTTCAAACCTACCCATTAAGCACTGCAGCTGTGTCCATATTTGACTTGAAACATAAACCACCTAAAAGTACGGGTTTGTGCCCCTGTAACAGTTTTTTCAATGCAGATACTCTTTTCAAACCAAAAATGACAGAAAGTCAGCTTTAAGGGGGGATAAAAACAGACCAGGTTTATCAAAGCTTTCATTAAACCCACAAGCCATAAAATAATCATAACCTTTCTGGTCTCTGTGCATCACAGGAAGAAAACACACACAGAGCGTGCTTCTGTCACTGCTCAATAGCTGAGTGCGTTTGTGGGCACAGGCCATCCTCACTCAGCTCCACCATCCTCAGAGCACAGACCTTTACTTGGCTCCATATTCTCCTGCTGAGGTTTCACTGGCTGTGATAAAAGCACAATTACAGACAGTGTACAAATACCATCTGCCTAAACTCACAGTCCAGAAGCCAGGATATTTACTCGTCACCTCAGTACTCCTCTTTACCAAGCAATGTTACATACTTCCACGCTTTTGTTTCGTCACCTAGGTTCTCAGCCTGCCTACTTGCCCAGGCTTGACCACAAATACTTAGATCCATAATAAAAAGACACCGAAGTCACCATCCTGTTATGCAGCACACCTCCCAAGTGTCAGGAAAACATCACAACAGGTCTGGCTCTGTGGCCATCAGTTCTGACTTGCAGTGCTGGCACAGTCACCAACCCCACGCTTCCCAGTCCGCAAAGATCCTCTGAAGCCAGTTCTAGAAAACAAAATAGGAGTTGAGGCTGGCCAGGGACAGCAAGGTGGTGGTAGCTAACTAAGAAAATCCTGTAGAAAAAGGGTTATTTCAGCTTCTTGTGCACAAAAAGAGACCTAAGACAGCCAGCATGTGGCAGCAAATGTGTGTACAGTAGGATATAGCATAGAAATAGTATGCTCACAGAATGCAGAAATTAACTACCATAGTAAAAAACACCAACAAAATAGACACAGACTCTGGGATAAGTCAATATAAAACAGAAAGTCAGTCCCTTCTGTTCCCAAAGCAAATCATACCACTGTGGACAACCCATAAACCCTCTAGCACAAACTGTCCAGCACAGGGTTGGCTCAAACTCAGCACACCCAGTTAACTAATTTCCTCAGCTACCCGTTGGTCATGGCCTTCAGAAGGGACTTCTAGGAAAAAGGAATCAGTAATGCCTTCTGGAAGGCTGCATCTCCCTTCAGAAACACTTTGTGAACAGAACTGTTGACTTCAGACACAGATAATCGTTGCAATTATCAATGGTATATATATAGTGGCTCATAACGAAAACATTATTTAATGATCAAAATTTTGAAATTAATTCCAGTTTTACTGTCATAATGATTAGCTTCCATTGAAGAAGACAGAAACATTCAATACCAGGTAATCCCATCTTTCAGATTATCACCAGTTTTTCAATATTGTATCATATAAAATGGCATGTACTTCAAAACAGGGTTGAATCATCCTATGACCCGACCAGATGCAAGGAAAAAGGTATGGAATTAATTTGATTGGATTACCCAATTTTTGGCCGTTCATTATGTCAAAAGAGATTGTGTTTAGCACCACTATAGGTCTGCAGGAATTAAAAATCTGATGATTTTTCTTCTTAGTTATCCCCGATTACCTTCCACTTCCTCAGCTGCTGCCAAGCTCAGTGTTAAAACTAGTGGAAATCAATGTGCAGAAAGCAAGCAGTAGGAATCTTTGTCCCCAGTTTTCCAGGGCACGCCCCGGTCCCACCCCTCACATTTGGGCTGCACTGCAGGATGCGGTGGGCTAACACCATCACCAGTGGTGCAGCACGGAAGCAGCGCTGCAAATGCCCAAGTTAAGGAAGGGCGAGGCATTAACTAAGGATAAGGTGGAGTTTCATATGGCTTTGAGAGGTCTGAAACAGTATCATAAAGCTTATGGAAGTAAGCCCTACTTGAACACCATCTGAGGGAAGGCAAGAAGCCTTTTCCACACAACTCCCCAAGCACAGCTTAAAGTGCAACCTAAATTGTGAGAAGCTGTTTAGGCAGTTTGCCAGAGATATACTCCTTATGAAGTACAGCAAATGGAATCTCACCAGAAAGCATATTTTAATTTTATTCTTCACTTTAGTTCAGTGTACCTAACTATAAGAAATAAGGTAAAAAATCTCATGGAACTGCTCTGTGCTGCCACAGACTATTTGCTGTACTGTAGTCAGCTCAGGCTACCTGAAGTTCTCAGCCCTGTGCAGAGCTGAACTGATCAGCCAAGGATCTTGCCTCAAAAGTTCCCGGCTGATTTGCCCTGAAGATAGAGATCTCCAGCTTTAAAGCCTTCAAATCGGCACCCTTCACCAGTGCTACCTTCACTTTACAGAAGCATTTACACTCAGTGCAAGGAAAATACAAGTGTTAATGCTTTGAGAATAGACTTTCACTTATTTCTCCCAAATATTCAGCTTCACTACAATGGATTTAGTTGGCTTAAGGTTTGAATTTTAAGTAACCACTTACAAAGGGAGAATAAATAAGCGCTAAATACACTGCACTCGGCATGCAATACAGCAAAGTAGCACAGTATCTCCAAACAGTCCAGGCCCACCGAGATGAAATCGTGGCACTTGGCACATCAGTGATAGCAATTCCACTGACTGGAACAGGGCTGGGATTCCTCGGCATTTCGGCCAAGCTAATTGCTACTCTAACAGCAGAGTTACCTAAGCCCTGCTCTATCTGAAGACGACTAGGAAATTGAGCAGAACAAGAGAAATAAGAGCATTGGCTCAAGACAACCAGAGGCCTGTCTTCTACTTGCAGCTTGTTGCCGTGCCATCACCATCAAGGCATGGGGCTGGCAGAGATCCAAAGCAGAGCAGAGCAGAGCCGGCGGCCGAGGCGGCGCACCTGCGGCAGTCGCGCACACAGACACAGCAGCCGGGGCGGCAACGGCTGCACCCTTCCTTAGAAGCACCCGAAGTGACAGGCTGTACCCTACTGGCTTCAGCAGAGTTTCAAAACAGGCTACGACGTGTTTTCCCGAGACAAAATTTAAATAAAACCTAAAGAACAAGAAGAGTCACTAAATTATTGTCTGCTGCTATGATCTGTATATCCTACAGTACCGTTTTCTCTGTCCCTGCTCAGTTTCTTTTAGGAAAAAAGGGGGACTTTCAGCAGTGAGCATCACAAAACCACCCAGGGTTTCTGTGGAATTTTTTGGCTTTTCAAGTTCTGATGACAATCTGATGATTTTCCCAGCCTCAGTACACAAAGCTCTGCTCTCCATTTCAGAGAATGGAGAACCAGCCATATCAACATGGGAGGGGAGCACAGCAGGACGTAGCCCTGTGGATGGTGATAACAAAAATTCTTTCTGACAAGGAAGGTAGAGGAACATGAGGAAGCCTTGCTAGATCTAGTGCTAACATGTAAGGAGGGATCACCTGGGAAAGCAAAAGTGACAGCATCCAAGGAATGATAGACTGACTGATCCTTTGGAAGGCTGAGTAAAAGGAATTTTTAAAATTACCTTCAATACAAAGTACATTTAAAGGAGGAATTAGGGTGCCAGTTCCTCAAAGAAATTACACAAAAGCTCTTTATTCACCTCTGATAAAAACAGGGAAATATACAGAAAACAATCTAGGTCTTACTGTTAAAGATGAATGTAAAAGAATAGTAGGAGTGCCTAGACAAAATCAGGAATGGTAAGGCAAAGTGAGATGCAACTAAGAAGCACATTAACATATACACTCTGGCAGCTAGAAGAATAGGAAATTTAGCTTAGGAATTCAAAAAAGAAAAATATTTTTAAATGACACAAGTCCACAACACTTAATGTCAAAATCCCCAATAAGAACAATAGGTTATGATAACTTGGCCATCCTTTTTCATATTGGTAGAGCATGATGATGTCTGTTCTAGGATAATAATAAAAACCCAGAGGAAGTGTTGGTAGTCATCCTGAGGAACTCATAGGCAGTTTCTAGAAGGCAGAAGATCTACAGCACCTCTAACAAGGGGAGAAAAAAAGAGGAGCTGGAAATTAAAAACCTGTCATGTTCAATTACCAGAAAACTACTGGAATAAATCATACCATCTGTAAACCCACCAAAGGTACTAAAGCAGATGAATGGTAGGGAACAAATCATACCAAACCAATCTACTTTCCTTCCACAACAGACCAACAGGCCTTGTGGACAAGGAAGAAGAAATCAATGTCAAAGCTCAGTTTCAGTAAAGGCCTTTGACATTACCCAGTATGACAAACTTGTAAGTAAGCAAGCTGCAGAAGCAAAGGTTAGATCAAACCACCATAGGATGCCTGCAAAAGTCATCAGACACTATTCCTAGTGGGTAATTATCTGTGCTTCCCTTTCAAAAAAAGAAAATGCATTGAGGTGGGTATTTCATAGAAAACTGCACCACTTCAGCTTCATTCGGTGCTTTCACTAATAATTTGGACAATGGAATAAACAGCCTTATTAAATCTGCACATGAGAAAGTAGGGAGAACTGCAAGTACACTGGATGGCAAACAGAATTCAACATAAACTGGAAAGCAGTTGGGAAAAGGAAAATGGACACAAACCAAGCAGGAATTTATGCCAAGCACTGTATTTTCATAATAACACCCAAATTAATGACTTTGGGACAGGAAATGGCTGGCAAGGTAACAGCTATTAGGAGGAGGGGAAGGCAGCAGATACCAAACAAAACACAAGTCAGTATAATGCCAGTGTGAAAAGAGAAACACTGGACAGGGATGTATGAAGAGCATTATTTCATGTGGTTTTCAGGATACAATTTGTCTACTTCAGTTAGCATTGATAAGGCCTCGGATGAGGTAACATCCAGTTTCAGAAAATATTTGAGGCAATTTAGCTTATGGAAAATTATTAATTCCCTGCCTTGTCCCTCCTGCCTTGAAATATATAAAAACTTGTTGCAAAAGATCACACGTTTGCACATGGTAAACAAGATAGGTAGCAATAGGCTTAAGGAAAAGCAGGATTATGGTTAGAAATAAGGAAAATCATTATAACTGGAAGGGTAGTAGCCCCACCCCACAAGAGATTACCTGGTTTGTTTCTTTATTTGTACAAGCATACGACACATACAAAAAACATCCTGAAAAGACACACAGGGACAAGAACAATCAGACCACTTTTTAGCTTCCAAAACTATAGAAGACCCTGCTGATCATGAAAATAGACTCCCTTCTCTTCAAAACCATGCACTGCATTTTTCTGTGCTAGCAGTCCCCAGAATTAATCTCTAATTGGAACAGAGCTCTGCAAAAGCACACAGCTGGGAGCAGCTGGGGAATCAGCCACTTGCAGACAGACAGGTGCCATTTGCTTTTCACTAGTGTAAACTCCACGGCTCACTTGACAGCACCCTTGTTAAGGAGTAATTCTTGCAGGGTTGTTATTTGCTCATGGCTTTGGGAGAAGGTTGTTTGTTTTGACTAGAAACCTTAGACGTGCAGCTCATTTAGAAGCATAGCAGTTGTTTGATGTTTTTAACCCCCCTGACATCCTGGCTTGTTATACCAGTACATCAAGATGGTGTGACAAACAGGCTAATTAAAAGGAGAGCAGGGATTATTTTCACAAGCTTCACCCCACACTGTAGAGGTGAGCTCTAATTCCTGGAGTGCTGTCATTCAAAACAAGTCACTGAATTTAGTCCTGTTGTTGCCATGAGAATTGGAGGGATCAGGTAAAGGTGCCCTGAGGTATTATCAACTGAGTTCCCAATGGAAAATCTATCTCATTCCCAGAGTGAAATTTTCAATCAGGTGTAAAGAAAAATTGGAAGCCAATGTACTTCAGGCCAAGCACACAGTGTGGTCAAGGGATACCTAACCTGGACGCAAGCTAAGAGGGATGCTACAGTCTCCTTGATATTCTCCTAAATTTATCTGGATGTGAAAGCAATAATTGGAAGCTGGGTTTCCCCCAGGTGAGTGACCTGCATTTTAGCTACCTAAGTAAAGCTGACATTAACTTCAACTAGAAAGGATAACCACATCCCACACCTATTAGACTGGACATAGAGATGAGAGGAATTCGAGTTACAGGGATCCTCATTTTTGCCAAGATCTCAGAGACCTTATAGTCCAAAGAAGCTAAAAATCAGCCCTAGCAAGAAGAAAAGCTCTCTCTCTTTTCAGCTACTGCAAAAGGACAAAAAATAAAGGGCTACTCTCTGACAGACGGCATCTAAGTGGCATTTTTAAAGTGTTCTGACCCCTACAATAAAAAAGTTCTTTACAAGGTGCTTTTTTTCTTGCTAAGGAAGATCCAGGGCTGGGAGACAACAGAGCATTCCTTTTTAACAATTCTTAACCACGTATCATTCGGGAATTCACAAAAGAACATTAACAGCAATTCTATAATAACCAAAAGGAAAGAAAAAATTACACTATAAACACTTACTGCAAAAACAAGCTTCTTTTCCCTGGTTTACAGTTTTGGGTCTTTCATGAAGAACAAGCTCCCAAAAATAAGCTATTTTCAAGTTCCACGTGGAAAAGCCTCAAACTGAATTAGTGGAAATTAGATTCTTCTTTTTGTTCTCTTCCAGAAACAATACTATACAGAAAATGAGAGGAAATATTTTGATTTCTTAACAGAGCAGTCATTCAAGACTCAAATAGAAAAGTCGTCAAATATGAGTAAGGATGAACCAATGTTTAAGCCCATAAGACAACTCAGGACACATATTCCAAGGCAAAAATAACAACAAAGTACAGGGCAAGTCCATGAGACACCTGTTCTGAAAACAGAGCTCATTAAAAGGTAAATAACGCTGTTCAGCTTGCAAGCTGTTCAGTTTTATAGGAAACATACTTGCAAAATATTGCAGCAGATGCCTCTTGATTTTTTTTTTCTCATTTCAAGCTCAGAAAATAGTGGGGTTCTGTTGGTTTCAGTCTTATTAGCTATAATGTTTTATTGACTAAAAATAGCATTGAGGGAAATGCAGTGTTGCTGCAAAGATCATCCTGGAATCATGTCATCACTGTTATCTCAGCACCTTCCCTATACTTTCACTCTGTCATCGTATGAGTTTCTAACACTTTGGATTTGGTATCATTCTCTTAACGCCTACTGCTTCAGTTGCTATTATGATCCATGTAAATTTTTTTCTCACACTCCTTCACCTGACTTCTTCCTTGGTTTTTAAAGAACAATAGAAAAGCTGTTTCAAAGGTGCTTCCTGAGATCACCTAGTCCAGCCTCCCACTGAAAGCAGGGCTAATGCCAACACTAGTTCGAATCAGGTTAGGCATGGCTTTGTCCAGAGAAGTCTGGAAAACCTTCAAGGAGAAAGGTTTCACAACTGCTCTAGAAAACCTGTTCCTAACTCCTAACTATATAGTCTCTTCTGGATAGTTTCTTACCATCCTTCTAGAATCAAAGAGCCCAAAACCATACACAGTATTGCAGCAGCTGCTTCAGCAGCATGATGAGGACAGTAATTTCCCCTCCATTTGGTGGCCACATTCTCCTACCACAGGCTAACATCCAGGCTGCCATATTTATGTTGTGAATTCACTGTTGGCTAATGTTCAGCACACACCACTGATTCCCAGGATCTCTCTCAGCAAAACTGAGAATTTTGCACTTCTTGTCAAACAGCTTGAGGTTTCTGTCAGCCAAATTCTGAACCCAGGCTCTATCTTGCAGCATATTAATTCTCTTCCCCATAGAGGAACATTGTCTAATAATTAGGGTCAGCTATGAAGATACTGAACATCAGCCCCAGTATCACCTTACAGGGTACTCCACTTTTAGCCACTTCACAAACTAACATTCAGCAACTGATGAGAGTACAGTGATCCATCCAGTTCAAACCACCAAACAGTCCATTCGCTTTACTCATAGTTCCTCTGGTCCACATGCAAACACTGGGGGAGAGTGTGTCAGAAGCCATTATAAAGTCAACCTATGAGAATATCCACCACTGCCCCCACTGGCATAACAAGTCATTTAATCTTGTAAGGCCATCTGGTTGTCTAAGCAATGCTTTTACACACCTCCTTTATAGCCTGTCCTTATTTATTTCCACTTCTTTTGTGGTCTTCTAGTTCACTAACAAGTGTCTTGCTTATATAAGTAAGCCTTTTAAAAAACAAAAAAAAATCACCCTCACAGGCCAGATGTCTAAACAGAGCCTCAACACAGCATCGTGACTGTTACTTTCCAGGTCTTGTTTTTCTTTGTTAATGTAATTCACTGCTTTACCTTGGTTACTCCAGTCTCCAACTGTCAAAACACACCTGGTAACTCAGCAGGTGAAATAAAATGGACATGGATGGATTTCTCTTTCTCTTATCCCTCTTATATCCTCTTATGTCTACTGTCCTGTCTAGGCCTGAAACTATATAAGAAAGCATACAGTGATTGAAACCAATCTAATGCACAAGGCAAAGGCTTTATGAGTAGTTTTATGGAGAGTTCCAGTGTTGCTGAAATGTCAGACAAAAGAGGGTTTTCCAGCAAGACTGCTTCTTGCAGCAGGTAAAGACATCCAAAGCATTGGTATATCATGGGATATATAATATGTTGGCTTCAAAAGGAATGAGTATCACCATCATCTATCAAATTAGAGATTACCAATCAGTGTAGCACCAGCTCCTCAGATTGCAGTCACCAGGCAAAGGAGGAACAAAAGACTTGAACTACACTTGTCACTCTTCTGAACAAGACTTACGATTTTTCAAAAGGCACAAGACAGAACATTTGTGCTCACATGTGCACATGACATTGAGCAGAGGCAGTATGGAAACCCAAGATGTCATGCAGATACCTAACGGCCGTCTGCCTCACACCACGCAGCACAAAGCAGAGACCAGAGCTGGCATGCTTTACTTCAACTTCTTCATGATTCCTCACTAACACTTGAAATTTTTTCAATGTAAGCACAGCTTAATATAACTCTCTTTTCAAGGAAATGCAGAGAAGTGGCACAAGTCCTTCTGCAGGGTACTTCTGATCTCAGCATTAGGCACCATCACATAGTGCAGGCACACCCTGCAGCTGTGTCCTGACCCAGAAACCCTCACATCCAGAGGTTGTCTCTTATTCTCTGGGTACAGACAACCCCTTGATCCCTTTCCAGTGAAGTCCACCTTTCCATTTGATTAGAAAACCAAGAGTTCAACGGTCCCTCTTTGTGGTTTAAGACAAACAGACTGCACATTTCATCCTCAGTCACGCTGAGCTGAGCACTACTTTTTTGACCAACCTACTGAAATACTCTGCAACACAGAAGGGGTTTTCAAGATTTTTTTTTTTTTTTTAACAAGTCTAACAACGAAACATACCCCACTTCATATAATCACCACCCAATTCTATCCTGAGTTTGGGAACTATTTGCTAATTTTGATTAAAATTCAGGAAGTATTACCTAAGCAAGCATATAAACTTCTCAGCTCCTGGGATGTGGTACAGGAGGCTTTCTCTCAAAAATGCTTACTTTGAGCTGTTAGCATAAGATGAGCAAAATAATAAGCTGTCAGTAGTCTGGCACCTAGATACTAACTAGATATTCAAATTAAGAGTGCATGCATGCCTCTGGATCACTCCTCAGATGAGCCGACAGGATAATCCTATTATTCCAGCACGAATATTATTCAGAGACATCTTTCAGAACTTCGTAACCTTACCAATGTGTATTAAAAAGCAACACAGCAATGTGTTCTGAGGCATTCATTTCTTCCTTTTTGAAGTATCTGCAGCAAGAACATCTTGAAGGAAGAGAGGACAACAGCTAATTACAGAAGTGGGAAAGAACAAAAAGCTTGGCCAGAAGATTTTTTGGTTTAAATTCCAATGCGATCATAACTATTTGACTTTTCTGCCTCAGTAGACACAAACAAATTTCACAAAAGAGACAAATAATATCAATCATAGCCATGATGATTTTTTCCCCAAAGAAGTTCTTTTGGGGGTTATGTAGTGCATCTTCTTGTCATTGTAAAATCTGGACCTGAGACATGCTGTCTTAAACTGTAGAGAATACAAAATGCAAGACATGCTGAGACAATTCCACCTGCCGATACAGGCATAAATAAAAACCAGATACATCAGATATGATTACCAAAGTGCTAATCACCTATTAGTTCCAACTATATGATAGATCTTTTACTTTAGAAATCGGATCAGTGTTTGACTCAGGTTTGCATCAAGGCCTGTTCAACTCTTATCCAGCTAAACTCTCAGGGAGAGTTCTTCATAACTTCATAACTTCTTAGTATTCAATCATGCAATGCTAGTTAAGATGGATTGAGGATCTCGTGGTGATGCACTGAAGGTTATGAAAAGCAGAGGAGTTTCTGCCTGAATCCCACACTGGAATCTAGATCAGACCTAGAGTTTCATCTCTCTCCATTACAAGGAGAGGGCAGATCCAGCTCTGGACTAGGATGCCAGATTTTCTTCTTAAATCATCACTACACAAACAAAAGGCAGAAAAGGCAGCAGCTATTTGATGACTGCTGTTTAAGGCTGACCTAGCAGATCAAACAGAGAAACAATGCATAAAAGTTTTGGTTTCCTTCTGTCCGAAAACAAAAAAAAAAAGACAAAAGCACCACACTGGTATCAGGATAACATGTCAGCAAGAGGGGAAAAACTGTCTTCCTGTGATAGCAATTGTCAAAAACATGAGCAAATGAGCAGGTGCAAGGAACTTCTGGCACTGAAAACCGTTTTGGGGTGCCAATTCCAGAGTCCACTGCTCTGGTATTTTAGAGGATGGCTGCTCTGTCCACATCTTTGTGCACAGCCCATGGTACCCAATCTCTTCAAGTTGTGTCTCTTCACCTCAATATAACCTTTATTTGTGTTAGTCAACAGCAAGTACCCCTTCTTCAGCATTTATAATGCACACTTCATTTCTTCACCTGAATGGAACACGGCAATGCTTCACACCACACCAGTTGGAACCAGTCTGCAGTAACACAATGCGCATCTATCACATAATATTCCTCTTTACAGTGCTGTGCCCCTTTCACACCTATTTCTTTTTAATATTGATGGATATACAAATATATTTCTTGCAAAATTTTGTCAAAGAAGTCTCACTTTAGGATTCTCTGGTGTTTTCCTTCATGGAGTTGTTAAGAAACCAGAAAAGGAACCCCACAGCCTCTGTCTCCAAACTAATTACTATGTAATAATTTTTTACAAGAAATAAACAGTATTTGTGTGTATATATATATGCACAAACACATTTAAAGAGCAGAGTGTGTACGTATATATGTATATAACTGACTCAAGCCATACATACACCACACAGGCCCTGGATCTGTTCCTGGCTCCAGCCTGACGTCCTGCAATGCAATGCCTGTTTTGGTTAGAGCAGCTCCTTCTGCAAAGGTTTTTAATAAATAATTCTACACTAGCCAGCCCTGGAGGCAGCCAAGGAGCTTCTGCAGAGCTGCCTCTGGGAGCCCCAGGACTTCCAGCACAGCGAGTCACCCTGGCTCAGTCTGCCTGCCAGGAACTGGAATTATCCATTCTGCTATATGACACACCTAATGCATTTTTAAATGCTTATTTCTAATGATACAGTCTAAACCCCAAGAGCTATTACTATTAAAAGATTAACATACAGCCACTTGCAGGTCTCTCAGGCCATTTTTTTTTCTCATTTCTCACGATTGTTTTTTTCCAATTTTATCTAAATTACTAATGCCTCAATTGTTATCAACATGTTTGAACAAAAGCATAATTGACCAGCTGCCTCCAAATGATATTTGAACTGCCTTTGACCTCCAGCTTGCACAGAAAAAGCTTATGGTTCTACCATAGAGGACATGATCCCCCAACTAATAAGACAGTAAGGCAGATTGCAGTGGGAAAACAACTTGGTAGCCTTATGATTCATTTACTATGATTCAAATGTAATGATTAATTAAATCCCTACCAATACCCTTACTTTAAAAAAGAAAGCTCTGCTTTGTAATAATCACCACTTGAACCATCTCTTCACTAGCTCAACCTTAACAAAATGACACACTGCAAAAACTTTCTTCTAGAAATTTAAACTTTAGTAACACATTGTATTTTACTAATGAAAGTACTCCATCTTTAACAAAGTATTCAGAATCTAAAAAGAACTATCCAAGACTGTAAGATTCTTGATTTATACTAAAAGAAATACTGAAAAAGACTACTCAAATTAGCAAATTGAATTCAAGTATGGTATCAATCAAGCCAACATAACACAAATAATTGGAAATTAGTGGTTACTCTTTTTTTTCTCAACAAAAACCAGAGAGCTAATAAAAGTCAATATATCAAAGACCTTTTATAAAACCTTTCACAATTAAAAATCATGCTTAACATTCCTAATGCTAACATACAGAAGGGATTTTCTCATCCTCATACAAATAACATATCTACTGCTGAGAAAGAGGTTATCAATCATGGTAGTAGTTTGCAAAGAAACATCACAATCAAGTATCGATTTAATCCACAGAGAGACTGGATTTATGCTATGTTACTTCCAAAAGAGTACATTAACTTATCATTATCTCCATATATACACTTAAAACGCTCACATACAACTCTGGATACGTTTAAATAAAAACACAATAAAACACCACAAAAAAACCACCAAAAAACACAATCCCAAAAACCTACCCATGTTTTGTCGGCCAGTTATTAATATGTGAAAGCAGTGTATTAGAGGGAGACTCCTACCAACTTCAGGTTCATCTAAGTTTAAGGCTCACTGGTTTTAGTTCCCAAAACAACGACAGGGTTTTTAATCAAATACATATGAAGTTTTCAAATACAGGGAAAAACACTCTCTTCTCATGAAAACACCTTTGAGAAAATTAAATAAAAGACAATATCTCTATAGATACTGGACATTACAATTTCTGATGGCAACAGACGTTGCATAAAAGACATAACAGTACCTATTATTACTGGGCCATTAAAATCACAGTTCTTTGGTCAAGTGTCACTTTTGGAAAGTTCTGAAAAAGCAAGCAGCACTCAAAAACAAATTAACTTCTCCAGGAAAGTTCTGCATCAAAGCTCTGCTTTTTAATTTTTATTTTTTAAACAACAACAACAAAAAAATTGTCCACTTAGGAAAGTTAAGTTGTTACCATCTTACATTTCAGAATACAAAACTGAAAAAAATCCCTATTAAAAAAAAGACAGGACTCCAGCCAAGTATTCAGCTACTTATTGCTGTAATTGTAACTCAAGTCCATTGAAACCCCTATGTTTTGGTCGTTTGTAGCGAAAACATGTTTGGAACACTAGCAGCAATAGAAAACCCCTTGAAAACCTAGACACAGTTAAACTGTTGAGTGAAAATCAGCAGAAACCATAGCTATTGGAACATAATAAAGCATCCTGTAAAAGTACAATTAAATTGGTAGCTAGAAAAACAGGGTTGATTTAAAGTGCTATCCCAAAGCCTTATGTGGGCCAATGCCAGTAAAGAAAAGTCCATTTCTCCCCCCACCCAGATAGAGCCCAGAACCACAGCAGTACTTCAAACATAATGAATGCAGTCTTCACTCTGCTTCAATGCCTCATCTCCCCCTCCCTCCTCCAACAGGTAGAATACAGAAACTTGAAATAACTGCCAATTCCAAATTTAGGTGATATGCACAAATATACTGTTGAACAAAGTCTGGACAGCAAACAGTACACCTGAGTTCAGTCATACAAACTAACTTTTGTAAATAGCATTAGACGAATATATCCATGTCTCTATTATGAATCTAGATGTATTTTCTTACAAAACGCATTAATAGAAATATCCAGGCAAATACATACCATACAATAGCAAAAGCTTTAAGCCCCATTTAATAAGATGACTTTCTGATTAAAAATAGAAGGCAATTAAGATTTACTCAAAATTACAATTAAGAAAAGCTTTCACAGTGCAATATTGAAACTGTCACAAAGTTAAGAAAATACTGATATCAAAGTACAATCACAATGTTAAAGTAGACAAAACTACTATACAAGGGCATATCTTGTAAAATTAAAGGGAATGAACACAACATAGGGGACATCTCACGTCCCTGTTCTACATATCTCATTTCCTAGTCTTCAGAGTCATAATTGTGTCTTTTGGATATCAGTAGAAATCTTGTTAAAACTAAGAGGTTCATTCTTCTTTGTAGACCAGATTTCAAAGCCCAGTTACTTCTTGAAAATACGTTCTTCATTACTGCACAATTTCAAAGTAGTGCAGTATTGCCATGATGTGCTGAGGCATGAACACATAGCCTGTGTACAGTGCCATTCCAACAATGGAAACTAACATGGAATCTGAATTACAGTTGAGGAAAAAAGCATTTGAAATAGAAACTGCACAAGACATCACAAACTACAGCATTAATACTTTAGTGGTTACTATCTTAGAGCATTACGTTTCTGAAACAACGAGATCAACTGTATTCAGCAATGAGAAGCCACAGAAGAACCTACTGAACAATGAAAACCAGAATGCCAGTAGAAGCAATCAGCTGAACTGCAAAGGATGCCTTGCAAGTTATCCACTGCCTTGTCAGTGACACAAGAGGACAGGCCAGAGCATGGGAAGCGTGAGAGAGAACAGAAAATGGGCACTGAGAAAATACACGTTTTTACATTCATCTTCTTAGATGCTGAGCAAGTCTTGCAGAGGCCCAGCCCCATTCAGCCAAGCAGAAAAAAGTCAACCACCACAAAAATCCAAAACAAAACAAAACTACAATAATATGAATATTCAGTAAATTACTTTATAAGTAAATCAGTATTTACTGAATAAGAATAATACCATTCTTATTGGTGGATGACTTCCTTTTTAAGCAGACAGCATTGGATGTTTTCTACCTACTTCACTCACAAAGCCTCAGAGCATCAGCACAGCTTTGAGTCAAGGTGCGTACTTAAACACACTCATTAGTACTTTACTATAGCAGATTGCACTGCAATATAAACTTCACAGGAAGCTATCAGCTAAAAAATCTTCAAATGACCACTTTATTAGCTGAACTCCTAACAGGGAACTTTTGTAAAACTTACATAGAGAACTGAGACAATAGCTTAGAAAGTGTATGTACAGCTGGACTTTTGTCAAGCTCTAGGGGCTCTTGAAGCTTTATCTAAACAAATTTCGGCATCAGATTACTGAAAGATTAGAGTTTCAGAAAGCTTAAGGTTTTGGAAATTCGGAAGTACTCAAAATTAATAAAAAACTGTTGATTTCATCCAACTACCTGCAGAGATTCAGTAAACTTAGCCAGAAACACTATAAAACACACTGGAGATTAACAAGCATGATAACACAGACAGCAGTACTCGGTTTCCACAGGTGAAACCAGAGGAGCTGTGCGTGCTCTGCGCTTTCCTGAAATCAAGTCTCCACAGCACAAGGATAACAAGCACTCTATGACCGACTCACCCATGGCAGACCAGAGGTATGAGGTGTGCCTTTTAGAGCTGCTTGGTGTATTTATAGTCCCAGAAGATTATACAGCAAGAGATACTAAAATGAAGGTCAACTCATAAATCCACATTTCCGTATCAGTGCTCACTTCTGATACTAGAGCACTGGCAGCAGCGTGACATGCAGCACAGCCACACACCATTAGTTCCCAAGGCCACTGTGTCTGCACTGCATCCATACAGCACCTGGCAGACATGGCCCACCTACAGCCAAAGCATCCACTTTGAGGACAAAAAACATTTTTGGTGATCTGAGATCAGAAGCGATATTTGTGCCACTCTTTACATTTCTACACTATGTGGCAATTACAATATGAGCATTTTATGGAAGTAAACATGTACACACTTTCATTTACTTAAATATTTTGCACAAGGTAAAAAGGAAAAAAAATCATTATTAATATAATTGCAGGGAAAACAAAAATTAGGTTTCCTTGATAATACAGGCATGGCATAAAAGGAAGAAGGTATGTTAACAAGGAATACAACAGAAAAACCCCTACCTGAACAATTGTGCATAGTAAGTCTATAAAAACTTACTTTTCCTCTTTTCCAGTAATCTCCATTTCTACTGACTTGGCACAGGAAAAAGAAAAAAATGACTGACCACACTGCTGTAACTTGGGCAACCACTTTTACATAACAAATGTGAGTTTCTTTACAAAACTGAGCAGAATCTCAGTAAAAGCAGCTTCTTGCTACTGCTTTTACCCTTCTCTATGTTAATGATTTAATTAATTTCTCTCTCTGCCTCTCAGCATTAACTGGAGATGTCTCAGGGTCATTTGTATTGAGACATCATTTTAAGTCAAGATCAAAACAGTCACACTTCATAGAAAAATAGCAATACTTAATTGCCATAGCAATACTTAAGAAAATGCACTGCCTGTACGAAAGGGCCAGGTAAAGAAGAAAACCTATAAATAGTGTTTATACAGATGCCTTTACACGAGCATCTATCAAGTTCTTCCACTCTAAAACAGCCAAGCAAATTTACCAGATCGAGGATTAAATACCCATGTAATAAAAGCCATGTGACAAAGCAGCATGAAACCCTAGGCTTCCCAGGTTTTGCAGCGCGCACACTTACTTTCCTCTAGACAAAAATACAAAGGAAATCATTAAAGACACTTATCCTTAACAGAAAGCTTGGGATTTCAGTGCAAAAGACAGAACTACCGTAACTCTACAGATAAAACTTAAACGGGAGAAGAAACGGACTATGCTGCCAGACGCCCGGACACAGCATGAGAAACAGCAGAGTGAGGATTATTCCCGGCTCGGGCAGCGTGTTAGTTTGGAAGGGTGAGGAGCTGAGTCCCCGCCAGCACGGTGGGGTCAAGTCTCGGTCCCAGGCGGAGACAGCCGCTCCTCTGGCCGCCCTCGGCGCCTCAGNGGGCCCAGGCCGAGCAGAGACGGGGGCGGTGCAGCCGGGACCGCCCTCCCCCGGCCCCGCCCTGTGCCCGGGCGGCCGCGGCCACCGGCAAGGAGGCGCCGCGGCCTGTGGGGCCGGCACCGGGTGCTCCCGGCGCTCCCAGAGCCCGGGAGACCGCCGGGGCAGGCGGGCACACACCGCTTCCCCGGCCCTCCCCGCTGAACGCCGACATCGGGCCCGAGCTGATTAAATTATACGGCTGACCTGAACCTGGTAACCTCCCGGCCCGAGTCACACCGAGGAGATAGTGCTGCAACCTACTTTCTCTCATCCTGTTTAATCTAAATTGACGTTATGGGAATCACGGAAGAGTCAAAGCCTATGCTTGGCAGGGCCTAAGGGAGGCATGTTATAAATGATCGGCACGAGTCTTCAGTTTCGTTCAATTGTCGGAGGGTAAAACCCACCTAAAAACATGGCTCGGATAAATGCGACCTTAAGATCGGCCAGCTCTGGCGAGATTAATCCATATGAACAGGAAAAACAAAGAGGTGATAAGCCAACTGTTTACTGTGACTGTTCCTAAGTCTGCACTACCCTAAGGCAGTTGGAGACAGAAACCAGAGGGTGTGGGACACCCCTGCCCTGCCTGCTGTTTGGCCTAAGAGAAATTCCCAGAGACCGGTTTGGAAATTTGTGATTAGGAAGGCGCTTGGCAGTTTATGCTGGCACTCAGAAGGCACGTGTTGCAAGCCTGCTGGAAGGGGATGTACACAATCATCAGGCACCTTAAATGAGCAGAGCATGTGTTGCAACTTCCAGGCACTGGGACCAGGCCAGTGGTCCAGACCACACATTCCAAGTGTGCACAGCATAGATTAGAAACTAGAATTGACCCACTATACTTACTCTGCTTAGTAAATAAATTTGCAGTTATGTCACTGAGCAATGTGATTCTGTCCTTGTAGCCATTCCACCCTTACCTTCATCTGTACTATTTATATAATGAAAAATAAGGAAATACAACCACAGGAGAATGCACATATGAGTTACTTATACGGCTGCAAAATACACTACAGGACCAGGAGATAACTGTGAAAAAGAAAGGCAGCTGGCAAAGAAAACTTAAGACTGTATTATTTTGGGTGGCAAGAATCTGAAATAGGATTTAATTCACCCTGAAGACATTTAGACACACCTTATCTATGCAGATTTATTTCAACACAAGGGGAAATAAGAGCATTCAGTTAACATTCCTTCACAATGCCTACGGGAGCTGCTGCCACTATCCAAGTCTGCTGTTGCTTGTTGCAATTGCTGTTGGAGGAGTGCCATGTTGGTGTTGCTGCTTGAGTACATGGTGGTAATCATGAAAGGCGCCTTTCTGTATAAACATGTCCAAAGTTCAAGGACAAATGGGATATTCAGCACAACTAAAGCATTACTCCCATTCAAAGCTGCAAGAACATTATCAACATGGAGCAAACAGGTCCAGTCCTCTCTGTTCCTGTGATTCCTAACAAGATGCTCTGCAAGTGGTAAGGCAAGCAAAATGCAGCAGCAAGAAAGGACCTGGGATGAGAGGAAAAGTAATGCCTAGAGGCATGCCAGCTTCAAAATGTCCTACACCTGCCCTAACCCACCAGGTAGGTGGCCCCTTTTTTGGTATGGTGAATGCTCGTTAAGAGTTTTTTGCTAGTTAGCCCCTTATGGAAATGGACATTATTCCTCTCTAGTTTCCCCTCCTTCACCAGCTCCATTCTACCCCCACTTAGGGACTGTCATCACGTAATTGTTTTTCGTGATACCACCTGCATCGACACTTGAGCCCTTGAACTACATTCTCACGTGCTCATGTTTCCAGCAGGTCATTGCAAACATCCTTAACCTGACACTACAGAGAGCCTTTGTGTTTCACCTGGAATGTGAAGAGAGCTAAATTGAGGCCAGCATGCTCTAGAGCACAGACCATATTCCCTATTACATGTGTTCCTCCACACTTCTACCAAGAAACAGTTCTTCATACATACAAAATTTCCTGTATACACCTCTTATCTTATGGCACACAATAAGAATTTATCCCACTTCAGATGATCCCACACCTATCTGATACTGCAAGTTAGATACTTCACTAATGAGTCTGAATGTAGGTAGCAAAGATGAGATTGAAATCTTGTCTCACACATACCCCAAGCCTCAGAACCAGTAGAGCTCCATTTTGTTTGTAGGTTGCAAATGCAGAGGAAGGCACATCGTACTGACCAACCACATGTTCAGCAGCTGCATCAACAGTTCTGTACTTCATCAAGCAGAGGTTAAGTTTCTGCTGATTTGATAATAGTAATTCAGTGTTTTTCTCATGTAATCCTGACAGAAGAACCAGCATGTTTATTTCTTCCTAATCTCATGTAACAGCATAGAATGAGTGTGTGTAGATTAGTAAAATACCACACCAGGGACTACAAAAGGTAACAAAAGAGTTACAAGATTTTATTATAGTCTAAGGCACAAAAGATGTTATTCAGGTTCCTACCTCCTAAGTTCAAATATTTCTGACAATTCCTCAAAGCACATATAACTAGTTATTCCTAGTACTATTACGAGAAAAAACACAAAGATGAGATTTTTTTTCCAGACAGACTCTTGTTCAAAGTAGAGTTAAAAAAATATCAGGCTATAAAGAGATGTTAATTACTAATAAAAAGCAAGAGTTCACCTCTTGGGCACACACCTGAATGAAGACAGGGAAGGATCCAGTATTAACAATACAATGGCTTCATAGACATAAATACCAAGTAGCAGAAGCTCTTTGTGCTTCCATAAAGAAGCTGTAAATGTACTAAAGAAACAGAAAAAGAATACAAACTAGTTCTATGGTAATAGATCTGACTGTAAATTTCTTCTTAAAATGTATCATCATAAGGAAAAAGGACAATGAAGTCCAGTACTTTCTTCATATACATATTTACATGTACAACATTTAGCTGTATTTCTAGGCATTAATATGTTGATTTACATGATCAGTGGCAGAACAGTCCATACCAGCAAAATCAATGTAAGCTCATCTTCCACTCTGTATAAAGGAAAGTTTCAATTCTTTGAGGAGCTTAATGAACCAAAAATCCAAATATCATGACAATTCCTTCTTTATCAGAGTGTCCTGGTTTCAGCTGGGACCGAGTTCATATTCTTGTCAGTAGCTTGGATTTAGTATGAGAATAATGTTCTCATGAACACCCTGATGTTTTGGTTGTTGCTAAGTGAAGTACTAACGCCCAAACAACAGGCCCTGAGCCAAAGTTAACCTCTAGATGAACATTCCAACCAAATGTTATGTATATATTCGCTCATTTACAAAGTACTGTTATACATATTCATTTATTGGCAAAATAGTTATTTACCTTTTCATATCTAGAAACCAGGTAAGGCCACATCTGGCCTTATTAGGGGGGTATAGGGTCAAAGACAACTCCCTTGGTTCCTCCTGGAGCCCTGGTGAGGCTTTAGGGGAAAGCAAATAGAAGAATGAAATTAGAAATTATGTCATCTTGTTTGTTTAACAAACAAAATCTGGGCTACTGTCACAACTAAACTGGGGGAGCCTCGTGGCCTGCAAGGTGGACACACCACTGGAGTTCCGTTACCGGGCGTGGTTCTCCAGGCCTTTGCTGTGACAGCTTCTTCCCACAGTTGATGTTTTAAGGACTTGGATGATGGTCAAGTATTAGGGTAAGTGGTGATGTATCTCTTAGTCACTATAGGCATTCTTTGTAGTGATTAGGTGCATTGTTTATCCTTTTGTAATTCTTTGCTAAGGATTATGTGCATTTCTTAGCCTATCCTTTTGTGATTCTTTGCAGTTTTGCATTACAGTAAATTACACTATTCTTTAAGCTAGTGTCTGTTTGTGTCTGTGTCTCTGACCCTACTCACTGACAAAACAGTAGGTGGTACTTAGGATAAGTCAAGGACTTTTCAGTGTCTCATGCTCTGCCAATGAGGAGCTCCACAAAAAACTGGGAGGGAGCATGGCCAGGACAAGTGACCGAATTGGCCAACGGGATATTCCATACCCTAGAATATCATGCCCAGTATATAAACTGGGGGAGTTACCTGGAAGGCAGATGATTGCTGTTCAGAGACAAGCTGGCTATCGGTCAGCAGGTGGTGAGCAGTTGTGTTGTTGTGGTGGGTTGACCCTGGCTGGACACCAGGCACCCACCAAAGCTGCTCTGTCACTTCCCTCTGCATATGGACAGGGGAAACACAGAAAAAGGTTCATGAGTTAAGGACTGGGAGAGCTCAGTCACCAAATACCGTCATGGGCAAAACACACTGAACTTGGGGGATATTAATTGGAATTACTAACAAAATCAGAGCAGCATAATGAGAAATACAATAAATCTTAAAAACACTTTCCCCCCAACTCTCCCTCCTTCTTGGGCTCTACTTCCTCCCCCACCAGCAGTGCAGAGGGACACGGAATGGAGCTTACAGTCAGTTCATTACCCATTGTTCCTGCCACCGCTCCAGGAGAAGTCCCTCCCCTGCTCCAGTGAGAGGTACCTCCCACAGGAGACAGTACTCCACTAACTTCTCTAACATGAGTCCATCCCACAGGCAACAGTGCTTCCCAAACTGCTCCTATGTAGGTAATTTTTCTACAAAGTGCAGTCCTTTAGGTACAGCCTGCTCCAACATGGGTCCACCACCAGGTCACAAGTTCTACCAGAACACCTGCTCTAGTGTGGGCTCTTCTTGCCATGGGTTTGCAGGTCCAAATTTTCCTCCCCGCTGGGGGAGGGGGTGGGGGGAGTGAGCAAGCAGTTGTGTAGCTTAGTTGTCAGCTGGAGTAAAACCATAACACAGATTACATGTGTGCAAATCTACCAAGAACAACAGCCGAAGCACATCAAACATCCTGACTGAAAGTTGTTTATCCCTTGCTATAAATATAACCAATGCAGCTGTGGAAAATCAGTTACTATAAAGTATTTATTCCAAGAAGCAGTTCTCATACACACCGAGATAATGAATGGATAGTATATATACAGGGAATGATCGTAATATACAGATCTTACATGGTATTTACAAAATTTTTAATCCCCAATGATGCAACTGCCTGATGGTGGGAAAGAATATTGCTCTCAAATACACACAGTTAACCGTATGCCCTTTATAAACTTCGCAAAAAGTCCAACCATTATAAAGTTCTCAAATGATAATACATTTACAAGACCACATTTTAAAAAGGCTAACGTGCCTGCATTTCTAATACTTCCCATGCTCTTAAAATCAGCGCAGGACTTTTCCCCCGGCATTTGCACATTAGGAGTGGCTGGCCAGAACATTAAAGAAGTGAAAAACTTCATCTTTATCCATTACTGCTACTTCAGTTGAGCATTCAGTACATAATACCGGATGATAAACTTCCTCTTCTTCTTGATTTGATTGTATAGAGCCAAATTCTTTGCTGTGCTTCATTTTCTTATTTCTCTTTACCTTCTTTCTGTATTTCAGTATTTCCTCTTTGTTAACAACACAGTTCATCACAAACATTGCTCTGTACTGTGTTTTGTAAGATTCATGTCTATGGAGAGAAGGGGAGAAAATGCAAGTCATACTATTCATACAACTCTGCTTCCAAGAAATCTGTTATCACCACTGAAAATGGAATTAAAGATAGGAAGTAACATGCCAAAGGGCTGAAAGCCAAATAAATAGGAATTTTATAAACAGAAGTCACAGCTACAGAAATAATAAAAACACAGAATTGCAGCCATCTGTTGTTTTTTTAAGGCATTTAAAAAAAATACTGGCTGTTGCTGAAAGAAACACCCTGGAGTACAATGGTATTGGTACTGCAGAATTATGCATTGCTACATATAGCTGGTAACAGGCAAAAGATCAGGAAGCTGTGAGTGCAAATGACTGAACTACTGGCACTGACATCCCAAAATGTCGTTCAAGTCTGAAATTCCTTATTTATAAATAACATCATTGACACATCACACTAGAAGACACATCTATAATAAAACATAAAACAAAATTTCAGCTGTCATCAGCCTTAACAACTGTATATCTGGAGTATGTAGCAAAATTCTGTGCTGTAGTTCAATTGTAGTTCAATTTAACACAATGTCCCTCGGGCTGCAATTTTACAGCAGCCTAAACCAACGTAACAGTGGCTGCAGAAGTCCAGTCTCAAATTCTGCTGGCTTACTGCTTGTATGACACTGTGCTGAGCTAGTTCAGTTGATTAAACCCAGGAAAGACCAGTCTGACAATAAAAATATGGAGTTTTCTGTCAGCTTAGCAAACTGAAATACTTAACTATAGAAGAGGGTCAAGAAGTACCAGAGCCAGCAAAGCAAAGATAGAGAAAAATAGGAGCTAGTACTTAGATGATTTTAGGCTGCTGTGGAATTTCATCCTCAATCACCAGAAATACTCAATAAATGACAGGTAGTTTATTCCTCATTTCAGAAGATTTCTTTCTACTTTAGTCCCAGTTCTAGAGTCCTTTCCTTAGCACGGGTTAGCAGCACTAACCAGGCCTGCAGTGCAGTCAGATACTGAAGAGTGGCAAAACACACTGTGGATTCTCACCTAAATACCTTCCTGGCACTTTTAAATGTAACTACACTCAAAACACTTTTAAATGTAACTGCTAAGACTCAAACCAAGTAAGAATACACTATCTTTATTTTGTTTAATCCTCCTTTAACAAGGCCCTTTGAGACAAAAATAACCTTGAATAGTTTTATGCCTCTAAACATCAAGCCAAAATATATATAGATAAGTATCTCTAAAAACCCCAATCTACCTAAAATGCCTGTTGAGTCTCCATGATTATTATTTTTTTGAAAAATTTACCTTCTCCACTATGCTAACGTTCTACCCTATTTTTCCACATCTCCACACTTCAGGTTTAACTGATCATCATTCTTACAAACCAGCATCCAACCCTAAATGTGATCCACATCTACCTACCTTCTCTTTATTAGGGCCACCTTGCATGATGGAATTGATAAAAATCCATAGATCAAATTGAATAAACTAATACTACTACTACCGAAAAAAAGACATTACAAAAAGACCCCATATTGTTCACTGTTGTTACCTCTGGCAGTCCAGGCATAATGTTGTCATGCAAGCAGGGCAATTCAGAACAGCATCACTGTTTGGGACAGGTGCAGGTTTTGCCTGCCGCTGCTGCAGTGCTCTTCTCTGGTTACGGTACCTACCAGTTAGAGAGAGAAGGAAGGAGAGACAAAAAGTGAAATTACACGCCCTGGCTGTTGGTCATGTCAATTCAACTGTCAAACCTTTCTTTGCATAAAAGTACACCAATTAATACTTGGCTCCTTCTGGACACCATTTTCATTAACTCAAAGAACATAAATGATAAAGTGAGGGGAAAACATACCAGTATCATTTCATTTACAGAGTATTTTCATTTGGTGAGACAAATACATCTGGCATGAGAATTTGTGCCTAATAACCCTCTCCTCTGACAAGGCAGGTGTCTCAAGTGCAATCTCTGCAGGCAACATACATTATCTTATGCAACATTTTTGTGTGGAAAATTTTACATCTGCTGAAACAAACATTTTTCTACTTCAACCTTCAAAAAAGCCTCACTAAAGTAGTTTTATATTGTTCCTGGTTTTTCTGAACATTCTGTGGCTTGATAAATTCAAAGTTTTCCAAAACTGGAAATACAGTATTTATCAGAAACAGGTATTAATCAGCAATCAAATTATCTTGCAACATTTTAATTCATAGCATGGTTATTTAGATGAGATCTACAGACAAAAACTGGCTTACAGAATTTGGAAATCCTGATTTTTAAAATTTTGAAATTTTGTGTAGTTTTGAAGACTCAACTTCCATTACATACACCTAAAACATTTTACAGGCTTTTAAGTTTCCTATGCTATAAATTATATATAAAAAATAGTTCCATTGCATGGACTTGACATCATTGGCTTTTTCTCTATATTTACCATTTTCATTTAAAATTTTCAGTTGATGTTATGCATCTTACAATTCAAATATTTATGGTTGCTTACCCTCTTCTCTGTGAGTCTACCCACTCTTGGTCTCTACTGTCTTCTTCTGGGTCATAGAGCAGCTCATCATTGGAGAGAATCCGACGTTGCTGATGTTTTCTGTTTTTCCGGACATCCTGTGTATCTTGAAAAATTTGTGCCAGAACGTGTTACATCCATCAGACACAAATTATCAAAAGATACAATTTCCAATTTTCATTTTCCATCCCTGCAATAAATCTAAACTGAAACTTAAAGGCCTGGCTTATCTCTCCTCCAAGTGCATGACACAAAGCATTACATTAGGATACATAATGAAATTGCAGGAACTATACTGAGATCATACAGGCTGGTAATTCCCCTGCAAAATGCTGCCTTCAAAAACAGCCTCTTGACCCCCCCAAGAGAATTTTACAGAATCTGAGAGATTAAGGTGGTACTATAAAGATGCCCTCTTCTTGCCTCTGTCATTTACCTATTTTATCTTCATCCTCTGAATCAGAATCAAAATAAATGTCATCATAGTATTTTGAAGTGCTGGCAGATCCAGTCAGCCCAGTACTTGAGGAAGTACCTACAGGTGAAATCAGAAGTGGTAAGAACACCCGACTAAAATGACAGGAAATATATAGCCCAGAACAAACCTTTACTTTCAAGTTACTCTGTCCAGAGTGCTCTGCTCTACCTGGGTGTGTTAAGTAACAGCTCTCCCAAATTATTCCCACACCCTTGTCATTCACATCACTTGTGTTACTTCATTTATAGCTGTTCTCAGCACAAAGCTGCTCCCCCTCCCTCGAAGTTGAACCTCAGGTACAGTTTGATGGAAAGTTTCTCCCAACGCTCCCTTTAGACACAGAGGACACTACATTAAATATGCCTGTCTCTGCCCTACAAAATACACACAAGACATCTTTAGTCATGTGAAAGATGTACAGGTGTGGCACATTGTTTCATAAACTTTGATTACAGTAAAATTCACTAAAAAAAGTCCCCCAAAATTTCAGGACCACAGAAGTTCAAAAAAGACCTAGATGAACTGCCAAGCAGTCACAGCCACTCTGCACCAAAACTCCTATTCTGTGCCATATGGATGTGGTGGTGTAAATATTGCTACATATTCTCAACTGCACAACCAAAACCTAAAGATGATTTGGCCACTAAGACATAATTCATGATTTCATATGCCAGCAGATGTTAAGCATGATTTACCCATTTCCGGTGATTTCCATTTGCCTTCCATAGTCTTCATGGTGGTGTTCAGTTCTGCTTCCATCTCCTTTTGGAACTCATCATCACTGGAAGACTCGCTCTCCCCAGTCAGGCACTCCCGTATCAGCTTCCGCTTCTGGTCAGGAGTGCCATGTAGGAGCACATCCACCTCATCCTCTGAGCTACAAACATTTAAGTGTTACACACCTAATTATTACGAATAGGCTAAAACGTGGACATAGTCACTTGGAGAACGAACATCTGAAACGTGTGGGGGCACTGGAAAGCACTTATTCCTATGTTTATTAGCAATGTACATTTTAAAACACTTTATTAGCTTAGTGATATTAAAACTCCGGTTTAAACGCAAAGGAGCTTCAGCCGACTGCGTGCGGCCTGCCGCGATCCCCTACAACTCTCGCTCCGCGCAGGAAGCTGTGCGATCAGGAATATAAATACGCCGGTTTCAAAGAAATCGCCGCGGCTGATGCGAGGCCGATCCTCCTGCACTCCGCGGGCAGCCCGGGGCCGGCAGCTAGGGTCGGGCGAGAGCCCCGGCGCCCACGGCCTGGCACCGCCAGCGTCGCTCCGNCGGCGGGTCTTCTCCCTTTTCTCCTTGGGTCACGTTTTAAGCACTTTTTTCCAGAGTTACAGAGTTAGAGCTTTAAGAGACACACCCAATACCAAGAGGCTTGGAAAAAATTTAATGAGTTAGTAACACTCAACAGCGAGGACTAATCTAAAAACTGTTCCCACATCCTACTTAAAATATTTACAATACTGTTAACTGTATATACATTGCCATCTTTGTCCCTTATAGTCTATTTATAGATTAGTTCCTTAGGAATTATACCTGTTAGATCTAGAAGATGAACAGCACAGGGTAGTAGGGATTGCTGGGAATACTCTCTGTACTAGGTAAGTTGCCAAGAGCCACTGGGCACTGGTCATGGAAGCCTGAGGTGATGAGTACACAAATCAATGCACAATGCAAACTTCTCTGCCTTTGCAGTGTTTTAATGTGCAAGGCAGCAGGGTAAGTATACTACACTGTGCAATGCACCTGATTTGCTGAAAACAGAACAAACCACACACCTGTGTGTGGCAGTACAGGGCATCTGTAATCACAGAGACATTGACTTACACTGATCTGCATTTCCAACCATACCGTTCACCCAAAATTCGATGCTCCACTGAAGGGTACAAACACAATGCAGCAATCCCACTGTGAAGAGCAATTCATCAAGTAAAGCCTAATTTTATGACATCCTGAAATCACACAACATAACAGCACCTCTGGAAAAGGTTCGTGGTTCAAGTAAGAGAGACCCATCATTACAACTAACAATATTGGATTCATAGCTCTATGTCTTAAGTCCAGTTAGCAGAATGAGATTATTTTCACACATTCCTTTATAGGGGATACCTTCACTTTTTTCCTAAAGCAAAACATTTTATCTGTATCACAGCGGGGCAGTATTACTTTTCACTGATAGTTTATGCGCCTTCTGAACTCCCTTCTGCTACTCTGTTTCCCCTTTCCGGGAAGAAACCCAGGAAGTTCTCACAAATGTATTTCTGCCAAAGAAATTGCAGAGTCAGCCACTAAGCTCAAAACAATTTAAGTACACTGGATAGGAAAGTCACAGAGAAACAGATAAAACCTGAGAATGCAAGTGAAAAAGTACTGGGTGAGTAGTGTCAGACCAATCCAATACTTGTCAATGGTTTTTACATGGTGAATAGAGAAAAAAACAAATTAATCTAATTTACTAGAAAATACTAAGCTTATAGATGATACAGTATCTCCATGATTTTAGAAAAATCACTGATTTCATGGTTTATTTTACAATAATTGGATTAGTCTACAAGTTAAGGCAAACATACTAATGCATCTGCTTTTCTTTTTAAATCATAGTTATAAAGGTTACACAAAGTTTTCCAAAATTTCTAAGAAATGGTTCACAATTGAAAAAAAGATAAGTTTTTTGATATAAGTACATGGAAAAAAACTAAGATAGTGTATACAATGTCATTATAGTAACAATATTCAAATATCTAATGGTAATATTTAGGCCATTTGAACAATGTGCTTCAAATGGTGAACTTCAGAAATTACTTACAAAGGTAAATAAGATTGCAGCTGTATCATAGTATTCGTAACATGAACATTATTATATTGGCTATTTTCACAAAACCCGAGCATTTGGTTTCTGAACAATGAAAGCATATAATGATTAAATAAACATGAATATGTATGTATAACAATTATGCTGTTCATATAGTCTGGAGCTACTTTCAGGTGTTTAATTCTTTTGAAAGAAGAAGCTTGCTTATGTGCACTTTGTCAAATGTTTTCTCCAGGGAACTGTAAATGCCTATTTAAAGTCATGAAAACAAAATCCAGAGGAGGGCAGCCCTTGTTAGTGGGAGGATGGAACGTAGCTTATGTGTCACCATTTAACACTGCCAGGCAGCTCTGCAGAAGCTGTAAGTTACCCTGTAAAAATAAAGAAAAATATCACCACATTTGTCTTCTTTCTTTTATGCTTGTGACAGAAGTGTTTTTTAAATAGCAATGACACCACTAAAGAAGAATAGACAGGTTTTAAACTTATAGGAAAATACGTGTAACTTTTATATTAGAACACTTTTTTTTTGAATGTAGGAATATCATGTCATGGAAATAAATGGACCCAATTTGAGATTCAAAAATAAGCACTTAATACCCTTTAATATTTCTTCCTAGAGGTCTAGTCTGGCCACAAAAACTATTCACTGCAGAGCACCCTCAGCAATGAAATTCACAGTTGCAAAGTTTTTTATATAGCAGTACCATTACTCTGTCTCTAGAATGAGACTCCCAAAGCCTAAGTATTCATGTGTTTCACTGAATACTGTATTCATCAACAAGTATTAAACCATTTATAGCACTCAGCATCTCCTCGATTACAGCAACCATCAGAGCTGACAGCTTTGTTCAAGGAGGAGGCCTTGTTAGAAAGACAGCGGAGTGATTTACGTGCTTAGCTAGGTGATTTAGCCATCGAAGTTGAGTTTAGCCATTAGAAGTGATTATCAGAACATTAACTCATCTTAACTCTAAGCCAAACTCTGGCCTTCTCCCCAAACACAGTTTTTAATCTTATTTAAAGCATTCTGACTCTACCACAAAAATATACAGACTGATTTTCAGGTATCTGAATGAATTTAGAGAACTGATACCCTTGTGAATTTAGCAATGTGACTGACAAGCCAGAAATTACTTTGCATGGGAAAAAACCACCAAAACTACCCAATATTCATATGTGCATTCATTTATGCTTACATCACTTCAAACTACTAGCTATTCACTACGAAATATCTGTACTAGATTTGTTCCCAAATCTGAAATCTCTATGCAAGAAAAAAATGTTGGGCTGTTGACAGTGTTAAGAGTAATTCATATCAGGTTCAGATAAAATGCAGAAACAAAGCAGTCTGAATGCCCAGTTATGGACACAGAAGAAACTGCTGACTTCTAAAATAATTTTTGCCTCAAAAAAGAAACATATAAAGCAAACTTCAGACACACAAAAGCATGTAGGTAGCTGTGATTTGCATGCCTTTCATAAACAGTCCACAGAAGTCCTTAAGAATTTGTCATTTTTTCAGTTAAAAGCACTCCAAGTGATCTGTGATAGATAAGCAGGACATTCATCCCTCAGCCCCAAAAGGTAAATCATAATTCTATGCCCCATTTGAGTTCTTATAATCCAGATTAAGCAATTAATTGATTTAAAGGCTTGAAAGCAGATTCCCAATTAGGCCTACTAAATCCTTCTCAGTCTTATCCAGAAGGCAGCAATTTCAGTTACAGCATCAACAGCTTTTTTTGTCTTTTTATGTCTATAATGGCAGAGGACAGTCACAAGCTATTTTTTAGAAGGCTTGTAATTTGGTGACATGAACAAGTTCTATATAAAAGCAAGATAAATGGGGACTTGGTGGCCCATCTTTGTGGTGTACAGGATTCAAAAATCTGAGGTCTCTGTTACTGAAAAGCTGATTATTGACTGTAATGAACTAATGAATTGAAAGGAATACTTGAGTCTGAAGTCTTCATTCTTCAAATGGAATACTTCAATCTGAAGCATACTTATGGACTTCACACGTTACCTATAACTAAAGTGTGACAATAATCTTCTGGCCATCTTACTACAGAACCATGAAATATATTTGTAATTTACAGGCCATTATGTAGTACTCTAAAAAAAAAATTGTTACCAAGACATCTGTGCTGGTTTTCGCTGGGGTAGAGTTCATTTTCTTCTCAGTGGCTAATATGGGGATGTGTTTTGGATTTGTGCTGAAAATGGCGTTGATAATATACAGATGATGTCGTTACTGCCAAGCAGCTCTTACTCTGCCTTTTCTGCTCCATGTACTGGCACGCTGGAAAAGTGGCTGGGGGTGCATGGGAGGGGGCACAGCTAGGACAGCTGACCCCCCATGATCAAAGGGATATTCCAGACCATAAGACATCATGCTGAGTATATAAGGTGGGGGTAATAAGAAGGAAGAGAGAGGCATTCAGAGTGTTGTCTTCTCAAGTCGCTGTTACACATAATGGGGCCTTGCTCTCCTGGAGATGGCTGAACAACCTGCCTGCCCATGGGAAGCACTGACTAAAGTCCTTGTTTAGCTTTGCTTGTGTGCACGACTTTTGCTTTCCCTGTCAAACTGTCTTTAACTCAACCCACAAGTTTTCTCACTTTTCTGATTTTTAGTTGCCAGCTGAGGTTAAACCATCACATCTTTTACACCTCAGTCATTTCCACACTAGGCAAGCCAGTCTACTAAAATTTTCCAAATAAGCACATCATTCATTTTCATTAGATCAAATTTACAAAATTCACAAGAACCACCTTATTTAAATTATAATAAATACAGGACAATAGAAGCTGTGAGCCATTACTCTTCGTGGCTGCAGTATCTGACATACTCAATTTACATCAGCACAGCTTGAGAAAGTCCTATACATTCAGATTCAGAAAAGTGTTTCTTGCCCGCTCACGCTCCTAAGCTGTAGATACTAAAATTACTGGCAGAACCACAGTGACAGAAACACCCTTTTCAGGAAAGAAAGGATTACTGACAAAACATTTCATCAAATCCCTTAGGACTGCATTTTGCTTACTTCCTTGTTCTGTCAGTTCCAAACAGACATCTGTTGCTAGTAACACAAGAAATTCTTTTTCCAAAAAACCCATAGAGGCAAGAGTGTATATATTAATATTTGTGGAAAATATATGTTTCTTTTTATTTACATAAAGGAAGTGGCTATCTTACTCAGTTACAATTCATATGTCAAAAGATTCTTAAAGTACAGCCAAGGCTATGAATGCTCTAAGTATATGATTATAACCTTAGCAGTTTCACCAGCTATCAAACCTCCCTTCTTGAACATGAAGTCCAACACAGGAATACCTCAAAATCCAACCATTTAAAATACTGAACAATACACCAAAAGTAGCTTTTGCACCAAAATGGCCAAACACTTATTCAGGTCTTACATTAGCTACATCTGCACAAAGTCATGAAGAAACACAGAGCTAGCAAAACAGAAGCTAAAGCACTACGGAGGGAGATAATCGGCCAGAATGGCCACAGAAAAAGAAACATCAATATGTTTAGTGTAGGTCAGAGACCAATGACAATCTAAAGCTTCAGTTTGGCAGCTATTCTAAATAAATCTACGGTACATGCTGCTGCTAAGAAGGCAACTCTCTTTTACTGCCAGACCCTCCCAGCCAAAACTGTGTGTTTTGATACAAGGGATGTCATGAAAACAAGACAAAGTAAAGCTTAGGAAAAGCCAGAGCAACTTTAAGCTTCTTTGTACTATGCAGCTGCACACATAATTGTGCCAACGTAAGGGAAAGGAAGAGTCACGCATCATCATCCTTCCTGGCAACAGTCTGCCCTTTCATCAACTTAAACTCAACTCACAGTCTGATTTTTAGCTTTTTCAAAAGTCCTGAGTTGCAAACCAAAAGGATAAGAGGATAGTAGCAATACTTCCAAGAATTATTTTATAAGGAAGGAGTATAAATGTAACTGGGCAGAGATGGTTTACTTAGGATTTGTATATACAGTGTCCCTGATTTACTAAAAGTTTATTTCCCTATAGCCCTCTAGTCTTCTAGAGCTACAGACAGGTATAGCTCACAAAATGTGAGCTGTGCCTCAGAACCTTCTCTCAATTCTTTGGTTACTCTGACTTCTGTGCAGCAACCTCTGTATTTTGGGATTTGTGTTTTTCTTTCCACACAGAGCAAGTAACTTTAAACAGCAAGTCAAGCAGCAGCCTTCATCGTGTCTGAATTCCTCCAAAAGACAGCCCCTCAGGTGAGTTCCAACACCCAATGCTACATCATATTTCACCTCCATGTTTTTTGGGTGAGGCAGCTCCAAGTCCAGAAGACACATGGCTAGACTGATTCAGAGACAGATCCATCTGCATGGCATCTAGTCTGGAAGAACTCCTTACAGAAAAAGAAAACCCACAAAAGAAGATTTCTAGCAAAAGCCTGCAGCAGTGGGTTTCCGTTGTCCCCAGACCTCCTCCCCACTTAGCATTTTTGCCAGAAGCAAACACTTAGACTTGGGTAACAGGTCACCTTTCAAAGTTTGTCAAGCACACAGGACTGACCAAGCAATTGCCATTTTGTTGCTACCAAAACTTCTCATGCCTGCCTCCAGTAGGTGCAAAAGCACAGAGAGAGGGACTGCCACAGCATCAGGCAAAGTATTTTGCCCAGAACCTAAAAGCAGGGGACTTTTCATCTGATGTAATTAAGTGATTGCGTACATGAAAAACATAGCTTTCTTTTTTGCTTCTACTAGTCCTCTTCTGACTGTACTTCAAGATGAATTAGGTGTCTAGAAACAGCCCAGCTTAGCCCAGTCAAAAACAGGGCTACCTTGTCCTTGAAATGGGAGCATTGTTCATGATTTGCATTTCATTCATATTCCCCTAACATTGCTCTTCCCAATGAGGGCACAATATTACGTCAAAAAACCACCAACAAACAAGTCTTTTAATATCTTCTTTCTTCCTTTTATGGAACTAACTCAGAAAGTGGTCACCAAACCATTTCATCCTTCAATACTCTGTACAGACTAATAAAAACCTATCCATAAGGCTCTCTTCAAATACCTTAGTTACAGCACTAATAGGAACATTCCCCATTATAAAATGTTGAAAAATGCAATCTACTGTACTTGTAAATTCTGTAATAATCTAACTCAGAATTCACAGAAAGAAAAACACAGTAACCAAACTGTTCCACCTGTAGTAGCTTAGCTTGTTTTAAATATGAAACAGTGGCATTGAAAAAAGAGAACTTTCAAACCTAGTGAGAAACAAAACATCCTTTGATTCAACAGGTTACAGTATTTGTTAACATTTGAAGATTTGTCACTCTTAGTCAAAATGACCTTTAATTATTGTAAAGCTTTAAAGATTCAAAACTGTCTAGTGAATATTGTTGCTCCATGATGAAGAAGGTGAAAAGAGTCAGCAAAAACAATTCATCTTCAAAAACTCAACTACAATTCAAAGCTTCTATTACAGCTTTATGGACTCCTTATTAGCAAATTTACTAAGACAAGGTAAGTCACAGACAAGACTATCCAAAGAAATGTGCGTTAAACACAAGCTGTGGCAACAAACTAAAGCTAAAAAACTTTAAGCACTTCCAGGTATACTGAAGACACAGGAAATACATGTCAAGTAGAAAGCTACAGAAATTAGGCATCTTCCACCTGCATTCCACACTTACTAGCTGTCAAAATTCAAGAGAATATTACTCCAAGATTGTGACTTGCATAGTTAAAAGAAGTGATTCTTTAAGGATACTTTAGAAGACAGAGACATTGTCTAAGAATTCCACTTCAAGCCATGTGGAGACTTCAGCAAGGGTCAGTTACAAGAGATGATGACGAGTCAATGACTGAAGCAGGACAGAAGCAGCGTGGATTCATTCCTTTACTAAAGCACAACATGGCAAATCAATAAGAACTGTTGCAAGTAAGACTGTTAGGACTATTTAAAGTAAGGACTGTTCATCTGAAAAAGGAGTCCTGTTCCATACACTGCTGATTGCTTTACCAGCAATATATAAGTATTTCATTAAGCTGAACTTATACCTACAAAGATTAAAAAAAAAAAGTCCCCCAAACAAACCTTTTTACAGTGCATTAGTTTTACAAGCAATGAGTTTAGCAGAATGAAAAATGACACCATCAACACTACTGAAAAGAGTGTAAAGCAGCAATATACCTCTCAACAAGTCCTTTCAACAGATACATTCTGAGTTAATTCACAGCTTCCTAACCAATCCAGTTTCAGATCTAAAGAGAAATGCTAAAGAACTGATTTTTAAAAGAAAACTGCCTCCAGGTATAAGACTGTTCAAGTAACAGAGTGTTGTACTTGTCCATGAAATCAAATACATTATGAAATTCAAGGACAGTACAGGACCCTTGAAGTTCTTTTCCTACAAAAATATATTTTCCTGAAAAGGCTCTTGCATCGTGCCTCTTTTGTTAATGGTTCAGAGTTTAAAGGCAAAAAGGTTCACAAAGCATACTCATCATACCAGACAGGCCAGTGTGATCTCATGCTTAATATCCTATACTTCAGGTCCCAAAATCTGGGTAACAGGATAAACCACTTCCTATCTCATAGTGGAATGGTGAGATGAAGTTTTAAAAATAGGCAAGTTTTCAAACTCTGCAGCTGTAAATATCAAACAGCCAAATAAACATAAAACTGAAGGCAAAAGTTTCTTCCAGGATATGCATTTTCCAAGGGCACCTCAAGCATACCAATTTCTCAGAGAGACACTTCACCTATACTTTTTTGTTTTCTCTGTTATTAAAGAAAGTTAACCTTTCTGAACGATGCTTAACTAAAAATTCCCCTTCCTGAATGTGAAGTGTGTATCATACAACAAATGTAGCCATTTTGGTTAATCAAGCATATAATATTCAAGATCACTTGAAATATAGGCCAAAAAGGATCATAATTACCTTAGCATGCTTTAATTCCAGTTCTGCTAGTTCCACCAGATTTTTTCTGAAGGCTGCAACTCTTCTTGTCTTAAAGTCTATCAGTTCTATAGAAAATAGAAATGGACTCATTAACAGTATCCCTGATAGTGACCTCAGCTATTAACAGACATTCCTTCAGGATGGAAGAGATAAACGGTGAGAGAAGGAAAAAAGAAAAATCTTGAGTTTAATCTCAGCACATTCTGGGCTGAAAAATACTGCTGCACAGTTGGAAAAAAGCAAACCACCACTGCAGTTCCTCACCTCTAGGAACCTTTTGTGGACAAAAAGCTCTTCTGAAAAAAGACTGCCAAGTGAATGCTTTTAAAATTTATTTCTCTTATTCCATCTGCACTGTTCTTTCAAGGCTGATACATGAAAGTCTTTAGGGAATATACTAAGGATGAACAACTATAAACAAATAAAACTAGGATGAACAACAGTACGCTTTCTGCATATACCTTTGTGGCTAACAGGATCACTCATTCTCCACTGTCTCATTTATAGGAATCATTAACCAGATTTACAGGCTCAAACAACTCTTCAAAGATAAAAAAAGAAGAGCATGGTGTTTAAACCTTGAACAGATCTGCCACAAATGATGAGTCAGATAACTACTAACTCACTGAAGTATTAACCTAAAAAAGACAGTGAGTTTCCAGAAGAGAAGTAACATGTAAATAAGGTTCCTTTTCTCTATTAACTCTGTAATTCAGTGAAATCTCATTTCATTATTTCTCCCTTCTCTAATGTAGTATCATCTCTGTGACAGACTGGTGCCTTCACAGAAGAAAGCATAAAACCAAAAGGGGAATTTTAACAACACTTTAAAGTATTTGTTTGCTATTACTGGTAGCAGTTATCATTTTGTATCCTAGCTTATGTATGTGAAAAAAAGCTTAATAAGTAATTTGCACCTAGACTTTGCTCTGCCTATCAGAGCTATGAGGAGCCAAAGAAAAATATAATTTGAACTTTCTAAAATAAGTAAACAATCATTAAAAGATAATATTCCCGCTTAGGAAACAGTACAAAAAACTATTTTCTTTAATTACATTAATTCTCATTAATAACATACTAAAATATGTTAATTTTCAAGTAGTAACACAGGATCAAGGATCACCCAAATACCTTGTTTTGCAGATTCAGAAATCTTCTCAAATTTCTGACAGCATATTTGCTGAGTAGTTTCAGCTTGCAGCACATCTTTATTTTTTGCTCTTGCTTTATCCAATGCCTTATTAGCATTTTCATAATCCACTAGTGACCTAGATCTTCTATATAGGAGATCCTATTAAAAAAACAAAGGTTACATGGAGTTTATAAGACCTACCCAAGGATTTTATTATATTCCAGGTAATTAAAAAATCAAATTAATATTAGTCCTTCTTGCTGTATTTCAGTTCTTACTAAATTATTTGCATTCACTTTATTTCATCCTGCAAGTCACAGGAATGTCTATACTAGATCAGATCCACAACATAATATTGTCTGGTCTCCATCTTGTCTGACAGAGGCTAGCAACAGATGGCTTAGATCAAACTCCAGAAAGCTAAAGAAGGAAAATCATAGGAAATTTCACAGCTTCTTAGATTAGAAACAACCTACATTTAGATTATGCATTTGAAATACACACAGAGCCCAAGCAACAGTAGTAACATTTTTGGTGCAACAGTTCGTGATCTAACTACAGACATTTTCTGTCAAATGCTTGCTCACTCTGTGATGTTATTTAATCATGTCACATCAAACAACAGTAAGAATGAAATTTTCTGTAAGCACAGAATATCAAATTCAGCCCATGTGTTTTTGTATCAGCACTAGTAGATAACATGGAATATCCAATTTTAATATTTAAAAAAAAGCAGAACTGCTTGCAATTACAAGCACCAAACACACTGCAAACCCAGGAACAGCCCTTCCACTGTGTTTCGTTACTGCATGATTTGGCCTTGACAAGTGGCTCACTCAGTTCCACACAGTCAGTCCCCCATCAGCAACTGCTTTGTTACTCCTTATATTCAACAGAGACAGGTTTTACAGCTAAGAGAGAAATTGCAGTCTAGGGGTGGCAGCATTTTAATCTATCTATATTGTGAGTTGATGATCTCTTGCCACTTTCTCTATTTTTTTTATGTTAAAGAAACACGGTGTAAAAGAAACACTGAACAAAAACCTATAAATTCACCTTAGCAGCTTGAGATTCCCTAAGGTAATATTTCAGAAGATCAGAAAGTTTAAGATCTTCATCAGCAGATACCCGAGCCTCTATTTTCTGGAAAAACAAAACAAAACACCACCACCAAACAAAAAAAACAGTAAGCAAAAGGATCAACTTAAAACATCCAGACTTTGGATATTCATTTGTATGATACAAATTCAATGTAAAATATACAGTACATGACAGATGGTCTTTTTCAAAAACTAAGATCAGGCATTAATGACAGGATACTTAAAAAATGCAAAATGAGAAGCATTAAGATTTTAATTAAGATCTTTTAATTAAGATATTAATTAAGATTTTGTATTAAAATGTAAGCAATAAGCTACTCTCCAAGCAGTAATTGACAACTGGCTTTCTACATTAAACACTGCTTTTTTTCCCAATAGCAATTACATTTATCATATGTTAGAAAAAATGCAGAGAAACAAACTCACATTAACAGTTGCACAAGCAGTTTTATGTTGTTGTTGAAATCAAAGGAAAACAAATTTTTAAGGCACCTTTGCAGACTAATTGTGTAACTGCATGCACTAAATGGTCTAAAAAACCAATAAACTAATTTGCTTGTATTTGAAACGGATTAGAAATAGAGTCTGCAAGTGCATTATTTAAGCCCTAATTTTTAAAAAAATAATTTCTAAAATGCAACATTTTGAGTCAAAGCAAGCGATTCTGTTAATTTTCTTTAAAGTATGTATTTATGCAGATACAATTGTCAGTTTAGGAAATACACACATTTTTCATTTGAAAGCTTTCCTGATACATGGCACACATCTTCTCTCTACCAAGCCAAACAAGTAAGGCAAAAGAGAAGATACCTGAAAAACTGATTAGAAGCATAAACAGTACTACTTCTGAGGCAAATAATTGCAGAAACCGATCTTGGCTCCAGAAAAAAAGCAGCATGACCACCATTTATTTGGATTAAGGATTACATTTCTTCATTTCTTTTATTCATAACAAGTTCTGTGATTCCCAGTAACAAGTATGGAAGATCTCTATGCATTTTAGAGGAATAGCAGCTTTGCAAGAGTATTACAGGAGACTGCCTGGAAATGTTTAGTCAACTGAAGAGTCCTAAGGTTCAATCATTTTACAAAACACGACTGAAATCTTACACTTTCTCATTCCATACTACACATTGCTTACACGCTCCATCTAGAAGCACCCATATTAATCCACATATTAATGTCTTGTTGGCACACGATGTCCATTTCATAGTACATACCCTTGTTTTGTCAAATAACTCTGACACCTTCAGAAAAAACCTGTGCAAAGGAAACAGCTCATATTACAAAGTTGTTTTAAGCAGTCTAACTACTTTCTAGAACTCGCACTATAGTCTGCATCTGGCAATAAAGACTGCAAAGGCACTGCTTAGAATTACAATTCACAAAACTCAGAGAACATACTAGTTTCAAACTTCAAACATATGGGAACTGTGCAATGTAAGAAAGGCAAATGACAAACAAAGCATAACAGATGGATATTTTTAAGTAAAGAATAATTTCTCAGCTCCTCAAGGATTCTTTATGCTTCTGTGAATTAAACCCCAAACACCAGCACCCTGGTCAATGGTCCTATACTATTATCAAGTGTCCTTTATGTAAATTTGAATGTACTTTTCTTCACCCAGTAAACATGACATATGTCCTACTTGGAATTCAGGGATGCTGAGCAATAGTGTGGTAATATCTCCACTGCAGGAGACAATACAAGGCTTTAGTCTTACAGCAGACTGAATTACAGTCAAATTATACTATTTTGACAGAAGACAGATGTGATTTCTGACAGACCCTAATGGACTACAACAAATATCAATATTATTATTGAAGTATCTGGTATATAAGCTGTCACCCCATTTGGACATATATCATTGTAATTCAGGTTAATTCATAAGTTAACTTTCACTTTCATGTACTACCTGTCATCACACGGACACCAACATCACACTAGTTAACTATGTGTGTATGTTGATAAGCACTGACATGTTTAAGCTAGTGACTAAGTTTTATTTTCAGATACACCAGACTTCATTTTCAAGCAAATCACTGAAAGATTAAAGGGCAAACATCTGTACGTAGAGACCCCCTGCTACTTTCAAAGTTCTGGAGATCTCTGTAGATTCCTTTATTTTCTTAAGGGCCATAAACTTGCCAGAACAGCACAACTATTTTTCAAGATGTTGGTATACTCAAAAAAATCCATATACTCAGACTGAGACCTGTGCTTGCTGCACATGTCAAAGCATTTGTAACATTAAAAAAAAAAGGTGAACAGTTGTGGTTTTTTTCTTATTTGATGAGGACTTTTCCATCTCATCTGTGTAATTTTCTACAGACTGTAGAAAACAGCGTGTTTTTACAGACAAATATTAAAGCAAAAGTATTAAATGCAACCTGCTAAAGAAAGGAAATACTAGAGAAGAAAATATCTTAATGTGATACAGCTGTAAGAAATTCTGGTTTTCTCCTAACAAGAGCTACCAATCTCAGCAGGTCACCATGAAGACTGCTACATAGCAAATTACCCGGTAGGTTATTTACAGTATCTTACTTGCAGATGTCTGTGGAGTCCTGCGTTCCTAATGCATATAATGAAGAACCAATTCTATTATAGTCATCCGCCACATCTAGAAAAACAAACAAGCACTTGTTTTACTATCTCATTCCTCTTCTTTCTTTTATTCAAGAGCTTTAAGTATTAACTCAATGGATGATGAAAACAAACAGATCCAAGCAATGAACAGGAAAATACATTTGCTTGTTATTTCTGAAGTTTATATGCCTTTAAGCAGATTTTTTTTTTAAATAACACAACCTTAAGAGATTGAGTGGGTCATCTTCCATACAATTCATTACTCCATACATTCATCAGTGCAGTTGGTTACAGTGAAGAACGGTATTAGAGAGCTATTAATCTCCCCTTCTATTCCTCCTCCCATTTCAACATAAAAATCGATTTTCTGCTGGAAATAGCAAGTCAGTGTCTTTGCAAGCCCTGCAGCTCTCTGTTGATCATGTTATCCATAAACTACAGGTTGCCCATTTCCAAAACAGGTTTCCTAGGTCATTGCTCTACTCCTCTAGCCAGAATTTCCAAAGGTGCCATTTGTCCCAATTCACAGTTTGGTAAAAGTTGTCAATAAACATCCTATGTGATTTAAGCCTGCAAACCAATGAAGCTTTGTCATGAGTTTCATCAGTCCTTTCCCATCAGATCCTCTACAATCTCATTTCAAAGGATTTTCCTAGTTCTACAACCAAAGTAAAAGCCTTTCTCTGCAAATAAGTCTTGGCACTTCATTACTATGAATGAAGTTCAGTTCTCATTTTAAGAAAGTAACCAAAAACACCAGAAACCACTTCGGGTGGGAACTGAATGCAGACACAGGGCCCCTTAGTAGTTCACTGAGCCATAACTGACTCTTTCCATCTCCTACCATAGATACTAAAACTACAAAAGACTCAGTCTTCATACAACAGCAAGAGAAGCATCTGAAGAACTCAGAAAATCCTTGGTTCATTCATTCATTCAATATCCACTTTAGAGATCTTACCAATGGAGATTCATAAAATGTTTGTGACCTGGTCTTGTGCAAACTGTATCATTGTACACAGCAATGACAGTATCTGTAAATCAGACCCAAACTTCAAGAAGTACACAGAATCTGGAAGATCAATTTTGATTTATCTAGGCACAAAAACTTAAAATCAAGGGCAATATAGATAATTTTTTCTGAGCTTCTCAAAACACAGTAATCCTAAATCAAACACAACAGTCCCAACCCAAAGATTTTTCATCTTCTCAAATAAATGAACTGCACTTGGGAACACCATCTAGAGCTTTCAGAAATCACATTAGCTAGCACTGAGCTCACAAAGACAAATCAACAGGCAAGTGGAAAGTCTTGTCTCAGTAAGAAAAGGGGTCCTGCAAACCAAGCTACTGAATGTACACATTCCAGTCTCCAATCTAAACTACTTAAAAATGGAAACCTAGTCTAGAACTAATGGCCCAAACAGGAGTTTGCTACGAGCAAAGGTAACTTTGTTAGCAAGGTAAAGCAATGCCCAGTGTGCCAAGAGATTGCATTCAGTGGAATCAACCACATCCAGTCAAGAACAACTTCACTAGGTGTAAAATCACATGTACTGCCATACTACCCACCTGTACACATAAATGACTAAGTCAGACTTCAACAAAATATTAATACTTAAAGTGTATTTCTTTTCAAGCAGACAGCATGAAGAATCAAGGTATCCTCAGTGTTGCACCAGGCTGTTCTTACTCCATATAGTCTAGTGCAGCAAAGCCTAAACTTAGAAAGTCAGATTGAACTTCTTTAGACTTTGAAGGCTACACTTAGAGAAATGAATTCGCTCTTCGCATGCAAAAGGAAAACTAAAAATTACTTCTCCTCATGAACAACTTCTGTACACTTTAACCAGTACTGTTTTCACCCTGGAAAGAAACTCACTTTTATGTGATCTTGTCATTTTATCAGATTTGGCAGAGGCATCTTTGACTCGGTTGTGATATTCTACAAGGAATGTTCTCTCATGTTCAAAGAAGTCATCCACATCCTACAAAAAAAAGAGAACAATTAAAAAAACAGGATTTCCCTCACTCTCTACAGAGCAATTGCAGAGTAAATTTGCACATTTCACTGTTGCTGTGACAGGAAATGCAACTATTTTTATAGTCTAAAACACCATTTATTTAAACTGATTTCTTCTCCACTTATTTCATGATCTTAAGTTTTATTAAGAATTTAGTAAGAATTAAGAATATGCAACAAGCATCCTAAAGGTCTATGTAACTGAACATGAAGGAACACCAAAGGGTCACCAAGGGTGACAGAAAAATAGAATACATGTCAAGTACTTAATTTAAAAAGACATCTACCTAGAAAAAGGGGAGAAGGGATGAAAGTCACCCAGCAGTACAGAGGCTGTGGTCTCAGATGAGATGATTTGAACTCCTAGCTCAGAACACTGATCCTAATGACAGATTTTTGTCAATTTGGTAAACACGGGTAATTGTTAATATTTTCTGTATTATCACTTGAGATAATTGGTTTAATACTTATTTTTAAAAACCCTCTAAAATAACGCAGATGCTCAATACCATGGAACAGCCTACAACATGGGCTTCGAACAATGTTCTTATGAACGTAGTAGTTATTTGGACTTTTTTTTTTCTCCAAGTCATATTTAATCCATGGTTATATCCACTTTCCAGCAGTTTCAAAAACCAAGACTTTGAAACTAGAAACTTTTAACTCTTGTAAAAATTGCTATTACCACTAGAAAGAAAAGAAACTAAAAATCATCCTCTGCAGAACTTCTGTTTGTTATAAAAGTGATCTTGTAGCTTTTGGAAAAGTGAAAATTAAATTGCATTTTCTCTTTTTTTTTTTTTTTTTCCCCTTCAGTTACATACTTGCATCTACCGGGAAAAATCATATAACCTCTACTGCTGCTCCTAGCCTTGAAACAGTAGAAGGATTCTATAAGACTGGGAAAATTCACTCAATTAGTAACTTCTGAACTGAAGCAGTTGTCCGACCTAGTTCTCCTTTCCACTATATAAAATGGCAGGCCTGAACAAAAAAACCCAACCAGATTACCAATTATCTATGTATATATATAAAAAAAAGCTTAATTTCATAGAACAGGGGAAAGAGTACTGAAAGCCCACAAGAAAGCCCTCATTTTGCATCCAGGCAACAAGTTCTCACCCATGGTCTGCCACTAATTCTTAAGTTAGATATCACTATAAAAATCCCATTTTTGTACCTATGTAAAATTCTGCTTCATTAAAAAAGACAACAATGTTAATACATTTTAAATCTTGCTATGTTAAGCAGTAATCACCTTTACTCCTGAAACAATGACACCATCTGCTGATTTAACCATATTTTTGAAGAAGTCTTCAAGTTTCTCTTTCTTATTTTTCCCACGAACACTCAACTGAAAAACAAATTAATTTACCAATTTCAGTCATTTTCTGGAGGCAATACAAGCTTTAAAAAAAAAAAATTTTAAACAGAATTACATACCGCTACTTGCTACACCTAAAGCAACTTTCCTGTTCTTTGTTTACTCTTATACTCTACACTAATGGGGACAGGGCACCTTGCATCCAGAATGAAGACTACCTCATTTACTAGATTGTTCATCACCTAAAATACTATTCTAGGCAAAAAAAAAAAAAAAACAGCAACATTCTAGCACCTAGAGACAGTACCAAATGTACAGAGTGTACATTTCAGTTATCAATAACACAGTGTTTATCACGCACAGTATAGCTGAGTTGATGTAACTGTAGTTGAGTTAAGATAAACAGGTTTCACTCTTTGGTGAATGGCAGATCTTTGACTTCCAGAGGATAATGCTGGTTTCAGCCTCCTCACACTCTTCCTGTCCATCTAACTTCACCCAGTTTAGGTAAACTGAGTGCCTGAATCTGGAAGCATTTCTACATCAAGCAACAGAGGAACCTCTGTAACGTATTTTGAATTAAGTATGTATGCAGTTGAGCCAGTCTTTGTAATAATTTCTTTCATTTAATGTTGATTCCTGCAATTTTAAAAAGTAACGGAAACTCTCTGCAGAATACAAGCAACCACTAACTCCAACACCAAAGAGTTATGAATCCAAAAGTACTCTCCATTATCTCAATTCAGTATGTTACATGTGGATAGCCACACTAGTTCAATACTTAGAAAAAAATTAACCACATTTTCATTTCCATCATTAACAAAAAGGTTTTACTTATCAGAACATTTCATTAGAAGTTCTCTCTAGTTTTGTTAGCAACAGAATTTATACCACAGTTCCAAATCCTAAAATTAGTGTTCCACTTTGTTGCATAATTCTTCCTCACAGCAAAAAAAAAAAAAAAAATTCAAAGAGTGGAAAAATATACTGTCATGTGAAATCACCGAAAAGCTCAGCTTTTTAATCCAAAATATACTGGATTTCCAGTAATGTTTTTGATGCCGAGGTTAGAGCATATAGTGCATTTGGTTCCCCAGGTGGCAGAAAATGAACTGCTACAGACTAAATGAATTTCTAACTTTTACAATACAAGTATGTCTGGCATGAAGGAATTGATGCAATTTCCTCCAGGAGGTAATGCCCTCTTAATCAATTTTCCATCCTACCATAAAAGTACATCTTGATTTCTCTCGCCAGCAATTCAGTTTTCAATACTCACATCCTGATTATATTCCAAGAATACATGGAAATTTAAGTCCTTTCTCAAAATAGGATGTGCTGCCACGCGACACAAAAACACTTCATGCATTGCAACTGTCTTCTTGAATATTGCCAAATATTCACTAAAAACAAGAAATAAGACAGACATAAGAATTTCATAGGAAGCAATTAAGTTTGAGATAAACCTAGTGAGCAGCTTTAAGAGATCCTCAGTAAGGGTACAAAATTACAACCTGATATAATGGAGTTTATCACTCCAATGTTTGATATAGACATAAATAAATAGTGCAATGTTAATACTAGGGAGAAATTTGAAGCCCAAACACATTACAGAGAGACTTTTAATGAAGAGTCAACAAATACACTCTAATTTTTATGGTTCCTAACAGACACTGGTGTGCTGAAACTGTAACCTTATTTCATTGTCCTTTCCCCAGTACCCCAAAAATCAAGAAACTGAGGTACAGACTACAGTCCCTAGGCACTATGTATTGATGTGCAAATTCCTTCCTCCCCATCTCCATCCCCTTGCCCATTTGCACCCTCCTTACTTATATGTTCATGTAGTTTTGTTAGCTGATTAGCCAGTCTTTTATTTCATGTTAAAGCACCTAGCCTTTTTGAGCCAAAGCTTACATTGATGTCTTGCTTCATAGTGGCTCTAAAAGGGAAATTAAGAGCTGCATTTGGTAGGTACAACAGAAAAATCACATTTAACCATAATAATCACATAGTTGCCCAGTTCAGCCAACTCAGCTTCAAAGCAATTACTCACTTGCAATTTAATTAAGAGGAAGGCACTCTTATCAATACAAGTTTGCTAGAATTCATTGTGCTTTGCAAATTCAATGAGTAAGATGCAACTCATCTAAAAATGAAGAAAGGGCTCTTTTTCCCATTCTGAGGTCAAACAGTAAAATTATAATCAACGCTTTTCCTTCCACTATGTGCAAGGAGTTTAAGATTTACATACCAGCAAACCAGCAGGGCCAGTGTTGGGAGATGTTTGATCTCAGTGAGAGTAGTAGTCATTCAGTGAAGACAAAAAAGGAGGATGCAGAGGATGGAGGTGGCAGTAGAAGAAACCCAAAGTTTTCTGTGTTATCCAACCCCTAACCAGACCACAAGAGAATCATGATCAGGGCCGCTGGAAAACCAGATTCTTTAAAATCTATAGTGTTTTGCTAAGTTCCAGTTTTCTGCATATGAAGTGTATATCTACTCTGCTACAAATTATGCTGTACATATCACTAATACAGAGCTTTTTAAGACATTTGCTCACAGCAGCTGAAGTTCGGAGAGAAAGCAGCAGTTCTAAGAGTTCTATGTACTTTTCTTGCCAATTCAGAGCTCTTGATAGAAGCAGTCTAGAAGCAGCGTAAATATACACTTGAAAACTGAAACCAATGACAGGAAAAAAGATCAAAGAAGTGAATGCATGATAAAATGGACGAAGCAAGGAGAAACTTCACTGTGTAACTCAATATGGAACAAGAAGCTTCAGAGCAGATATTTCAATATAAATTAAATTCATATTAAGGGAAAATAGTATTTTCAGGAAGTATATTCTCCTTGTGCAAAAATTTTTTTTAAAAGCGTCAAAAAAGGAATTTTCTAGTCATCTTCGTATTTCTTGGGGCACAGAAGGTTGGCATCCATGTTTACAGTACCAACCACATGCACAACTCCCTACTCCCAATCACTACATGTATAACCTTAAAGTCTCATTATGCTTATAAAACATGGAATACCAGAACTAAAAAATATAGAGGTTATCTCCTCCCTTTGCAGATGTTCTGTGAAGAAAAGGATCTAAGTGTTTTATTTCTTATACAAGAATGCTCAAGAACAAGCTGATGTATTTCCTGTTTCAGAAGATCCTCCATGAAATTATTTCTACAATTTTCCTAATGGCACTGATCATGATCACTAAGATTAACCCTGGTTATATAGCAACTGGATTCTCGAGTCTGTATTTCACAGAGAACCATTACAGTGAAATCAGAAACATGGGACAGCAAACAGCATTAGAAGTTTTGGAATATAAATAAATAAATAAATAAAGTAGTAATCAAGTCTACATACGCTTCCAGTTCTTGTTTCATCTTGGTGAATTCTTCTTTAGTCATTGATCCTTCCCCTTCTCCAAGTTTCTGCAGTTTCTCCCTGGAGGCATCAAAGTCAGGCCTGGGTGGTGCTGGTGGAATCTGGAATTGAATCCAATTTTTTTAAGATCTCATTTTCTCAAACAACACCCATTCACAGTACAGGAACTGTAGACTGCCTGAAGCTTTTTAACACGTGTTTCTCTCTTTCATCATTCATACAGCATTTTTAGATAAAGTCTCTCATTCACGAGTTATACATGCTGCATTACTATACCAATTTCTGTCTTGAATCTCTTGAAGATTACTAGAGTATTAACTAATGGCTTCAGTTTAATTACAACAGAAACCAAATAATACTTCATTTCCCATGACAATGAATTAAAACTTGAAATAATTATTTTTTAATTAGTTTTGGTTTAGCTTAGTTGGTAAGGATTACTTCTCGTTTAAAGAAAAAAAGAGAATTCCACAATTGTTTTCACACCATCCATTCATAACTCCCCAAAACTTTAAACCAATAAACCATTCCCTATTGTTTAAAGGCACTAGCTCTTTCTTGCAGCACTGCTGACATTAAAGACTTAAGTGCTGAAATAACAAAGCCCCCAGTCAACAGACTCTAGGTTAATTTTATAATACAGTATATTAACACTGAAAGAGAAAACACCACAGTCAAACTAATCCTGAATTGCTGTCAGGAAAGGAACACGGAACAAAGTTAAACTAAACTTAAATTTTAGTTTACTGGATTGGCCCATTATATTACAAAAAACCGAAAAATCCAGTATCTAGACGGTCAACCATCTGAAACTAGTTACTACCACACTGAAGGTCTAGTCACTTCAGATAGCTTTTCTGACTAAGAAAAGACTAGCTCAAGAATGGTATGACACATCACAGATTATACTCATTATAATGTACCCACTAATCAATTAGAAATATCTGTTTATGCTCTGAATCAGCAAACGCGCCCCCAACACAAAATGAATAACTTTCATACCAAGATGACAAATACTCCTATTTGCAATTAATATATGAAGAGCAGCACCAATTTTAATATGCAGTATCATACAGTGCCTCTTTTGAAACTTCTGGTCCTGGAAGGCCTGAAATAAACTTCAAACCGTAAGTTATTACATATTGAGGTTCCCTGTAGTTCTACATGGTATTTAAATTGTTTTCTCCTTCCTCTTATTTATGGAAAAATGATTCTGATCTTTATAATGAGAACTCAAAAAGTCTAGTTACTTCATTCTGCCATTCCAGCTAAAACAAAGGCAACATGAAACTTGTAACTAAGTTAAACATTAGCTTGCAAAAACAATACCACCAAGTCATACAGTTCAACTCTCTCCCACACTTTTAATACAGTTCAACTCTCTCCCACACTTTTAATACGGTGGCATAAAAATACACTTGGAGACAAATTAAACTACTCATTCCTTAGGAGTAAAAGGCAAGAAAGTATGACAGCTACTGTAGCTTTCTTCCAAGCTTGCTTCAACCATCAATTTTGTGTAATTGCATAAAATTAAGTATTAGAGAAGCTGATATGATTTTATAAGGAATGAACACCTGCTGTTTCCACTGCATTTAAAAGCAGTCTCAAGCAGTTTTGATACAGGCCACAGAAAACAGCACATATAAACCAAAAGAACATCAGTACTTACAATATAGCCAGCATAGTCCTCATTCTCAACAAAAGAATCATGAAGCCAAATAAACTCTTCATGTTGCCGGACAACAGAAAATTCGTTTTGTTTGAAATTTGGTAAGGAACTCTAGAAGGGTAAAAGGAGGTAGAATTATGGGGGGGAAGGAGGTAGGGAAGAAGAAAACCACAACAAAAAACCACCATGTTTTTCATTACTATATGAGAAAAAGCCTTGAAGGAACAACAAAAATGTCCCCAAAAGTTCATTGTGCAGTAATTACCCTCATCTTAATTAGTGCAGCAATCAAATGGCATGGTTTGCCGAAAGAGGTTGTGGAGTGTCTGCTCTCTAATATTTTTATCAATTCTCTTCTCTCTAGAGACATCTCTAATATTTTTATCAATTTAATCCTGTTATCAATTTAATCTGTTTGGTACCTTTATCGATGATCTGGATGAGGTGATCAAGTGCCCCTTAGTCAGTCTGCAGGCGACACCAAGTTGGGTGGAGGTGTTGATCTGCTGAAGGGCAGGAAGGATCTGCAGAGGGATCTGGACCAGCAGGATCCATGGGCTGAGGCCAGTTGTAGGAGATTCAACAAGGTGAAGAGCCAGGTCCTGCACTTGGGTCACAACCCCAGAGGGTTGTGACAGGCTTGGGGCAGAACAGCTGCCCAGCAGAAAAGAACCTGGTCAACAGTGGCTGGACATGATCCAGCATGTGCCCAGGTGGCCAAGAAGGCCAATGGCATCCTGAGTTGTATGAGAAATAGTGTGGCAGGACCAAGGAAGTGACTGCTCCTCTGTACTGGACACTGCTGAGGCCACACGTCGAGTTCTGTGTCCAGTTCTGGGCCCCTCATGACAGGAAAGACATTGAGGTGCTGGAGCGTGTCCAGAGAAGGGCAACAGAACTGGTGAAGGGTCTGGAGCACAAATCTGATGAGGAGCAGCTGAGGGAGCTGGTGATGTTTAGTGTGGAGAAAAATCAGGAGTGACCTTACCACTCTCTACAAGTATCTGATATGAGGCTGTAGCCAGCTGGGGGCTGGTCTCCCCTCTCAAGTAACAGGTGACGGGACAAGAGGAAATGGCCTGAAGTTGCACTAGGGGAGGTTTAGATCGGATATTAAAAAAATTTCTTCACCAGAAGGGTTGTCAGGTTTTAGAAGGGGCTGCCCAGGGAAGTGGTTGGGTGACCATCCCTGGGGGTATTTAAACCACGTGCAGATGTGGCACTTAGGGACATGGTTTAACGGCGGACTCAGCATTGCTGGATTAATGGTTGGACTCAATCTTAGAGGTCTTTTCCAACCTAAGTGATTCTATAATCAAAACCCAAATGGACAAATCCTGAGCAATGTGCTCTCATGCACTCTAATTTTATGGCGAGAGTGAGGGAGGAGATAGGATTTAATGATGTCCAGGTATTTTATTAAACTTTAATTATTCTGTTACTCTGCAATCAATAAACATTCAAATCCAAAAGAAAGCCACAAACAACATTAATTAAAAATGATCCCTGAATGTAAAACAATTACGAAATATGTTCTTAGAATCTGAAACAATAATAAAATCTAATCTAATTAAAAAGACTATACTGAAGTATATTCACGTATAGCAAAGACTCTACCTGCAAACAGGCTAATGAATAAGCATGGGAATGACAGGACATCAATACAAAAAAAACGAACATAACTTTCTTCTAAACAGTTCTTTAACTCTTACTCATCTTTTTCTTAGGCACTGTAGCTACATAGTCTCTTAAACATGAGATAATTCTACTTTCTCAGGTCCTCTGGATTGTGTTACACGTTGTTTCAATAAACAGTTTAAGCAAACTCTCTTTTGTATATAATTAAGAACTGTTCCATATACAAACGCAGGTTTTTACCTTTGTATGGACCGTGAATTTCACTTTATCCCTCTCACTGAGTGCATCTGAGATATCCACTTGCAGAGCAGCATCAGTCTGGAGATCTACATTTATTGCTCTAAGCTAAAGAAAGAAAAATATATTTCCTTAAAATTTAAAAAAAAAGTAAACTATATTTCCATTCTTCTTCCTTTGAAATGAACCCTGATCCTGCAATGCTGAAGACAGATCACAAAACCCCCCAACATCAAAAGATTGTTTCCAGCAGAAAAAGAAATTCCAGTAGTACTCCTTACTGCACAAATGACCATACAAATAATAATCTCCTTTACTCCTTGTTAGTGCACTATTTTCATTTCTGAACATTGTTAACTTGATAGTAACTGAGATGCTCAAGACAAAGCACATTTACAGGTAACAACAAGTTTGGTAGGTTTTTCTCTTTATTCTCCCCACTCCTCTGAACTGACAACCTGCCTAAGTAAATATACTTGTAAAGGTAATTATAAAGATATTAACAGTTGGAAAGGTACTTTTAAGGAGAAAAGTGGTTCTATATTTCAAAGAAGCAAGAGCTGTTATAGACCTGATTTACTCACACTGTCTTCCATTATTCTTCTGTTCAACATTATCTCGTCATAGAATGAAAAAGCTTAAAAAAAATATCCTGAACTTCACAGAACTAAATTTTCTTGGAAATATTTTTTCTGAAAAACCCCAAAGCAAAAAACTCAAACCAAAATGAGCATGAGAAATGGCAAAAGTGCAAGGAATACACATATTTTTTCTACAAGACACGAAACCTGAACTCTTTCACAAAATAATTCCAAAGTCACATTGAAAAAAAAAAAAAGACAATGATCAAATATAGCAAAACTGCAGNGTCTAGAAGCAGCGTAAATATACACTTGAAAACTGAAACCAATGACAGGAAAAAAGATCAAAGAAGTGAATGCATGATAAAATGGACGAAGCAAGGAGAAACTTCACTGTGTAACTCAATATGGAACAAGAAGCTTCAGAGCAGATATTTCAATATAAATTAAATTCATATTAAGGGAAAATAGTATTTTCAGGAAGTATATTCTCCTTGTGCAAAAATTTTTTTTAAAAGCGTCAAAAAAGGAATTTTCTAGTCATCTTCGTATTTCTTGGGGCACAGAAGGTTGGCATCCATGTTTACAGTACCAACCACATGCACAACTCCCTACTCCCAATCACTACATGTATAACCTTAAAGTCTCATTATGCTTATAAAACATGGAATACCAGAACTAAAAAATATAGAGGTTATCTCCTCCCTTTGCAGATGTTCTGTGAAGAAAAGGATCTAAGTGTTTTATTTCTTATACAAGAATGCTCAAGAACAAGCTGATGTATTTCCTGTTTCAGAAGATCCTCCATGAAATTATTTCTACAATTTTCCTAATGGCACTGATCATGATCACTAAGATTAACCCTGGTTATATAGCAACTGGATTCTCGAGTCTGTATTTCACAGAGAACCATTACAGTGAAATCAGAAACATGGGACAGCAAACAGCATTAGAAGTTTTGGAATATAAATAAATAAATAAATAAAGTAGTAATCAAGTCTACATACGCTTCCAGTTCTTGTTTCATCTTGGTGAATTCTTCTTTAGTCATTGATCCTTCCCCTTCTCCAAGTTTCTGCAGTTTCTCCCTGGAGGCATCAAAGTCAGGCCTGGGTGGTGCTGGTGGAATCTGGAATTGAATCCAATTTTTTTAAGATCTCATTTTCTCAAACAACACCCATTCACAGTACAGGAACTGTAGACTGCCTGAAGCTTTTTAACACGTGTTTCTCTCTTTCATCATTCATACAGCATTTTTAGATAAAGTCTCTCATTCACGAGTTATACATGCTGCATTACTATACCAATTTCTGTCTTGAATCTCTTGAAGATTACTAGAGTATTAACTAATGGCTTCAGTTTAATTACAACAGAAACCAAATAATACTTCATTTCCCATGACAATGAATTAAAACTTGAAATAATTATTTTTTAATTAGTTTTGGTTTAGCTTAGTTGGTAAGGATTACTTCTCGTTTAAAGAAAAAAAGAGAATTCCACAATTGTTTTCACACCATCCATTCATAACTCCCCAAAACTTTAAACCAATAAACCATTCCCTATTGTTTAAAGGCACTAGCTCTTTCTTGCAGCACTGCTGACATTAAAGACTTAAGTGCTGAAATAACAAAGCCCCCAGTCAACAGACTCTAGGTTAATTTTATAATACAGTATATTAACACTGAAAGAGAAAACACCACAGTCAAACTAATCCTGAATTGCTGTCAGGAAAGGAACACGGAACAAAGTTAAACTAAACTTAAATTTTAGTTTACTGGATTGGCCCATTATATTACAAAAAACCGAAAAATCCAGTATCTAGACGGTCAACCATCTGAAACTAGTTACTACCACACTGAAGGTCTAGTCACTTCAGATAGCTTTTCTGACTAAGAAAAGACTAGCTCAAGAATGGTATGACACATCACAGATTATACTCATTATAATGTACCCACTAATCAATTAGAAATATCTGTTTATGCTCTGAATCAGCAAACGCGCCCCCAACACAAAATGAATAACTTTCATACCAAGATGACAAATACTCCTATTTGCAATTAATATATGAAGAGCAGCACCAATTTTAATATGCAGTATCATACAGTGCCTCTTTTGAAACTTCTGGTCCTGGAAGGCCTGAAATAAACTTCAAACCGTAAGTTATTACATATTGAGGTTCCCTGTAGTTCTACATGGTATTTAAATTGTTTTCTCCTTCCTCTTATTTATGGAAAAATGATTCTGATCTTTATAATGAGAACTCAAAAAGTCTAGTTACTTCATTCTGCCATTCCAGCTAAAACAAAGGCAACATGAAACTTGTAACTAAGTTAAACATTAGCTTGCAAAAACAATACCACCAAGTCATACAGTTCAACTCTCTCCCACACTTTTAATACAGTTCAACTCTCTCCCACACTTTTAATACGGTGGCATAAAAATACACTTGGAGACAAATTAAACTACTCATTCCTTAGGAGTAAAAGGCAAGAAAGTATGACAGCTACTGTAGCTTTCTTCCAAGCTTGCTTCAACCATCAATTTTGTGTAATTGCATAAAATTAAGTATTAGAGAAGCTGATATGATTTTATAAGGAATGAACACCTGCTGTTTCCACTGCATTTAAAAGCAGTCTCAAGCAGTTTTGATACAGGCCACAGAAAACAGCACATATAAACCAAAAGAACATCAGTACTTACAATATAGCCAGCATAGTCCTCATTCTCAACAAAAGAATCATGAAGCCAAATAAACTCTTCATGTTGCCGGACAACAGAAAATTCGTTTTGTTTGAAATTTGGTAAGGAACTCTAGAAGGGTAAAAGGAGGTAGAATTATGGGGGGGAAGGAGGTAGGGAAGAAGAAAACCACAACAAAAAACCACCATGTTTTTCATTACTATATGAGAAAAAGCCTTGAAGGAACAACAAAAATGTCCCCAAAAGTTCATTGTGCAGTAATTACCCTCATCTTAATTAGTGCAGCAATCAAATGGCATGGTTTGCCGAAAGAGGTTGTGGAGTGTCTGCTCTCTAATATTTTTATCAATTCTCTTCTCTCTAGAGACATCTCTAATATTTTTATCAATTTAATCCTGTTATCAATTTAATCTGTTTGGTATCTTTATCGATGATCTGGATGAGGTGATCAAGTGCCCCTTAGTCAGTCTGCAGGCGACACCAAGTTGGGTGGAGGTGTTGATCTGCTGAAGGGCAGGAAGGATCTGCAGAGGGATCTGGACCAGCAGGATCCATGGGCTGAGGCCAGTTGTAGGAGATTCAACAAGGTGAAGAGCCAGGTCCTGCACTTGGGTCACAACCCCAGAGGGTTGTGACAGGCTTGGGGCAGAACAGCTGCCCAGCAGAAAAGAACCTGGTCAACAGTGGCTGGACATGATCCAGCATGTGCCCAGGTGGCCAAGAAGGCCAATGGCATCCTGAGTTGTATGAGAAATAGTGTGGCAGGACCAAGGAAGTGACTGCTCCTCTGTACTGGACACTGCTGAGGCCACACGTCGAGTTCTGTGTCCAGTTCTGGGCCCCTCATGACAGGAAAGACATTGAGGTGCTGGAGCGTGTCCAGAGAAGGGCAACAGAACTGGTGAAGGGTCTGGAGCACAAATCTGATGAGGAGCAGCTGAGGGAGCTGGTGATGTTTAGTGTGGAGAAAAATCAGGAGTGACCTTACCACTCTCTACAAGTATCTGATATGAGGCTGTAGCCAGCTGGGGGCTGGTCTCCCCTCTCAAGTAACAGGTGACGGGACAAGAGGAAATGGCCTGAAGTTGCACTAGGGGAGGTTTAGATCGGATATTAAAAAAATTTCTTCACCAGAAGGGTTGTCAGGTTTTAGAAGGGGCTGCCCAGGGAAGTGGTTGGGTGACCATCCCTGGGGGTATTTAAACCACGTGCAGATGTGGCACTTAGGGACATGGTTTAACGGCGGACTCAGCATTGCTGGATTAATGGTTGGACTCAATCTTAGAGGTCTTTTCCAACCTAAGTGATTCTATAATCAAAACCCAAATGGACAAATCCTGAGCAATGTGCTCTCATGCACTCTAATTTTATGGCGAGAGTGAGGGAGGAGATAGGATTTAATGATGTCCAGGTATTTTATTAAACTTTAATTATTCTGTTACTCTGCAATCAATAAACATTCAAATCCAAAAGAAAGCCACAAACAACATTAATTAAAAATGATCCCTGAATGTAAAACAATTACGAAATATGTTCTTAGAATCTGAAACAATAATAAAATCTAATCTAATTAAAAAGACTATACTGAAGTATATTCACGTATAGCAAAGACTCTACCTGCAAACAGGCTAATGAATAAGCATGGGAATGACAGGACATCAATACAAAAAAAACGAACATAACTTTCTTCTAAACAGTTCTTTAACTCTTACTCATCTTTTTCTTAGGCACTGTAGCTACATAGTCTCTTAAACATGAGATAATTCTACTTTCTCAGGTCCTCTGGATTGTGTTACACGTTGTTTCAATAAACAGTTTAAGCAAACTCTCTTTTGTATATAATTAAGAACTGTTCCATATACAAACGCAGGTTTTTACCTTTGTATGGACCGTGAATTTCACTTTATCCCTCTCACTGAGTGCATCTGAGATATCCACTTGCAGAGCAGCATCAGTCTGGAGATCTACATTTATTGCTCTAAGCTAAAGAAAGAAAAATATATTTCCTTAAAATTTAAAAAAAAAGTAAACTATATTTCCATTCTTCTTCCTTTGAAATGAACCCTGATCCTGCAATGCTGAAGACAGATCACAAAACCCCCCAACATCAAAAGATTGTTTCCAGCAGAAAAAGAAATTCCAGTAGTACTCCTTACTGCACAAATGACCATACAAATAATAATCTCCTTTACTCCTTGTTAGTGCACTATTTTCATTTCTGAACATTGTTAACTTGATAGTAACTGAGATGCTCAAGACAAAGCACATTTACAGGTAACAACAAGTTTGGTAGGTTTTTCTCTTTATTCTCCCCACTCCTCTGAACTGACAACCTGCCTAAGTAAATATACTTGTAAAGGTAATTATAAAGATATTAACAGTTGGAAAGGTACTTTTAAGGAGAAAAGTGGTTCTATATTTCAAAGAAGCAAGAGCTGTTATAGACCTGATTTACTCACACTGTCTTCCATTATTCTTCTGTTCAACATTATCTCGTCATAGAATGAAAAAGCTTAAAAAAAATATCCTGAACTTCACAGAACTAAATTTTCTTGGAAATATTTTTTCTGAAAAACCCCAAAGCAAAAAACTCAAACCAAAATGAGCATGAGAAATGGCAAAAGTGCAAGGAATACACATATTTTTTCTACAAGACACGAAACCTGAACTCTTTCACAAAATAATTCCAAAGTCACATTGAAAAAAAAAAAAAGACAATGATCAAATATAGCAAAACTGCAGTATTATCTGAGCACAATATTTGGCAGTAAGTGGACCAAAGGCTTCATTCAACATGAGTACCTGGTGGAACTAACCTCATCTAGACCCCAACTGGAAATTCAAGCCCCCTCGCCCTTGCACCCTTGCTGTTCTAGAGGAATTTGTCTCATGACGATTTCATCATCATGACCAACAGACATTTGGAATGTTTTTACAAGTACTATAGCTAACTCTGAAACCTTTTCCAATCACATTGTCGAAAAATATTTCAACAACATATACTCACAAGGCATACTTTTCACTGAGACACAGTGGTTTCTTTGATGCTGTATTTTTTCTACAAATATCCCATTCCACAATATAAAAAATGCTTTACCATACAGAGATTTGGACTTTTTCTCCATTATTTTTTTTCAGGATTGCATTTTTCAGTCCATACTTAAGTACAAAAATGCTTTAAGTATCCACAATACATAGTACAGAGGTTACATACGAGCAGATTTTGAAGGTAATGCCGTGAGGCACTGGAAAAGCACTAGGACAGAAGCATCAACTGCCAAGTCTTGTTTTCCACAAGTTACCTTTACCTTAAATCACAGTGGTCAGATGCCACTGTAGTCTTGCTGTTAACCTCGATGCACGGACAACTCTTGCCTGTGTAGCAGCAACCAGACTCATGGATCCTAGAATTAGCATATTAAAGTAAACCAAAATCACGCAGTCTAGCATATTCTGCTAAGGCTAGCAAAATACACCAGTTCAATAGCTCTTACGCAAGTAGTAATAGCTTTTCCTTACAGTGAAGTTGGAAATCATTAAAATGACTGCACAGTAACATATTCACACACGTGATTCAGGCACTGCCTTTTGTTTTGTTTTCCCAAGGTTTAGGGGGTCACTGCCTCGCACAAAGGCATATTATCATGCAATGGTTCCGTGCAGATCACTTCTCAGAGGCAGAATCTCCTACCTCCTACTGAGTTTCCAAAGTGCTTACCATCTAATTTAGGAAAGAAAAATATAATGACATACCAATGTCTCCCTTATGTCATGACACCACATTTTTCAGCGTGTAAAAAGGTTTTTGTGGTTACACTGTCTGGGGTACTGTTTGTTTTTCTCCAGTCACCCCATCATACATTAACAGACTGGTAATCTCAGCAAATAATCTGGACCATCTAAATAGTATTTTTGTAGTCCTTCACAGGTCACAAATATTTCTACCAAAATACTTTTCCACCTCTTTTTATTTTTTTTTTCGAAGTGGTACTATACAAAATTCTAAAACAGCTGATCAAGTTTGTCATTAGAACATGTCCAGTGCAGCGTAGCCTGATCCATATGCGCTATTCACAATTTCAGATATTAAAGTCCTATCTGTGCTGAGAAAATTAAGAACTACCTATGACTCCACCTATGACATACAACTGTAGAGGACTATTTGTTTAATTTATACCGAGTTAAGTTTGTAACAGTTTTGAAAAGTTTAATCATATGTTAAATTATGCTGTGTAGCCTGACTGCCAACAGGGAATGTTTTCATCTGCAATGGTAATGAAGCATTTATGAAAGGTGTCAAAGACAATCAGAAAGTTGAAGGAATTTAAATGTATTCATGTGACACAACGATTCACTTTGCATTACTGGAAAGTGAATTCACAAACAACATCACCACATCACAAACTTAAACAAACTCTGCATCACTACTTCCAAAATAAAACTGCCACCAATGGATGGTTTTCTAGTCACAAAGGAAGGAGAAAGTGAAAAAATAAAAGAAGTCTGATACAGATGAAAACTGAAATGAAAGTACTTTAACGTACAGAAAAAAAAAAGATAGGATAGTCCCTTTTTAACTTGCCCCCCTCCAAGTCTAACACATACAACATCACATAATAATTTTATGCTTAGATATGTAATCTACATCCATGCTGAACAACTTGCAAAACAAAAACTGATTTAATTTTGTTACTTTACAGTTTCCTATGCTATACCAAGAAAGTCCCTGTTCTATTCAAAAGGTCTAGAAAACACCAGAAGCCAAAACCCAGGCCAAGCGATGTTACAGTACTAAAAGAGAACACAATGCAAAGACAGGATTTAACATCTAAGCTCTTGCTTAAGGATCTATTATACTTCAAATGATAATGGGCGGAATCTGGTAGAGACAAGGGAAACGACCAAGTGTTACATTCCTAGGTAATGGCCTCCATTAACAGTAACGTCCGTGCTCTAAGCTCTTTCAAAAATGTTAAAAGGACCCTTTCTTCCGCTGGTTCTTTGCAGGCAGATAAATACACAGAGCAAGGGGACAAAGAATACCTTTACAACAAAAGCTTTCAAAGTGTTTTCACAGCATTAAGTTTCCAGCAGACCTGTTCTATAGGATAGCTCATTTCCACTAAGTGTTAGCCAAGTCAGCTAAAGATTATATAGATATAAAATACACAAGACAGTACTAATGGAGCAATACTACACCACTTTTCAAAGCATGTATTGTTTATGTTAGAGAGAGCACAAAAATCTCAACAGGACCCAAGTTACACCAAGCAAACTCAACCTTGTCTTCCTAAGTGAAATTCAGAAAAGCAATTCCCACAAGTTCATTTTAAGCAGACCATTTATAATAAGTTCCTTCTACAGACCACCCACTGCTACTTCCTCAAAGATGATTCTCAGTGCTCTGTTTTACAGTTCTCCAGAAAAGGCTCCATATGGTGTAACACAATTGTTTGAGAATTACTCTTCAGTGTGGCATCAGCATAAATTCCAGCCCTCTTTCATCCCATCACCCCAAGGTTAGACTTAACACAACTGTAGCCAACAAATTCCTACAGCATTAAAAGTACAGTTGTCACAGCAATATCTGAATTCAACAGAGGCAAGCGTATTGATTTTCAAAACTAAAAGCTCAATTACTCCAACCAGAAGTTGCCATCCATGCTTTCAAATAAAGGCTTGACCTACTCATTATTTACTTGCAAAGGGAAGAAGGCAACAAATCAGAGCTAGGAATCGCTTTATGAAAAGATGTTTATTTTTACTACTTCTACTAAGAAAAAAAAGCATTACAGTTTTGAAGATTAAAGCACAGCAAATCCATTCATTAACAGACTGCCATATTGCTTTTGAATAATTTCCTGTATCACAAACAAAATCATGCAGATAACAACCTATGATTTAACCCCAGGGATTTACACAGAAGAGAAAAAATTAAACCCCCACGGTGACCAGTGATTGAAAATAAGAAACCCTAAAAAAATTAGGGAAATGATAAGGACACTGTTCTAGTTTAATTCCTCAGTACCGGATGAAGATGCAGGACAGAAAAAAAAAAAGACCACGCTTGGCCAACTGAGATGATAAGTCGTGCAACAGCACAAACGTACAAACAAGACTGCTAAGAGATTTCTTAGGGTTTTCAAATTACCTTGTGAACTCCTAACAACCTGCAGCCTTAGAGGAAAAGCTAATAAACAGCCAAACAAACAAGTTTCAGGCGAGGCGAGATCTGCATTGTTATGTTCTACCTATACCTTCAATAAAGGCAACTTAACTGTGCGCATCAAAGGCTGTTCCTAAGTACCAGGGACAACCTATGTAAAATACCTATATAGTTAAAATTCCACAGTAAGTTCTGCAGTCCTTGTTCTGAAGACACTCAAAGGACAACAATGATTTCTACCTCCTCTCTCTTTTATCCAATATTCTTAGTAAAGCAGCTGCATACCTAAAGACAAAAGCTTTACAGTGACCAGAACTGGCCTGATACAACATTAGAATGCCCTTTTAAATTTCTGGTCATAAACTGGAACATAAAATGCACTGAATTTAACATCTGACTGTGGTGTGCATGATAAAACATTATACCAACACAGTGTTTCTCAGATTTTTGTATTTTTAGTAATACATTGTATAGAGTCACTTCAATAACCACCACAGCCAAGGGAACCTAAAGCGACCCTGAAGCTGCTCACCTACCTTGCTCACAGTTGGTCTTTCTCAAGATACTAAGTGACAGAAGTAATCAGCTGACTAAATTATAGTAGATTAGCTGATTTGTTGCTTAACAGAGGCAGGCAAATTAAAAAGATATGGATACAGCAGTCAGAAGAGAAACTAAGGGCAGAAACAGGAGGCAGATAAAAAGGTTTTCTCAGTAAGAAACTTAATTGTGGCATCCTGTCCCAACAACAGAACTTCTTTCCAATAAAGAGTTCATTATGCAGCATGTGTCTGCAATGTAAATGTTCCATTGTTATCTATGGGAGAGCCCCTCGGGCCTGAAGGGAGAAAGAAGGGAGAGCAGGACTGCATCTCCCAGGCCTTGGGATCGCGGCTGGCGATGGAACCTGGTGCTCCCCAGGGCTGGTCAGCCTGGGCAGGACTGGCCCCGCCGGGAGTGTGCAGCGGGAGGGGGCCGCAGCGAGAACACCGATCTCGGGGCACAACCCCTTCCCAAGCTATTCCAATGACAGCATGACAGAACTGTTCTTCCAAAACTTGGGTAACAGAATAATGAAGAGCACACGCACACAGACGCCGATATCAGCGGGAGGCTGTGCCAGGAGCAGATCCCGGCGGGCGGACGGACGAACAGACAGCCAGCCAGCCAGCCCGGACGCTCGCCGCCCGGCAACCCGCCTCCCTCCGGCACCCACGCGGCGGGCTCGGGCCAACAGCGCCCGGAGGCCCCTGAAGAGGGGCCGACCCTGTACCCCCCACGCCCGGCCCCAGGCGCCGGGGTCCCGACGCCTCCCCGCGGCACTTACACCTCGGTCCTCCTCCGAGAGGAAATCTGGGCCGTCGTCTGAGCCTTCCTGCTCGAGGGCGAGGCGGCGGCGCGGGTGGAGGGCGCGGAGGGGCACGGCCGNCTGGCGAGTGTTGAGCGGGTGTTGAGGGCGCTGGGCGTGCCCCGTGCGCAGGAGCGCGGGGGAGCGGCTTTGTTCGGTGGAACGCGGCGAGAGCAGCGCGCCGAGCCTCCGGGGCTGTGCGCAGCGGGCAGCGCCGCGCCTCGCAGCTCCGTCCACAGGCCGGTGCCGCCGCGCTGCCCTGCGCTGCTCCCCCGCTTTCGTGCGGGACATGCTGTTCGCACGTTTGCGCAAACCTGGGTGTGAGACTGTGCAATGAGAGCGCGAGAAATTAAGAATAAATTAAGTTTATAATATGGCTTCGATTTATGGGCAGTTAACGTGATTTAAGATTGACATCTACCTATTTTACACTAAGGAACGGAGCCTTTAAATGCCGCTTTGTCTAATGACAGTGGAAAAGGTCAGCATCCGCATACTAAACCGGATGTAAGCGTGGAGGGAGTCCATGCCTGAGACTGCATTTTTGTGTGAATCAGAGCTAGAACGGCCAAGAAACAGCCTCAGGGTGGGGCTTCATGATCAGCATACTCCGATCTCGGTGTTGCCGAGGGATGCGGGCATGTGTGGACATCAGCACTCCCGTGGGCCTGCACTCACACGGAGGAGGGCACCACCCCACCTGCAAATTAATCCTGCAACAAATTCGTAGTTTCCATCCTAACTGGCTCCCTATCCAAGTCCATAGTTAGTTATACGAGCACTAGTGGGATAGGATTGCCACAGCAGCACCGTGTATTTAGGTGGAATTAAGCCCATCAGGAAACTGCACCTTGGGAAATGGTGTTTGTGTAGCCTCAAGATAAATGAAGATAATGCTTTCCGAACTCTGTACTGCTTAGAAGTGTGCTTTGGAATTCAGAAGAGGAAATCGCTTCTTGGAAATTGTTCTTAGTATGGAGAAAGGTATTTGAGTATGCATTTTGTAAATAATTTTAAAAGCTGTTCTTTAAACAATTTTCATGTATGCAGCCTGTGTCTGTCTTGATACAGACATGTGCAACATCATCCAAAATACTGACTTACTACTGAGATCGAGAGAAATAAAAATATTTTATGAGGTAGGGAGAAAGAGAATGTGACCTCTGGTTAAACACCAACTTTGTCATGCTGAAGGGGTAAAGACAAAGTCCCATAGGAAACTGACTTTTGGGGCTTCACTTGCATTAGCATCCTGTTCTGTGCACAGTCTGGGTTCAGTGTCATATACCATTCCCCTCAGCAAACATCTGTTTTTGTGGAAAAAAAAAAAAATTGGTGACAGATTGAGTTTGCTTTTTTCATATTTATTATTTACTGCTGTTACATTTTATTAGGTCCAAAGAATCCAGGTCAAAACAGTTGAGGATGTGCTTCACAAGGAATAATGACACGATTTTTTCTTACAGGGAAGTGCTAAGTAGATGAGCTGACTGGTATGAATCAATCTAGCAGGATGACCATCTCAGTTGCATTTACAAAAATATACGGTTATATAGCTTTCCAGCGTGGCTCTGAGAGCAGTCTGGTCATGTTTTGGATGGCACAGAGGCTCATAAGGGACCTGGTCTAGTGAAAAGTGTCCCTGTCCACAGCAGGGGCATTCAAACTAGGTGATCTTTAAGGTCCCTTCCAACCCAGACCATTCTATGATTCTGTGATTCTATGATATTCCAAAACAGCAGCAGTGCTATGGTTCTAAAAGTTGATACCAACAGTTGATAGCAAAAGTGTTAATCTTTTTGTCCTGCCCTGATCAACTTATCCCAGGTCCAAGTCTTGCCCTACTTTTCTCTCCATGCTCCTCCCCGCTGGCAGAGTAATGCACGCTGTGTGCTGTTTCTGCTTCAGCAGCTGAGACAGATCCTATATGCCATGGGAACGCCCTGGCATATAGGAGCATTCTGGTGGGAGAGGAGCCTCTTCTCGCTGCTCTTCTGTCAAGACTCCACTTAATAAACCTGCTCTGCAGCTCCAGGATCAGTTTCCTTTGACAGTTGAGCTCACCCCACCTAACAAGTTTCCATCTTGGCTGTTTGCACACTCTTTTCTATGTCTACATAGCAATAATAAATCAAGTCAATGAACTAAATATAACTGAGGAAGAATGAAATTACAGGTTGTAGCTGAGGCAATCTGACAGCGCTTCGGTATGACCGCATTCCTACCCTCCTCCACACACCTGCCTGTCTACACCAACTCTGGTCTTCAAGCAGGCCCCTACTCCTGTCAGTCTGTCTCACCAGCAGAAAAATTACATGAGATAAAGGAGGGGGAAACTCTTTTAACAGTGAGTTGCACTGACTCTGATAAACCGTATGAATGGCCCAAAGGAGAATGCACTTCAAAACCAAAAGAAAGTCTTGGGGCTTTCAAATGACATCTTGAGAAATTATTCCTTTTACTAGCAACATCCTGCTTTTGCTCCAGGACACATTTTGACTCACTCAGCTTAGCTACTCATTTTTGGTCCCATTTTTCCTCCCTTTTTTCCTCATTTTTTTCTATTCATGTACCATGTTTTCTCAGTCTCATTTTCAGCTGCTAAACCCTTGAGGCAAGGATCAGCATTATCTTGAGTTTACAGAGCTGTAAATAGAAAGAGGAACCGATCCCTTGTCAGTTAGGGAAACGCTGCTGCGCTATTGTAACCAGCAGGTCTTCCGATTTTTAAAAAACATCCACCTGCAAAGACCCATAGCGTCAGTAGATGGTGCTATATCCACATTTTTCGGAATTCTTTTCGGCCGAGGTTTATCCAACCAGTAACATTTCCTTTGTGTTTGAGCGTGTTATCCCTGGGAAATCAGAAGCCGTACAATTTAAGGAATATTTGGCTTTTATCAGAGAATCACTGGGGAGATCTAAAGGCTTCCCACTCCATGTCATCATGTCATACAGTACTATCGGTACTGGGTGGCTCATCATGGAATGATTCAATGGATGCAAGCGTTTGATACAGGCAGGAGCTGTAGTTCTGGTATTTCATTAGCTGATACGTATTTTTGTTAAAGTGTGAAGAACTATTCTTCGTGCACTTTTTTCTTTTTTGAGATGTTTCTCGATTTCTCTCTCTAAACCTAATTACTCAAAGTTTCCTTCAAACTATCTCAAGTATTGTTCATGTGAAATTCAAATACGGCACCTTGCAGTCAAACTGTGGTCGTAAGGACCAGCTTTCCTGTATCTCAGTAACAGATTGATTCCTTCTTTCGTTTTGTCTTCGAGATGAAAACACTTTATTACATACTTAATACTTAATCTAAATTTTCTTTACTGATGCTAACTGAAACTGCATTAAGGAACCATATCATTAATGCTTTATGGTGGTACTTTTTTCTTTTTTGTGACAGAGAAGATAATTACATTTTGTAAAAGATTAATCAATATTTACCTTTTATTTCTGTGGAAAACTAGGGTTTTAAGGTAATGTTCTCAGAAGGTTAAGGCTGAATGAGAAAAAGGCTTCAAGACCTTATTATAAAACCTGTCTAAAAAGCTCACTTAGCAATACAGGCTTCTTACCTGTTATAGAGATAGATCACTTTACAGCAAAAAATTACTATCAAACTGATCATATTTCCTTAGAAACACAAAGTGGATGTGATATGTAGGATTAAAAGAACAGACAAGGAAAATTGTATAATATTATAGAGAAGAAAGAGAAACGTGGCTTAGTACAGCTCAGTAACTTCTAGACACTCTGAGGAACAGTAATTTCCATAAGAAAAGAAAAAAAATATCTGTTTCTCAGTGAGGAATAGTCTTCTGTGAATTCCAAAGCATAATGGGGACATATGCAAATAATAAGGATGTGTGGGTTTCTATTCAGACTGCAGGGACCCAGAAAAGGCTCGCTCTGCAGTTTTAAAAATCCTGGCCTCCTTGTGCAAGATGCTGACTATATGTATGCAGATATATTGTAATGCAATTCATCGCACTTCTTCCCTAGGAAAGAAACAAACTCTTTCTTTTTAAAATTCATTTACATGGCATTATAGACACTGTCTTTGTCTCCCATGAATGACTTCATGTCCATATACAGCTACACTGATGCAGAATGTTGAATGGTCTAAAGCCTCATTTTTCACCAGTGCCATGAACTACCACCAAGAAGCTGTAAGGGGAAGAATATATTATGCAGTACACACAGGTAAAACTCACTTATTCTGAGCTCTGAACCTTTCGACAGTTTTTTTTCTTCTTTGGATTGCACACTGTTATTAACTTAATCTTCATATTTCTATAACAGGTCTTGGGCAATCACTGCTCTACACAAATTCTTCATTACAAATGGATGCAAAAGGAGACTGCATCTCCCATAGCTCCTATAGGATTTTCTAGGAGAGAGCCTATAAAGAAGTTCTCTCCTCCCTGGTTCACAGGGATGCATAGAAATGTTTATAAACAAGTCACAGACTGATCAGCATTTCAGCTGCCTACTCTGGATTTAAAGCAATTGAACTCATCTCTTTTCCTAAACTCCAGTCCCTTCTTTATAAACCAGTTGAAATGTGGAGTACTTCAGAGCATATTCTGAGAGAATCCTTTTTGATCATTCTTCCCAATTCTTAATATGTCTTTTTTTAAGAGAAAGCCAGAATCTCCTGCCTCACCTTTGCTCCACACTAAGGATTTTACTTGTACTAAGTGCTAGAACAAAATTCTTTAATTCTTTATTGTAACAACATTTATTATTATAACAGAAAAAGAAAAATCTTTTTGGTGACATGACAGCTGAAACCAGGGAGATTCTTTTCCCATGTTGGTTCTCAGGTTTTTAATTTTAGAAATGCCTGGTTTAATCCATTCACTGTGGAGGGCAATAAGAATGCTTTGAGATATCAGCCTCACAGTAGTCTTAACTCTGTAAATCAGTAACTGTAGTGGTAAGAGCACTATGGGAGACTTCTCCAAAGCAATGTTATTACTCTTTTCATGTCAGATGTTGAGATGAGTCTGAGGTAAAAATACCAGAAGACCATTTACAGTACTGCTTGTCACAGCTAGGCAATAGTAAAATAGAGAAAAAAAACCCTCAGTATAAATAAGGCCTTATTGATGAAAGTGTGACCAAGAAGGATAAAAAGCAGATTTGCTAACACTGACCTCATACACGTCATTCCTCAAAGGCCAGCTCTGCCCCAGCAGGGCAGCACCAGGCAGGGAAGACAAAGCAGCTCTTGTCATGTCTTGTCACTGATACAATAGTGGGTATCAGGAAGCACTGCACAGTGCTGCTTATTTTGTCAGAACAGACTGAATGATGCTTTCTGCCTAATTCAGTATATATCGATATTGTTGGGGACTATTAGTCTTTTGCTCCCTGTTATCTTATTTCCTTTTATCCTATACTTTTTGGTTTTCTTCTTGATTATTTTCCCCTCTTATTTAATATTTAGCATTTTTCCTTCCTAATATCTTATTCTCCTTCCAATCTGTCTCTTCCTTTCTCATTGTTGGGCCACCCCATTCCATACCCGAATTTCCTTTGGTCTCGACTGAGGGCAGCTGTCTGTTCTCTCCAGCTTATTGCAAAATGACTCCTTTCCCCTCAGTCCCAAACCTTTAGGTCTCTGTGTAATCAGCTCATTCCATTTTTGTCTCTTCTTACTCTCAGTCTTAGATTCAGTCTTCTGTTCTCCTATTCTGCTCCTCACTGGCTTCTCGGTCACTTGTTTTTCACTGTTGCACTCTTGAAAGAGGCAATCTTCCGAGTTCTCCTCTGAAAACCTTGAATGTCTCCCAGTGCTTCCTCTGAAAGCCAGTAGTAGTAGGGCATCACTTGCAGCACGAGAGGATGTGACGACCACTAACATGTTTTGCTTGAGGCAACATTCACAAGCTGGCCAAACACTAACTCTGTGTTCTTTGTCTTCCTGCACATATCAGGGGACCCTTACCTGACCAGCATTCTAAAGCTTTTCTGACCAAAGTGGTCTCATTCAAAATGATCAAAGATAAATCAAGAAAAAAAACCAAACACATTACTTCTGACATGTTTACCAGAGAAAAAGGTTAGTTTGATAGATGCCATCAAGCAGCATTAAACCAACCATCAGCTGAGGCATTATTTAATGGCCAGGAACAGCTCTTCAAATGTGATGATAGCTGACTCAAAACCAAAGCTGCTTCCATCTCCAGGTAAATGTGTTGTGACATTTATATTACAGCAAAGCTGCATGGGAGTAGCCACCCTAAGACACAGCCTATGTTTTTGTTTATGGTCTCAAACTCCTGCTTGCTCAGAGGTCCAGTCAAAAAAAATAATTCTATGCTGCATCCACATTCTATGTATTGTTCCTTTCTATGTAGTATCTGCAGAGCCAGAGGCATTAGGGGTAGTCAGAAAAGAAAATATTCAGCCACGTAGACGTTGGCTGGCCAACCAATCACCTTCTTTGTTCTCTTGTTCTGACTTAACAGCTATGGAGATGCTTGTTAATTTTAAATTGTGTTGGACAGCCAGTTGCAGTAAGAAGCATGGGTTAAAGTGCAGCCACAGAAAGCACTTACTGTTTAGCTTCACTGCAGTTTTACTTCCAGCTGTCTGCTTTTGAGTTAGCATCTCCTGAGACAGCTTGACTCGACTGATGGTGCTCACTGCAAGCAGCCAAGATGTGCAGGTCGATCATAATAGCTGCACTGAGTAACTGATTCCCACAGTGTGAGCACCAGCACTTAAGCTACAGCCCATGCTTCCAGACAGGCCCGTTCTCTAGATCTGGAGATGCTGAACATAAAACAAGCAAGAGTGCAATTTGGATTAAGCTCATTGTCATCACTGAACTCCAGCTAGCAACTAAGTACCACCACACAGCTGCTCACTCACTCCCCCCTCCCCACCCCAGTGGGATCAGGAGGAGAATCAGAAAAAGGTAAAACCACTGAGTTAAGAGCAGTTTAATACTTGAAATAAAGTGGAATGTAATAATAACAATAACTGCAATGAAAAGGCAGATAACAAAAAGAGAGAGATAAATAGAACTCAAATTAAAAAAAACAGTGATGCAAAATATAATCGCTCACCACCTGTTAGTCAATGCCCAGCCCATCACCAAGCAGCACTCGGTGCCCTTCCAAGTAACTCCTCCCCTATATACTGGGTGTTCTGTGGTATGGAGCATCTCTTTGGCCAGTTTGGTCAGTTGTCCTGACCATGCTCTCTCCCAGGTTTTTGTGTACCTCCTCACCGGCAGAGCATGAAACAGTGAAAAGTCCTTGACTTGGGGCAAGCACCACTTAGCGACACCTAAAACATCAGTCTGTCATCAACCTTATTCTCATACCAAATCTAAAACATGGCAGTGTACCAGCTACTAGGAAGAAAATTTACTCTATCTTACCTGAAATGAGGACACACATCAAAAGCCATGCTGCTGCTAAAGAGGAAGCCATGTCTCTCCCTGTCATGCCCCTACTCTCTCTGCTGTCCCAGTGCTCTGTCAGTGCAGCCCCAGGGGCAGAGAGATGAGAGAGCTGATCCAATTTACCTGTTCATCTTGCAGGATCAGCTTCACTTGAACCAGTATAATAAGAACATAGGGAGAGTATTAAGGGTAGCACAGTGCTTTCAGGTTGGCAACAGTGCAGTTTCAGGTTGGCTCAAACCAGTCAGGAAACCTCTTGTGGCATTGCATTACTTCAATACATTACTTCAACATGCACTTCAGGTATGTTACAGTAAAGTACCCTACTGTGAAAATCCAGGAAAAATTTGCACAGCTCCTGCTGTGGTGTTTTAGAATAGCGCACTGGTTTTCAGTGATGGACAGGATGTGCCATCAGGCAAAAACAGAGCCCATCTCAGCACAAATCCAGCTGGGATAGCTTGCATGACAAGGGAGGTCTGCGCAAAGCATGCATGGCTAAAGATAACAAAAGCACTTGTCCATCAGCCTCTAGCCAGCACAACTTTATGATGTTGTCCAGGCCAGGTTATAATCTGGAATGAAAGTTAATGAAATAACATTTGGGTTTCCATTAGCACTTTATTGAGTTGCAATAGTCCCGCGGTCAAGGCAAAAATAATACAATACTATGAGAGGTTATATATTTGTATGTAGAAATCAAAACTGTAATTGTGTATTTGAGCACAAGCCTTGTGTTGCAATGTGGGGAACTGAAATGTTTGGTATATAAGCCCCTGACCTGTACTGCATGTGGTCAGACAGAGAGATACTTGTAATGTTCATGAGCAGGTCCAGGATCAGCTCTTCAGAGAAGAACCGAGCAGTGTTAGAGATGCTTTTTGTCCCAGCTGGGCAGTGTGTGTTGGAGGGAAGGAAGGAAAGCACTGGTGCTTTGAGTTTGTTTTGTTCTTTTTCCACGTTAATGCCTTTTGACTTATGGATTTTTGCATCTCAGTGGGTGGATTTGATGGTGAAGAGGCGAACCAGCCTCACTGAAAATTTTTCTTGTGGCCAAAGCCACACGGGTGGCTCTGCAAACAGAAACTGAACCAGCCTAGGAAATGTTGCCAATCCTCCCACTGGGATGAAGGTTTCTTTTTTCCAAGCTACAAAGCCAAATCCAGAACATTAGTTTGGGTTTGGGAAGATCAGCTGTGTTATCCTAAGTGCTATGTCCAGATCTGTCCACAATTATCACAGTAACCATGACATGTGGGGCCAAATCCTGCTGATACATTAAATAACATGGACTCCAGAAAGATCTTCAATCAGAGTAATGCTTGACTCCATGAAAAAGGCAAGGAGCTGAGTGTCCTGCTCATTGCTGCTGAATTCTCAGGTACCCCCCTCTGCTCACTCACTACCCCCTCCCCACCCCAGCCGGATCAGGAGGAGAATCAGAAAAAGGTAAAACCACTGGGTTGAGATAAGAGTAGACACTGTACAAGTGCACAAAGCAGTACATACCAGCAGTTGGAGAGGGGAGCTGTGCCTCAGGACTGGTATGGGATCCTCATCCAGATCAGGGAAAAAAAAGGCGATAAATTCAGACTCCCCTCTGGAATGTGTTCCTTGCACTTTGTGCAGTAGTACTGTTACAGCTTTGGCACTGAAAGTGTAAGGACCTGCAGAATGGAGCTACAAGAGAAACACAAACTCTTAATAATCTCTATTTTTGAGAATTATTTCAGGAATATTACCCACATTAACAAGACAATCAGTAATGTACCTCCTTCCTCTCGGCTCTTCTGCTAGCGCAAATCAATGTTTTTCCATTAAAGTCAATGGAGCTTTGCTGATTACATGAAGTCAAAATCATTATGTACAGTTTATGGGCTCTAGTCATTTTATAATACTCTACAATAGGAAATCTTTTGTGTCTGCTTCTTTTATAAAACACAAAGCACCCATGCAGTTTCAGGTCATTATATTTGTTCTAGTCCCACCTTCTCAAAAAAAATATCCTTTTTTATCTCTTGCTTGAGGGGACAGCTATGACTAAGAGGCTGAACAAAACCTTCAGATTTACCAAACCTGCAATGCAGCTTATTTCCCAGCATTTAAGGCGATGCTATTCTTGGAATTCAAACTTTGAATTCCCCCCACCCAGAGAATCAGTGCTTAAGACAAAGGCAGGCCTTTACAAACCAGTGTAATGTTCATTTGCAAATGCACCAAATAAAAGTTTTGGTTAAATTTTGCCTTTCACTTCTCACAGAAACATTTTATTTGCTGTATTTCTTATTTTACATCTCAAATAATCACCCAGCTGTAGCACTGAAGACTGAGGAGTTACAGTCATATGTCCTGGCAATGGATTCCCCCTCCAGTCTGGGCTGATTTTTCTTAGCTCTGGACTTCATGTAATCCTGTGTCCCAGGCATATAGTCACAGAATCAGCTCTGAGACACCAACAGCTAAGAATTTTGCTTAATCATGACTACTTTATCTCAGTGTGCACATTAATTTCGGATCCATAAAACACACCAGTGTTCTGTAGTGGTACATTATTGTATCAAATCCTGCAGACAAACCAAAACTGAGTTACACCAAGTCAGTACCTGTGGGACAAGCTTATGGGAAGGAACACTAAAATGTGCCATACTGGTGATTCATTAGGTGACACTCTTCCCTCTCCAATGCCTCTGAACCAATGCCCTACAGTACACAGGTCTCGGATTTCCACATGAATCATAACATGTTTTGGCTGCTTTTGAGATGTGATGGTGTGTGACTTGTAAACTTTGTGATGAACTAAATCAAATTACAAGAGCAAGTAAGGTTCAATCAGGTTCACTAAGGCTCTTTGTTAAATCTACACATTTTCAGCTTAAGTCCCATCCTAACATTCTACCAATTCTTCTAACCCCCTCCTCTTTGGGTCACCTGCAGTTTACATCTGGTTCTGAATCTAAAACACATCAATGCTGAAATTTATTTTAAGGATGTGCAGTGTCACAGCTGAGTCTGATTGATTCATATTGGGTGACAAGGCAGTCATGTAGGGCTCCACAATGAGATAACAGCATGCTCCTTAATTGAAAGTCGGCTGTATGATGTTTACAGAATTTGTGAATGCCATCCACAGTAACATTTATAGCTGTTTCATTGTTTTCATATTTCCCCTCTTTGTACATTTCTGAGATACTGTTTAATAATTATTAACAAAATATTACAAAATAACTTAATTTGTTCTAATTTTAGCAATTTAATTTTGAATGAAGTACCAAATATTTGGGGATTAATTTATTAACAATAAAAGTGAGATATCAATCTCTTAATATTAGTTTTTAGATTTAACCAAGAAAGAGACTAAATTAACTAGGCAGCTGCCAAAGCATGTATCTCTGAGCTGAATAATGATCAGTATTTTATGACACATTTGGAAAGGAAACATAATAAAAGATAAAGAAGTACCAGAAGTAGGATAAAAGTACCCACTTATCATGGATAAGTTATTCTAGACTTGCTTGATATATTTATTTAATAAAATGATTTTGTGTTCTTTACAGAGATAGACTCTAGACTTAATCTTGCTGGACTCCTTAAGGTATTTTGTATAATATTAATTAAGATGAAAATCAAGACTAACATATGAACTGTAAAGTATATAAGAAACTGACCGAAGAGGAGTCTTCTGTGAGGAGAAAGGGGAATTATTAGTGGAGTTTCCTAGATTCACTTTGGGAACAATCTCATTTAATCTTCTCATTAATGACCTTGGCACAAAAAATAGGAGGTAAATGAGCAAGTGAAATCTGCTAAAACAAAAAACTGGAGGGTACCTCTGATACAGAAGAGGATTGGAGTATCACACAGGAAGACTTTCACGACCTCGAGGACTGCAGTAACAGCAATGGATGGAATTTTTAGTGAATAATGCAAAGTGATGATCTTAATGGGCCAAAAAAAAATTTCCGTAAGAGCAGAGGAGGAAAAAGAATTAGATATACCAGTGATATATGTGATATAATCAGACTTCTATGGAAGAAGGCACAGGATCCTGTGATGCATTAATATCTTCATAACCTGTAGTGTTAAGGCCTGGTGAAATGTGTCCAGAAAAGATAGACTCAGACTGGACCAGGTACCAAGAGGTGCTGCTAGAACAATGAAAGGGATGAAGATGGCTATCTTACTGGAAATATCTTGGTGTGAGCATCTAAAAGAAGGGAATATAACATCAGAGGATTAAAAAAAAAAGGGGGGAAGGGAAGGGTGTTCTAAATAAGGAACAATACAGGTGCAAAATAAAATGCCCAAGAATATATGTAGGCTGGTATTAAAATAAGGCCTCAAGGCATCAAAGCAGGATTCTGGAACATCATCTCCATTGTAATAGTAGAAAGAAAAAAAATGTAAGTTGCACTTGTTACATTTGAAGGAGGGGGGAAGAAGAGGGGCAATATGGCTTGATTGCAGGCAATAGCCAGTGACTGGAATGAAAGCCCCATTGGATGGGATCACATTCTCTATTCTCTGTCAGGCAGATATGCACACAAAAACGATGTGCAAACTTTCACATGCACTGCATGGAGTCCTGACCTGTACCACATCTGAAGGTATGGAGCTCTGGGGTCAGACTTGCAGACATTTTGGGTGCTGTGGAACACCATATGGCTGGAATATGGGTGCCTTTGTGAACCTGTGTACCTTTGGCTGTGGCAGCCCTACCCTTCAGCAATGCACAAGACCAATCAATTCCCATGTGAGAAGTGAACCAAGCAGCTTTGACCTGTTCAGTGCGTCCATTCTGCAAGCCCTGGCAACATGGAGAGCGCTGTATTTACAGCAGTAACTGGTTTTTATAGAAACAACTTACAGGGATGCCCGTCTCACTTCCCAGATTGTGAGTGCATGGAAATATTTCTTGGCATCTCATCATTGGAGCTTAGGCTGAGAAAAACACATTTACCTCTGATCAAAGACAGTGATCGGGAGATGATTCCTGAAGGAATGAAACTAAACTCACTGTGATGTTAAGTCATCAAAACAAATAAAGAATTGTTCTGACAACTGAATCGGATTCTTCAAAAAAACCCACCTGGCTTATTAAAGAGAAGTACTAAACAGACAAATAACATGAGTAAGGCATGTGTTAGATGTGGAGATGTTCATGTTATGATCTCTAAGAGCTGAATCTACAAAGTGCAAAGTAAGCTAAGTATGATTATATATCATCACCACGATGATACAGACATCAGTGTGTCTGATTTCTAGATGTCTGCTCCCTAATCACTAACTAACATAGAACATTTGAATGGTTCTGGAGGCAGAAACGGGGCAAACAAGATACTGACCAGTAACCAGTGTCCTTCAGGATGTAAAGTTCTGCTGCATTCAATGTGAGGGTGTGTTAAAGCACTGATTTGTACCTTAGCAGTATCAAAGGGTAAGTCTTGGCCATCAGACCAGGCTGTCACACAGGAACACCAGTGAAACCCCTAACCTGCAGTGCAAACAGAGACTGGAGTCCTCAGACCTAGTTAGGGCACTTACATATGAATTAGAACCATAACTAGTCACAAGAGAGATGAATTCAGGTTTCTTCCATAATGGGCAGCTTTTCCAATGTTTTTTGTTACAGTTTTGTATAAAAAATGGAGGGAACTCGCTCATTTATTAAATAATATGGCAATAAGACTGGTCTGTGCATTGTTTCTGCTGAATCTAGTGCTGTCAGTTTGTGCTAGTCACATTTAAAGTGCCCTTACTACACTGGGCCACTGCGGAGACTGGAACAGGAGAGTCCAGATTCTGCCTTACAACTGGCCCTGGATGTTAATACTGTTTTCTGAACTTAAATTCACAAAAATGAGGAATTCTTCTGTGGGCATACAAAGAACACAAGGAGACAGTACATAGGTGCTGATCCAGAAAAGGCTATAATAGATATAAACGGCCCCATGATAAAACAACAGCATTTATCATTGCATTTGGTACATTTAAAAAGTGAGTGCTATTAGGTTAAATTAATAATGCATATTTAGAATAACTTTTTGATTAAAAGAATCATGCCTGCATTTCTTGTATATATTGAGACCCATCACTTTTCAGTCTGGACTCTTCATCTTTGTTGTCTAAAACTGCAAATCTGTGTTGCATGCCCTGAAATATGCATAATGCTGGTAAAATGTTTGGCTTCATCTACTGTACACCCAGCACATTTCCCTGCTGCCATTAACATCACACGACACTGTTCTAATTATTCCAGACAGTAATGAACTTCTAATAAGCATTTCTAACTTCTGCTGTTTTAATGGATCTATACCTAATTATGCCTGGATTACACCAATCCTGACAAAAACCCCCTCCAACTTCATCTATATTTAGCATATACATGCACTGGTTGAATTCCAAATACACATCAGGTGAGCTATTTTGCCTATTATTTTTGTTTTCTAATTAGTCTATAGTAAATTCCTAATTTACTTTTCCACTTAAAACACCATTAGATTCAGTTCACCTGGAATGCTAACAGGAAGATGAAGCTGAAAAAACAAAGTTTTTCTCACTAATTAAATGAGCAAAGCAAAACCCAAACTCTCTAGAAGTGCTAGGCCCTTAGATATTCAAAGCTCGGTGACTGTGCTGAACATGGAGCATGCTTGCCTACACCCTTCAGAATACTATGGCATGGCAGGATTCCCAGTCTCTGAAAGCTTGTAGTCAGAACTTCAGAATCTGAGGAATTCAGTTAATTCAAATCATGGATCTTCATGGGGGAAGGGTGGTCAGAACACTGTTAAAAGGAGTGAAGGGAGGAAGCAAGAGCTGGAGTCAGGCAGGCACATGTCTGATGTAGAGTAACTCCGAATTTCACCTTAAATTAAACACTGAAATGCCTTTACATGTCTTGTGCTGCATGATCAGCAGCTGAGAGTTGATGGACTGGATTTCACCACTGCTCTACAGGAGTCAGAGTGCTGAAGAATACACAGTATTAAGTATGTGCATAACAAGAAGCTGAGATGCCGCTGGTCATTGGGTTTTCCAGATTTCTGCCCTAGGTTTGCCAGCAAAGACACAGCATAATGATGTCAGAATCATTCATTACCTACCAGAGACCCAAACATCTGGTGCTTCTGATCTTTGTTAAATACATTTTGAGTGTACACATCAGCTGTGTGATATATGGACAGAGAATGTCCAATTCTTCCTGGAAGCACTGGACTTACTGTACAAAATGTATGTAACACAGGAGCCTGGTATCACCTGGAAATACACTGAGCAACATGCAGGAGCATGGTGGCTGTCATGAATCATAAAATCATTTCTAGACTCATAGAATATGCTGAGTTGGAAGGGATTAAAATCATTGATTCCAGCCATTAACCCAGTGATGTCAAGTCCACCACTAAACCATGAAACCACATCCCCAAGTACCAAATCTACACATCTTTCAAATACCTCCAGGGATGGTGACCCCACCACTTCCCCCTGGGAAGTGTTTAAGTGCTTGCCAACCCTTTTGGTGAAGAAAGTTTTCAAAATATCCAATCTAAACCTCCTCTGCTGCAACCTGAGGTCATTTCCTCTAGTTCTGCTACTTGGGAAAAGAGACCCACTCCCACCTGGCTACAACCTCCTTTCAGGTACTTATTGAGAGTGATAAGGTCTCCCCTGAGCCTCCTTTTCTCCAGGCTGAACAACCCCAGCTCCCTCAGCAGCTCTTCATCAGATTTGTGCTCGGGACCCTTCACCAGCTCCATTGCCCTTCTCTGGACACGCTCCAGCCCCTCAATGAACACTAAGTTTAGCTCCTCCATGGACACCCTGCATACCAGCTGCTGACCGAAGCAATTCTCAGAAACATCTGAAACATTTCAGGCATTGTGCCTCCCTAAACAAGCAAAAGAAAAAACTTTTCCAAAGTAAGTGAGGAGTGCAGATTCCTAAATTCACTGCCTGATCAGGCAGATATAAGCACCAGAAAAGAGAGGGGGCATTCAGCCCAGCATCTGCAGGAATCCCCCTGTTATCCCACTCGTGTCATTGTAGTGCCTTCATTATATTGTCAAATAGCACCCTCAGATGGCCCTACTTCATATATCTCTTCATCAGACATTTTTTCTTTCCTTTTTAAGATCAGGAAAGGAAATAAATCCTTACTGCAATGCTGTCAATTTCTAGTGCTCCTGACTGCAGAGAAAAGCCCAAGGAGATGAATAAGCCTACACAAGGTTCCAGAAAAGGAAGCAGATGAAAATTCTTAAAAGGTATTGTATTAATATGATTTCTGATTATACAAAAGGTTACTTCAAAATTGAATCTAACTTTTTTAACATGTAATATTGTAATATAGCCTCTAATTCTTGTAGCAGTTTTCTATACATTTTATAATACTGAGATTTTCTTGATTTTACTAGGAACCAGTGCATTTGGGGATGAACCAGTGAGCTGTGCAATTAACTTCCAGCTTCTGTCTTGATACACAGTTTATTTCACACTATTTCTACAGCTTCGGTTTTCCATGTATCATAAATTCATACATCTGTAGCACTTCTTCACACTGTAAGTACTTAACCACTTTTGTGGAAGTTAACAGCTGAAATCAGATGCTTTAATGATTGCAAAAAGGAGAGTTCATGCTTCTGGCACTGAGGAGAGCATAAAATAACCCAATATGGCAATTTCCCATCTAACTGGTGGAGTCTGGATTTCTGAGTTAAATCTCGTGGACAGAATGGAACTGTTCAAACATCTCAAGAGATTATTTCAAACTGTTTGACACTTTGGTAAACTGTAGTCAGGTTTACACTTTGAATAATTTCTTCATAAGGATTCATATTTTTAATAAAAGAAAAAAGTAAACGTATCAAAAGTGGTTTGGTTTGTGCAGGTTTTTTTTCTTGTTTGCTCTCTTTGTTTATGATAAAGACTTCTAATATGAAGGAACAGGACCAGAGGAAAATCAGAACTAGCAGGGAGAGAAAAGGTGATGAAAGGCAGTGAAACTGAGGTAACTGAGGTAAATAAGAGGATTAGAGGAAGCGAGTGAGCAACATCTGCATGTTGGGCAGAAGTGAAAAATGCTTTGGAGGAGATGGGACGTTTAGAGCAAATCAAAGGCAGGGGAAAGGCTTGGGTTTGTCACTTTCATCTTTAAGGAAACAGACACGGCAGGACACTTACACCTGTTCAAAGGGAACTAAATGTTACTGTCTATGAAAATGACAAATTCTAATCTGAGAATATTTTTTATTCCTTTTACATTCAGCACGACTTGTAACTTCACTACCATTAAATGAATTTAATGCCAGTGATGACTGACAGATACTATGTTACCATAACAGCCCCTTTCTGTGCATTCTTTCATACTGTGCCCAGTAGATGGAAAAGCAAGCCTGATAATATTATAGGAATTCCCCAAAAAGATTAAATGAAGTGGTTGCTTCAATAACCTTCATTTTAATTTTCAGACCCATAAATTATGTATTTCTTCAGAAATACATTTCCACTAGTTGGAAATCATCTTTTAAAAGATACAACATATATTTGTGAAAAAATCAAAACATTGATCACAGGTAGAAATACTCTATATTTATCTGGAGAGCTCCAAGTTTATAACAATAGAAAATTATCTCAGACAAATAGCACAAAGTAGCTAGAATATTTACCTCTCTCAGATATTGATGCAAGGTTGATGAGATGGTGTATGATTATTTCAGGATTAAGCACTACAATAATAATCTCATTCCCACTGAGTGCTCCTAAATACTCTCAGCAAACCCATTTGTCCCTCTTCCTTAACTGTGATCCCATCTCTGTAGAAAGAAATAGCTCCATAAAACTGGGTCAAGCAAACAGTTTACTCTTTCCTACAGAAACTGTATACGTTACATACATAATACCTTCTTCCTTTGATAACAATTTAATCCAAGTCTGTATTAGGCTGAAACATGATGCAGTGTGGGGAAAGTGAGACCACCAAAACCAAAAAACTAACAAAAAAGAAAAAACAGATCCTAATGGGTAACGTAAGGATTAAAAAGTAAACTGATAGCAGAGGAAAATATAAGCTTTAAAAAGTTACTAACTTTTTCTCCCAAAATATGCCCTTTGTAATTAAAAGTTTTTATCTTATAGCTCAAAAACATGTGCATGTTCACATTAATGCTATAAAATGTGGCTTACAAAAATCTTATATTCTTGTCCGTTAACCACTGAATGTGATCCAAACACTATTTTAAGAAGAAACTGAGAGGATCTGTATTTGCACACAACATAAGATGCTGATGCAAAGAAAAATAACTCTTCTCACATTTCCACAGTTTGCTATTACAGCAGAAAAACTAGTTATTAACACCATTGCTTCAAACAAACAAACAAACAAACAAACAAAAAACCCCAGGTACAATCTCACTATTTTCCAAAGAAAACAGCTGTTAAATTAACATAAGCTTCTGAATTACCATTAGTGTTAAATATATATTTATGTGTCATTATTACTTTGTGCACAAAATAACTGCAGATAAACACAGAGCCGGCCACATGCTTCTTGAATCTGAAGTACAAAGCAATTACTGGAGGCATCTCAACTTTGTATTTTATCTTACCATAGCTCTTTTCTGGAGTTTTCCAAGACCGTGCACAGCTCATTTGACAAGGTCACATTTTGTACCTGCAGGTACAATAGCTGAAAACAGTTATGATGCCTGCTTGTAATTTCAGTGCTGTATTTCAGCCTTATGGTACACAGTGGGATGAGACACATTCTTTTCTCCCTTCTGGTAATTAAGAAAAAAATGAAATTCATAGCTGTGATCCTTGACTGTATTACCGTAAGAAAAAGCTGTAATTGCAGTCCGTCCATTCTATTCAGAAAGGGAAGGTGAAATACTTTAAACATTGATAACACAGTGACCTCAACATCTCCCAGGAGAGGAAATCCATCCAGCTATGCAAGAAAGCAAAGCAAACTGCTCTGATATGAATGCTCCAACACTTCTTCAATCTCACACAAAGATCTATGGCAGGTGTTCAGTCAGGAACTCCCTAACTTTAAGAGTTGTCATCCTCCTTGCAAAACTGAGACTAGCTCAATAAAAAAAATAAATAAAATGGATTTAAATTATTACTAATTTTGATGATGACTACTTTTAAATGTTCCTCAAGCTGTGTTACAAGATTACATTGGCAACGCTGAACTCTAGGCAGTTAAAATTATAATGGAGTTGAAGTGACTGAATTAAAATAATGAGATCAAAGCAACTGCCAGAATTATCAAAAGGTTATATATCTAAATATAGCTTGTCCTGAAGATACTTCCAACCATTGCACCTGTTGAACTAAATCGATAAAACTGGCTAGAATCAAAGCCAGGTGTTTTTGTCAGGACAGGTAAAAAGAAAAAATTAAAAAGTGGTTATCACACCCAGCTCCTAAAGTCTTTATCTGAGCAAAATTAAAACATTCTTTCCTGTTTCCACAGATTTTCTGTGTTGGGCTATTCCACACAAACCTGAATGAGCTGACCTTTCATCAGAATAACCCAACAGTCAGAGATGGCACGCAGGGCCAAACATGTTCAGTAGCCACGCAGACTAATACCATGCATTTGTTTCCTATGGGTGTTCTACAAGATGCCTTTCTACTTTAGTCACACAGAATAAATATTGTTTAGGAATTCTGGTTACTTGGAAGGAGAGTTCTGGGAACTGATTTTGAAGTGTGGATGCAGAGAAATAATGCAGTACTACAAAAGGATTTTGTCAAGCAGACAACTAAAAACCCTCAGGTGACAGATTCTGCATCAGTATATTCAGTGAAGAGCTAAAATTATGCTACTGCTTCCTAGAAGAATTTATGCAGGCAATGAATTCTGTGGACCGGGAAGTGTTTCATCTTTAAATTCATGCTTAAATAACAGGGCTAAGGTCCAAAAATATGACCATGAATTATATGTCACTTGCAGTCACCTAATTAAGAACTACACCCGCTCATCCTCAGTCCCCATGTAATAGCTTAATTATTGTATTTGGTGTAATCAAAACCCACACATTCTTTAAGGACTGTTCAAATGCAGCTTAGGTGCATCTCTCCACATGACATGGCTAACCAAGAGCACTGTTGTAGCAGGGCTTCACTTTTGTAGGAGTAAACCACATTTCACTGATAAAGAGCTGCGTGTTCACATTTCATTGCATGAAAGCATTGAGGCAGTTGAGACTGTGGAATCAGTATGTTCAGGCAGAGCAAAAGATAACATAAGCCCAGTCATTACAGCTGCAAGCTCCTACTGAAATTAAAAGGAAACAAATCCTCTGCTGTAACCCTTTCCCCCCCACCAGATGTAGAGGTCTCCATGAAAAACTGCTGCTTCTAAACCTTCTCTGCCTCTCTGCACCTTGTTTGCTACAAGCACATTCCATTTTCTGTGGAAACAGCCAAAAGGGAAGAAAAGCTTAGCTCTCACATCAGCTTTAATAGAAGGTCACAGATGAAAGCAGTGCTGCCACTAAGAGGAAGCAGACACAAATAAGGCTCTTTAAACTGGTTCTCAAAATCACATCTTTTTTTTTCAAGCCAATGTACACCCTGCAGCTGTGCTCACCAGAGACTAACTGACGCTTTTAACTTTCTGCATAATAGAAAAGCGTTCAAGGAGCACAATATTACAGCGGTTAGTTTTTCTAAATCTAACTCCTACAATCACAAACAAGAGAGGGGGAAAATAGATACTGAAAGGTACAAGTGGAGATTGTCTGTAAACCTTTACAGAAGATGGTGGGCAGATGGTAGGGATTTGCAGTAACACAGCTGTTTTTAAAAATAAAGAGGTGGAAGAGGAGAGGCATGATTACAGTTACACATACATTTCTAAGCCTATACACACGAGAATAAAAATTAGGCTAGCAGTGGGAAATTGAAGTTTGTATATTATAATCCGAACTGACATTTAGAAACTTCTAAAAATAATTAGCAGCACCTTCAAGTTTCTTTTCCAATCTTTAGTTTTCTAAGTAACTATGATGCAAAGCTGACAACAGAAACATTAACCTACAATGAGGTGTTAAAAAGACAATCACAGAACCTTAGGAATGTCAAAATTACTTTCAGTACCTCCAATTAGCACATTTTTTCTCTAAGCTTTACAATGTAAAAAGACAATTCTATGAAATCATCAAAAAAACATAAATTATGTCACCTGTTTGAACTTCCTATGACAAGATTTCATTTTTACTGTTGTATTTATTTTTCAGGTGTTACTAGTACAATGCATAGATAAGTAATGCAAGGAAGAGTAAGATGTACAGGGATTATTGTAGATTTAACAGCATGGGAGGTGAGGCAGAGAAATGTCCAAATTCAATAAGGTCAAGCACTGGATATGAATTTAGTAAGAACAAAACATTTTTAAATTAAACAGTAGTTTTTACTTAAAAACTTCAGAACGAGACCTTTCATTCTTTTTTCAATGCATATTCTCATGTTCCCCACAGCCACAGAGAAGGCTTATGTTAGGTAAACAGTAAAGGGTTTTTTAATGTCCATTGTAAAAGACTGCCTTCTCCAGAGAATCCAGTGAAGCTGTTTCTTGACAGCTTTTACAAAATTAACTATTCCAGATAACATATTCCTAGATCCAAGAAATTTTATATTAACAAGAGAGATGCCACTAAAAACCCACTAAAAATTCCTTTATACCCATCTCCAGAGCAACTGGTGCTGGCTTTTGCTACAGTTGGATATTGAACTGAAGAGGTAGCAGATGAAACCTGTTCCAAAAATCCAGGTATTCCACAACTTCTCCTTTCACAGTATCTGGGCTGGTCCCAGTCCAAAGACCACAACAAAGTGATTACTGTAGGTGCTGTCTAGCACACAAACAAACTCAACAACTGAAGACATTTAAATTAATTTTATTTATACCAGGTTTTCAAAATCAGAAATATTTCAAAGAAATTCAATACTCAGACAGGTGCTACATTGATGATCTTTGATCCACCATTAGTGCCGTGTTTTCACTCTACAATCATTAACTCACCACCACAAACTAAAGGGGACTTACAGAAGTTTATAAAAAATAGGCAGACATGAAAATTTGGTTTATACTGGAATTGGCATAAGAGAGTAAAGCTTATTATCAAATTGTGGCAATTGCTGGATTCCATCACTCGTTCTGAGGGAATGGTAGAGCAGGAAAGCTCTTCCACTTCAGAGAAACACTTTGGGTTTTAACTGAGCATACCCAAACTCCACTTCATGATCTGACTAGGAGTGATTTTTACACTCAAGTCCATATAAATTTAAGCTTTGCACTTCTAATATCACACCACAAGTATAAACCTCACTTACACACTCCAGTCTTGGATTGATTTCCCTTTTCAGAGAAATCAAACCCATTTATCTATACCTCTTCCAGGATTTACCAAATCAAACAAAACTGCTGGCTTTGAAGTATTTTTTTAGAAGAAAAAGGTAATTTCTGCACAAGCTACTCTCATGAAAAATTTATTTAACATTCCTTTATCAATAAAATAACTGAAGCCAAGATATCCAAAAGTCACATCTACGCAGAGATACACAGAAGATATTCAACTTGAGAGGAGTTTCCTCCACTTCTTGATCACAATGAGGCCCTCACCATTTTGCATAATGACAGAAAACAACAGCTGACAAACCATTTTGGAACAGATGCCAGCTGTCTCTCATTTGTTTTATAATTCAAACAGTAACAGTTCTGTAGCACTTTATTGGTTTTTGTGTTTTTGTTTTTTTTTTTTAAAGCAAGCCATCTGAATTGGACCTCATATCAGTCAGTCAGTCAGTCAAGAACAAGCTGAAGGCAGGCTGATCCTTTTGGATCCAAAACTTTAATTTGGTAGGAATCTTACATAAATACAGTTTGTGCTTCAATTTCATAGCTAGTTGGACTGAGTGAATATACACCTAAGCTAGTTAAACAAAAAAAAAAAAAAAAAA
>VXAD01000879.1:1465768-1540344 GCA_013399195.1 Dicrurus megarhynchus | reverse complement strand
CCGGGGCTGGTCTGGCTTGGGTCCCGCAGCCCCGGGCGGCCCCTCAGCCGGCCCCGGCGGTGGCTGGGTGGCTGCTGAGGGGGCGATGCGGCCCCTCGCTGGGCTTGGAGCACGAGCGTCGGGCCGGGGCACGATGGCGGCGCGGCTGCTCTGAGCCAGCCCCCGCTGCCCGCCCTGCTCCGCACCGCCCGCCCGGCGCTGCTGCCCTGGCCGAGGCGCTTTCTGCTTCTCTAAAAGGGTTTGCCCGCTGTTCGCGGTTCGTGGCCGGGCGCTGTCAGGCTGCCTGCTCACGCCCCACGAGCCGGCACAAGCGGCATTGTGTCGCTGCCGTGTGCCACGCCGCCTTGTCCCCGCTCCAAGAGGATCTGTGCTGCTGCCGCGGCTGCCCCGGGCTCTGTAGGGAAAGGCCCTGGGCACAAAGGGGCTTGGCACAAAAACTGCTCCTTCTGCGGTCTTGAAAGAGCTGCTCAGACAGTGGAGCGGGAGACAGCACATAGGGCGGAAGGTGCAGCATTAAAAGATGGGAAAATGACTTACAGGAAAACAAGGAAGGACAACTCTCCCGACAGTGTTTTGCTGTTCCATACTGAGCTGGACAGAGCTTCAGGCGCAGGATAAGAAACACAGAGCATTTTACCTCTAGCCCATACAAGTGGACAAGAGGATTCTCAGTCCTATGCAACGCTATGCACCTTGAACTGGTGTGTCTGAATACCAAGAAATCCTAAACATTCAGGACTGCAAGAAGCTGTACCTGTGAGTCTCCAGCATGCGTTGTGACCAGCCAGCTCTCTCTCCCCAAAACACTTGAATTGCTATGGAAGCCAGTGTTTGTCAGCATGAGAGATACTTCTATGTGTTTGAGATACATTTATATATGCATATATTCATGCTGCATTGTGTGAGGGGTGTGTTGATGTTTCCCCCCCGCCCCCGTCTCCGTTACTATACATTACCATGTTGACTAGGTGAGACACTATGTTTCCAACATCCTTTTTGAGTTACATCCTGCCCTCTGGATGCAGAATTCAAGACTGATTTGCATTCATCAATATTCAAAATTCGATCCATCAGCCTGGAAATCACTAATCCGGAGCTATATTTACCCCTCAGCTCCTTACAGCCACACATTCAGGACTTCCTGCTGCCACTGAGCTTTGTTAGACTCAAGTCTTTTTTTTCCAGATGCTGGCCACTCAGTTACTCTTACTGCCTGTTCTAGTGCCAGCAGTGTGGGATTCAGGAAGGAGTACTTTATTATATATTTGCATTTAAAGAATCATCCATTATCCAATTCAGTTTTCAAATACAGTAAGTGCTGTCTATTTTTTTCCAACAAGTGACTAGTTACGAGAGGTGAAAATTGTTATGGGAATTAATAGCTGAAATCCTAAATTGAGTAACTGCCAAGATGCAGCTTTATGGTTGGCTTAAATCAACAAAAGTCTATGGGAATGTCTTGACAGCTCCATTCTTGGGCATTTGCTGCTCTTGGGCAATGTCATGGGCTGGGGTGGAGTCAAGTGGTTTCAGATCCTCATCATCAGGATAGGTTAATGTATGCCAAAATAGCCTTCACGTCACTGCAGCCGTGCTGTCATGGCATGCTGTGTGTAACGCATGTTCTGCTCAGTGTCCCAGACAGAGGTGCTTGCAGCCCTACACAATGTCAGGAGGCAAATGGCAGCTTGAAGTTCCTTCGCCTCGGCAAGCAGGTGTAGCTGTGCCCGTGCGCAGTACATCCTCCAGAGCCGCTGACCACAGTCACTGCCATGGCCTCAGCAAACTCCTTCTAACATGCGCACAAGACCGTGAGTCTGCCGTGTGTGAGTGCCCTAATCTCATGCCCTTGCAGAGCACCCTCAGCCACCCACATGGGGCCTCTGCGCTGCATATCCCAGGCTCCAAAAATGAAAGGTGGAGAGTTACCAGCTCCAGAGTTGCGTGGCTGGATAGGTGCTCCAGGGATGACAACTCCAAAACTGCATGATTCACCCTCTGTTTTAACACCATGGAAACTGAATAATGAATCACAAGTGCTTGCTACTCTCTTCACCTCACCAGGTGCATACTTTGAGGTACCCAGGCACTAAGAGCTGCTGCTGCTGCACACCACTGATTGCTACGTGGCAGCCATCAGAGCACAGAAGCAGCACAGGCTGAAGGAGTGTTTTCTGACTTTACAGAAATCTCTGAGACAGAAGTGAGTTTACCGGAATTTGAGAGTATTTCTTAGAGGTGAAAAACAGGTCACAGGTAAACAGAAAGGAGCTTCTCATTTTCAAGGAAATGAATTTTGAACTCCTGGTGACTGCAGTGATAGGAGAAAGAACTTGTGATAGAGCCCAGTGGTGAACCTTAGAGGCCACAGAAATGGCCAGTATGCAGCCAAAAGCAATAATGACTGAGCAAATCTTTTTGCTGGAGCACACTCAGACAAAGCTGGTTCCTCACTTCAGCATCTCACTGCACTCAGGAAGCATCAAGTTTCACTACCCCTATGCCACAAGACCTGCATCCCACCAGGCACCACCGAAATAGCCCAATGATTCAGAGAACCCAGCAGCAGCAGCACTAAAAGCTTTGTGAATGATACCCTCTGTGGAGTGCATGCCTCTGAGGAAGCCCTCCAAGCCTCCCCTCACCCTCTGTGGATGGAAGCAATGACTCACCATGAAGCAGGAGGCACTGTTTGTTTGGATTCAACTCCTGGATGCTCATTAGTGAGAAATTATTATAATGGACTAAGCTTCCTTATGCATTGAAGCTCTTTAGTATCATAGTCCTTTCCTTTAGTATTCTGTGCATCCTATTTGCTTCTCTGTCGTCCTCACTGAACTCAGTGTTACCATTTCAGCTTCATTTCCCATGGTAGCAGGACCTCTGCTTGGCTTCCTCAAGCATCCCTTCTCTCACTTGGGCTAGTCCTTGTCTCAGTGATTTTTAACTTGTTAGCTTATTTGAGTTAAATCTGACAGAAGAATAGAGGTCACAAAAGTAATTAAGATCCTTAATTAAGTAATTAAATTTTATAAAATATTTCATTTGAGATAGAAGAAAGTGGGGCTATATGTCTACCAGTTCAATTCAGGAACCTGTTGGTTTCTGCTAGGAGACATCGGAGCTCTTATGATGTAGCCAGATTACCTTCAAGAAGAGGACTAAGCAGAGAGAAAGGTAAAGCAGAGAAACTTGCATAGATGCATACTGAAATAACAGAGAGTCTTAATACCATTTAGTTCAAAAAATCAACCTGTCAAGGGAGAGAAATCCATAGGAAACTGCATTTGATGAGATCTGTTGCTCAGGGCACTTCTTTTTCCCCTTTGCTGTCCTGTCTACCCCTGCAAAATATCAAGTTTCCCTCTAACAGTTCTGTATTTTCAGTGGGAGTGCAAAGAATGCCAGACAAATCTAACTTTTGGTAATGTAAGAGAGTATTGGAGAAAACCCGAGAAATGCTAACGCTGAGTTTTTCTCTCTCCTTACACTGCAGATACAGTCCTTTACAAAAAAATACGGTAAGTATATTTGACTCTTAAGTTGTGGATCCTGGCACGATTTTGCTGCAAGTTAGCAAGATTTGCAGTGCCTCCCTGTGAGCTAATTCCAGGAGCCTGAAGCGAGGGGCAGGATGCCCGTGCTAGTGTGAGGCACGGATCCGCAGCAAGCCCCATAAGGGAAGCTGCAGACTGCACTACCCCTTTTCCACGGATCACTTCTGCTGGTTTAAGCAGCCTCGTCCACCTGTGCGGCCCCAAAATCCCTCTGGGGCTCCGAGCTGTCATTCCACTTGGCAGTGGCTCGGGCAGGGCTGCGGGCTCCCGAGGAGTCGGTCACGCCTGGTGGGCTCTGCCCGCGGCGGGGACGGGGCGAGCCGAGCGCGTTGCGTCACCTTCAGCGGGAGCCGCGGCCGCCCGTGCCAGGACATTCCTCGGCTGAGTCACGGCCCGGCTGCTCCCGCGGCCGCCACCTCACAGCCCCGGCCCGCCAGCTGCTGCCCGCGGCGTGGGAGCGCTGCTGCCTTCCTTCCCCAGCCACCACCCGCGGCTCCGGGAGCCTTCCCTCCGCCCCTCCGGCCGCAGCGCGGGGATGCGCTGCGAGACGCGGGGTGCGCCGTCCCCGGGCGGCGGTGCCGGCCTGAGCGCTGTCATGCTTCGCTTGGCTTAAGCGGCCTGTTCCCCTGCCAGGTGGGGAAGGCTCTTTCTAGCCCGTGCAGGGATGCGGCTGAGGAAAAACTCTTTTTTTCCATCCGCGTTCCCCGGACGAGCTGACCTGATGGCCGTATGCCAGAAGAGCAGGCAGAAGGAGGCAGCAGGAAGCGGCAGCAGCGTAAGCCCAGCAGGGATGCTCGAGGAGCAGCAGCCACATGTTTTTCGGGGCAGGGTGGAATTCCCCCTCTCTCGCCGTGCTGGTAACACACGTACCGCTGAATCACAACGCCGGGCAGCCACGGGCCTGCCAATGGACAGCGAAAGAGAGATTTAATTAGAATGTTATGTCTTGTAATGACATCGTGTTAGGGATGGCATTTAAACACAGCAAAAAAAAAAAAAAAAAAAAAAAAAGGAAATAAAAATTCCTCCTGTGAGAGAAACATAGAAAATAATGGCGGAACAGAACAAAAATATCCCCTAAAATACAGGGAAACTTCGCTCAGCCTTATTAATAAAAACAGAAGATAAAAATTGCCTTTACATAATTAGCACATACTCGACTTTCACAAAGGTTTGTACATTTGTAGCACTAGAAGAAACAACTACTGTTTATCCTGCCAGCCTTTGTAATTCCTGTGTGCCCTGCAAAATGTGTCTAACTGCTGCAGTGTCCTTTTGCTTTGCACATGCATCAACAGCACTCAGCAATTTTTACACTTTCCCCATGTCTTACAACTTGAGTGATAGTCCATATGCTGGGAGTCTCCAAGTTTGTCTCCCCAAGCTTAGAAAATCAAATTCTGCTGCCTCTTCTGCTAGGATTTCAGTAGACTTAGCACAGAAGCAGAAGTTTCTGTTTCTTTTTAAAATCAGAACAGAGATAGAAGTGTGGTTTCTTTCCTTACTCTGTGTTGTGGCTCAACAGTTGGTTCTTTGCTCACAATATTACGTTAATTGTATTATATTACATATTATATTATATTTAATATCTAAATATAATAGATCTTACACAAAGAAGGAGTAAGGACAATAGTAATGTTACCAAAGTGTGTATCTACAACTCTCCTAACAGTGAGTTTATCTTGTTTAGGTTTCTGAAAACTTGTTGAGCCACAGAGCAGCAACTCCTCTCAGCAGACGAGCATGACAGCTGGAAAGGGTCATTTCTCGAACAGCTTCAGCCTGGTTTGCAGGACAAGTGCCAGAAGTTAGGACACAGTCAGCCATCGCAGCAGATGGCACAATTTAACTGGTGCACCTCCAGGAAAAGGTGGCGATGGTTTCCAAAAGCTCTTTCCCTTTAGGATAGGTGCATGCAGGCCTTCAAGTTGCTGGGGCTAGCCGACACATAAGGTGTATAATGATTCAACTTTGTTATGTTCTTTTTTACAGAAAAGCCCCCCAAAAATGGGCTCCCTGAGACAGCCAGGGTTCCTGGTGGGACAAGGAATCCCTGTTTTTCTGTGCCTGGACAAGTGCAAAGCAGCACTATACACAGATTGTACACAGATTTCAGGCATTAATTCCAAGTCTTCCAGGCTTGGCCTGATTCTGCTACTAACCTTCATTGCTCTGGGCTGCTTTTCCTGCTGGGGTTATGTCATCATGTTGGAATAAAGTCCTTGGAAAATGGACTGTTTCTAATCATGACCAGCACTTCTATGACATTGCAGGTCTCATTTAAGGAGATATCTTTTAAATACAAAAAAGAATCACCAGCAAAGAATCAAATACTCTCCAGGAGATAGAGGAAGCCATGACAAAAGTGCTAAAATGGTGGAGATTAATTCATGTGGCCTGTTAAGATTGGAAGTTGTAAAGATCAGACAAAAAAAAGGACAGACACTTTTGGTTCTGGAGTTTTAATACTCCTAAAATTCCTCCAGACAGATCTTGGACTCAGTTTGCAGCATTGCATCCGAATGAAAGGAAATTCTATTTGATGAAGGTTGAACCCAAGGATTGGTTCTAAGAAACCTCTTAAAAGCAACAACTATGAAAACAAAAGATGCACAGTCTAAATCTGTTCAAGCATTTCAAAGCCCCCTCACAAGATATGGTGCTTAAAAAGTTGATAGTGCCTTTTAAAACCCCTAAGTTTTTCTGTTTCAGACAATCTAAAAATAAAACATTAGCTAAGCCTAACATGCTAAATACATGAGTTGAGATCACTTTCTGGTGGTTGAGGATGGGCTTTAGGATGACTGAGGCACAGGAATATTTATAACCATTGCTGGATTGTGGGACCTGTCGGTCAGTGCAGAAGTGTCCTCTGGTGACAGCAGTGTTCACAAGCTGTGCCAGGACTGCAGAGCCCAGCATGTGACTGATGGTGGGATCTGCACAGGAATGCTCATGAAAGGCAACTATGAAGCCCCACACTGCCCAGAGTCAAATGCAGAACTGCCATCCAAACCCCAAACATTTTAGCATCCTGGCTCCCATTTCTGTCATTTCGAATACAGGATTCACTGAAGCTGATGTGTTTCACTGTCTGTCTCTTCAAAGGCCTTTCCTCTCCAAGCTAATTTCATCTGTAGGGCACTCAGTGGAGAAAAATAGGAAAGTACATAGATTATAATATACATTCTTATAGGACTGTTAACCTAGGAACTATCAATATAAATCCTAAATAAGTTGGTAAGATAAGACTAGCAAATTGACAAGCTGGACTGTGTGTTATCCTAGCAGAGCAAGGTAATCCTATTGAGGATTCCTTCTAACTTTATTACAGGGAAATTATGGGACAAGCATGCCATTTTCAGTCCCTCCACATGGCATGGTTAAACCAGGCAGCACAAGCACCAGAATAACTCTAGACCACGATGCTGTGACACAATGCTGGTGCAGCAGCACTCTGTTAGTCAAATAAAGACCCTTTCTTTGAAATCAATCTAAGGAAAAAGACGAACAACAGCAGGAGAGAAGAAAGAAGTGAAAGCTGATCTTCCATGGCCGTTGGCCAGCATTTTGGAGAGTATGCTGTCATGTAACATCCTTGTAGGAAACTTGGCCCAATCAAACATTTCTCTCATCAAAAGCGAGTGACCTGAACAGCTGGATAAACGCTGTGAGCAAGCAGGGAGGCACAGGAGAAATGCTGGAGCTTGCTGCCTTCTCCCCCCTCTGGCAAAGGCTGCGGGACGTCGCGTGGGCTGAGCACCTCCAGCCTGGCCGGCTGCTGGCCATACCCAGAGCCTCTCACAGGGCAGTGGCTGATACAGCCCTGTCTTTGGAGACACAGGAAACACTTTTTTTTCCTTCTTTCATACCTAAAAAAAATTAAGGATTGAGTTGCACCTAAGAAAATATATTTTAAATAATTTCAGCAATTTTCCAGGAAAGAAGCACTACAAATCCAGGAAACTGATATATTACAGTAAAGAAACAAACCTAAAGTTTGCCTCAGTGCACTTTTTGGAAAACACATGCAGTCTGTGGCTTTCTGCCCTGAGAACATTTCACGTGTAGCTTGTATTGATGTGCATTTTAATGCACTCCAAAACGCCTTCCATTACCTGAAGGGAGCCTACAAGAAAGCTGGAGAGGGCCTTTTTACAAGGGCATGGAGTGACAGGACAAGGGGGAATGGCTTCCCACTGCCAGAGGGCAGGTTTAGATTATGTAAGAGGAAGCAATTCTTCACTGTGAGGTTGGTGAGGCACTGGAACGGGTTATCCAGAAAAGTTGTGGCAGTGTTCCCTGGAAGCGTTCAAGGCCAGGTTGGATGGGGCTCTGAGCATCCTGGTCTAGTGAAAGGTGTCACTGCCCATGGCACAGGGTTGGAACAAGATGATTTTTTGAGGTCCCTTCTAACCCAAGCCATTCTCTGAGTTCTAGAAATGAATGATTCATGAATGATAACCATTGTTTTAATTCTCAGTGACTTAGAGCAGTTAAAAATCCCAAACTTTGCCCAGGTACATACACATATATCCCCAAATACACAAACATATTTTAGGGATGGTGCTACATCAGCATCCCCACTGGGAAACAAGGTAATCAGTTTACTTACCTGTCTTTATAATTCTGATTTGCAGCACAAGTTATTTTACCTTTTGCATCAGTCTTAATCCAGACATCATCTTCAAACCCAAGTGCCCTAAAATGGGAAGCTTTCTTATTGGTGGTAACTGGAGATTCTCTGAGGGGTTTTTACACAGGCCTGATACTAGACATATACACAGTCGAGCACTTCAAAGACAAGGTTTTAGTAGAGCACTGTCTAAGGAAGCACCAAATTAAGGGAAGTAGGTAGCTGATGAAGGGAGGGAGGAAGAATACATCACTTGGCAGCAGGCTGAGAAATCTCAGAATATCCCCTTGCAGCAAGCTGGGTAAAGCACCAGGAGCACCTCTGCAGAACTAGACTATATCACTGCTGTGAAGATCAAGGCAGTTAGCAGTGCAAGGGAAAGATCTCTCAGAGTTACAGCCAAGTGCTGTACAAAAAACTTTGCTGCACAAAATATCTGGACACTGGCAATTTCTTTCGAGTGAGAAGGCTCTTGCAGGGTAGAAATAGTCCTTGCTAGCCTCAAGAAGCATTATCTAGAACTGCTGCAATCAGTTATGACAGTGATGAACAATAGGTAACGTGACCAGTGTTAGGTATTATTTATTGAATACAAACAGATAAAACTTTTGGGAGAGACAAGATCGCTGCAGGGTAAGGGTTAATTCAGTGGTTACATCAATGATTCATAAACCACAAGTGTAATCTCCTAAATCCTGAAGTACTAGATTACCAGTGCAGCAGAAACACGGTGTTGGGCAGGACTCCGGCGCAGTCTGGTGTCCCCAGAGACCTGCTCCCTGCACATGTCCATGGAAGACTCTTCACTTCTGGACCATGACAGATGCAGGGCTGGCTGCTTGTGGGGCAGCTGGTGACCGCAGCAAGTGGAGTGGGGCTGTTCAGGGTCTGCCCTCCTATAACTGTATAGGTTTTCAGCTGCTACTTACTGGTTTCTGATGTCCCTAGTTGCTGAGATTATGCTAAAATCATCTTTCCTTATTGTTAATGCTTACATTTAAGTGCTCTCTCCTAAGTACTTAAAACCTCACCCCTCCACAAAAGAGGCATCCAGCAGTGTGTGCTGGGGCACTGGCCCCAGCTCAAACCCCTTACAAAGAAGAGTGCTAGCTCACATCTATCACATGGGCTGCCAGAGCAAAGCAACACAAGCTTTCCAGCATTGTTACAGGCTTCCAGAAATTAGGCTTCCAGAAATTAGACTTCCAGCAGGTGACTCTGACACTGGATATGCCAGTTAAGGTGATCACCTGCCTCCTAATAGAGGTGAAAGGACTTGATACAACAAGTCCTAGCTACATTGGTGTTGACACCTAAACACGAACAGCCAGTATCAGCTTGACTGCAACCACCACAGAAGGCTACAGCCAGCATCTGAAGAGGCCCTCTCCTGTGACCTCATCCTGCTTGGGTAGGAAGGGCTGCTTCTAATACCAGCAGTTACTCTAAGGATAGATCTTCTGAATCTTTGGGAGCCTGTGGTGGCCAGGAGGTGAGCAAGTTGTCTTTGCGGAAATGCTGGTGTTTCCTGGACAAGAGAATCCTTTGGGTTGGGAGCCCAAAGGGACTGGGCCCATGGCTATTAAAGAGTTATGTACAAAAAACATCAGAAGAAATTGCCTAGGGCAGTTACTCAGCTCTGACATGAATGAAAGTAGAATTTGCACAGCAGAAAAACCAGTTGGTGTAGCAGTATCTGGATACGTGCCAGGGCTAAGATCTATTGGAGCTACCAAGAAGGGCAAGACTTCCACTGTTGCAGTTTGTTAAAATGCTTAGAGGACAGGTGCTGCACTTGAAGCTCAAGGAAGCCTACTGCCTGTTTTCTTTAAGAGCCTGGTATAGCCTCATTAGTTGGAATCCAAGACAAAGCTGTTCGCCCTATCCATTCTGACACCTTTGTGAAAAACATTTGCTTGGAGGCCCTGACAGATACTGTACAGGCCTTACTCTGGTGGTAAGGTCAGGTGGGATGGCTGATCATGGTAACACACACATTTGTATGGGGGGAAAGATGGATGAGGAGCATGAATATTTCAGCCCCTGAGACAAGGAGGGAGGTAGAAGTAACTCCCCTTTTTCCAAAGGCCATAAAAAAAGACATCCTGATATAGCTCAGAAAAAGCATCACTGAAGTTTGAAAAAGCTTCGAAGAAAGTACCAGCTCAGGAATTCCACTCTGAGGAACTTGGTTCATGCCCTGTAAGCACCACTAAAGCCAAGGAGAGTCAGATCTGAACTGCACATATGCCAGACAGGAGTATTTTAAGCACAGCTGTTCAAAGCAGAATACTACTTCCTGTATTTCACCTTCAGGGTATGTGAGTGAGGCCTTAGGCTTGCAAACTTAATGGGAAATTTGTAACTGCTCAGCACAAGCACACTAACATTGTCATAAGCAGGGATAGGGGTTGGACTGTTCCCACTTGCTCTATCCAAACTTAAAATTATACTTGAGTTGTTGAGGGGATGCTATTGACCGAAATAACCTTGGAAAAAGAGTGATAGGAATGAACAGCTGGGAGTAGGTTTGGGACAGAAATTATTTAAATTGCATCTGCCGCAGACAGACTTATTCAGCTCACCGTGCCCCTCCTCAAAATGTATTCACATTCAAGTCAATGGGGATTATTCATGTGAACAAGAACAAGCACAACTGTTCATGCAACCTGCTAGTCAGGACTTTCACAGCCTCTTGGGACTGGACAGATGCAGGGGTATCAAGTACAACTTATACCCTGCAACAAAGTCTTCTGCTGCTCCTATTCCTTGCAGAATTTAGCATTCTTTACTGGGAGCATTTCTTTTGTGGGAACAAAAAAATGTCTCGTTAATCCGGACAGAGATGTCAGCTCTGAACAGGAAAGCTTCCAGCGAAACTCTGAAGTATTAGCAGACATTTCTGACCAACATCCCTCCCCATTCTTATTCTCAGATTTTAATTATTTTTAAAAATGCCTAAGCCACAACTGCAACACTTCAAACTGATCAGTCTCCTGTCCACTGCCACCCATTCCCTAGGCTTAAGGGAATGCCCATTCTTACCCACCTCTGAGGTTAGGTAAGCACTACAGCAGCCAAAGAGAGCGCACAACTACACAGCAAGCAATTGGTAGGAGCATATTCAGGTTTTAACCCTTTAACACAAGCTGCATAAACACAGGGGGAAAAGATGCTACCTACCTCTCTCTCCGATCTCCAAATTTCCACTCCATACTTTTTGCTCAGAGTGTAGCGTGTCTCCAAGAGGGCAGGACTGATTTAAAGCTATTGATTCAAACTGAGCTTAATAAATTTAAATTAATAAATACTGAAAGTAAAACTATCAAGGATAGTAAGGATAGTTTAAAGAAGGTGCTGGTCAACTGAACAAAACCTGTGAGGTTTTACACTGTAAGAGATCCACATTAAAGATCCATACAACTCACACTACTTAAGTTACTCCATACATACTGATGGACACTTGCATCCCTAGAGATCAGGTATCACAGTGGTTGCAGCGGCCCCAAGTGCTGGTTGGGGCACTCATATTGGAACCAGATTCTGCTGTGTTGCCTCCAGCAAACTGTCCTCATAAGTTAATGGGAAGGTGGCGTAGCAGTACAATTCAAGAGGAAGTCCAAGCTCAATATACTTTCAAAAAATGTGTCATTTTATTTGTACACTTCCAAAGTTGTATGTAGAAATTTAAAGAGTACAGTCCTGCAAATTTACTCATTGCTAGAAGAACTGCCAGGGACACAAGAAGGTATTTATTGATTGATCATCAAGTCAGAGGGGAATAAACAAACAAACAAACAAAACCCCACCCCCCCAAAATTTAAAAAGTTATGGGACTTCTTTTTTGCCCCAAGTACAAATTTTATAAATACAAAACAAATTCACAAATTACTTTGAATGCTAAATAAATATCTACTTAATAAACTCAGACCGAATACCTCCAGCCAGCACTGGTACAGTACTTGAAAAGATATGCAGTTGTACTCATTAGTGTTGAGAAGATATGCTCAAACAAGTTTTAACAACACACACAGTTTCTTCAACTGTGCTACAGCAGAAGATTTTCTCTGAGTTGATAAAGCCCTCAATACCACAGCTCCTACAAAATCTAGAGGATGAAACAAGGTTATTTTGTGCAGAAAAAAACAAAGTACTTCTGGAAGATATTTGGACACATGAACGTATTAAAAATGTACAAAACCTCTGTAAACCAGTACTGTATCCAGTAAATCTATCAAAATTATTAGACACTGAATAAAACTGTAGCAAAGGTAATCTTTCCTACATTCTCCTGAGTGCTTAATATTATATTGAGAATATAGTGCAGGCCACACTTCAAGGTGGTTAAACAGTTGTTATTGCTTTAAATAGACATGACGACTGCGTAATTTAACAATCCATTTTAATGAATGTAATAAATTCCCTCAAAAAATCCTTTGGAAGGCAGAGGTTAGATTCGTGACTTCTTTGCCGCGGGAGCGGTGTGGTCCACATTACCAGATGTGATTGGAAGTCCAAGCTTTTGAGCCTGAATGTGAAAGAAAGCTTGAAGTCTAGTTCCAGCTTTTGCTTCACTTGTATTACGAGGGTTGTATTCAAAGCAGTTCGAAAACATCAGCTCAATATCTTCAATGAATTCAGCTAGTGAATAAAATAAATTAATTTAGCATGTCTCAAGTCATCAGACAGTAGTGTGATAAAGCAGTATGACATCAATAAATTAGTACAGTGACCCTACAGAGAGCTGCAACACAAAAATGTCTGATTCTCTGATTATGAGTACAGGAAACAAATCAGACAGGAACACCAGTACCTTTTCTAATTATTTCATCAGTGTCACTCATTGACATCGAAGGCTTGAGAAATTACTAGAAGTTTCATAGCTGCCCGTTTTTTATCTATCCATCATGTATGTTAGTAGTAAAGGAACTATGTTCAACAAAACTTATTTAAAAAAATATTAGTAACTGCTCTTTTAAAAAAACCAAAACACACCACAAAACCCCAAACCAAACACAATTTCAGCTTTGTAATCATCTGATGCAGTTCTACTTTAGGATAAGAATTTAAAGTGAGAGAACATGGTACAATACACCCCTTTCAATAAATAATACTTACATGCTAATTTATATTCACATTTATTCACTTTTTCACGGATTATATTTAAGGCAATAGGTTTTTTGATGATATCATAGTAGTCTGGTACCTAAAAAAAAAGTCCAAACAAAAACATTCATGGACAAACAAATGGAAACTTAAATTCTGCCTATGTAAAACATTCAGGAAATCATGTATCAGCAAAAAGCATTTATGGTTTTTTTTAAATAAACAGAAGAGTCCTACACAACTACCTTCATTTCCTGAATTGAACACTAGTTTTCAGGCACTGCTTTTTCCTTTTTTTGTATCATTCAAGTAGCAGACTACAGCAAACATTACCCAGAAATTAAATTAATAAATCTACTCCTAAATGCCCTGTGAACAACTGTAAGAAAACTGCTTGAGCAGATAAGCACTATGCTGTTCCAGCTATTCCCATCTGTCAAGTACAAAAATGATTTCCAATATTTTATAATTTTTATTTTTCCTGTAGTAAATTACAATGTTAAAAGCTCTTTAATAATGAGTAATAACCATTTTGACTCCACCACTATTCATTCAGAATTCTGAGATTCTCTTTACTTGTGTTGAAGAGAAGGTAGTGAACCTTTCTGAAGCAAGCAGGAGACTGTACACAAGTATCAGAGATGAACTGCCACTCCAGAACAACATCTATGTGATCAAGAGTGAGGGGAGGAAAAGGACTGCCTAACCTTTAAGTGTACCGATCATTTGGCTCCAATTTTGAATTCCAGTAAGCACCAAGTCTAGGATGACTGTCTCATAAAGTGGGGTGGGGGAAGCAAAAGAAAAAAGTATCTGATCCAAACGTGACTTCCCCCCCCACGTGCACCATCGTGTATGTTTTAAAACCAAGTTTTTGGTTATGGCCTGTAATTTTACTATAGATCAAGTGCAACCTGCAAATGAACCTAAAGGAAGAATAAGTAGAGAAACAGAATTAAATTGACATATTTTTCATTCCTTTCCCTATAGAAGTGCTGCTTATGTAATTACTAAAAAGAAAAGTAATTCTCTCTTTCTGGCTTGCTGTACACTGACCATTAAATGTATTCTCTACATTGTCTTAAAGGCAGCTGAAAGTTTAAACTAAAATTTCTATCATGATGAAGGAAGTTTGGGTTAGGTATGGATTATTCCTTCCAACTATACAGAGACTATCCCTTAGTGATTGATTCAGGCAAACCAGAATGCACTGAATTCTAGCAGTTTAGTTTCAGGATCAAAATTAAGTTGAATTCTCCATCTTTCCTTGCGTTCACCAGATTCTTGCCCTTCCGAACATAATTCCAATACTCTAGTAGGCAGTCACTAATCTCCATTTCATTCAAAATTCCTCTCCTCCTCCTCCACGCTTACTTCTTTCATTCAGATTTGTACATCATTCTCTTTGTCCAGACAGATTAATCCTTCCTGTTGCTGTCCTATAGCATAGCAACATACCCCTGGCATGTCACTCACAGAAGTTTCAAATCCAGAAACAGGTCAGTGTGGTTTGAAACACCCTCTAGCTGTCTTGTTACTTGTTAGTTTGATATTGTTCCTCCCCTGAGGGGTCTTTATTGGTTTACTATCATGTACCTTCTTTCATGATTGGTTCATTCTGTTATCTCTACCTGATGATGTAACACCTTAAAACTCTCTGTGAGAGAACAACCGGGGTCTCTCTGCTTTAGCTCCCCTTCAAGCTAACTGGCCCCTGCCCTCTCGAGGGCAGGAGAAAATAAACTTGGAATGCAGCTGACAGAGTTTCCACTCTTTTCTCCGTACCTTCCGCTGCTGGCTACAGCATGCCTACATGCTGTGAGGAGGCGTTGGGCTGTACTGGTAAACTGAGGCACGCAAACCTCAGTTACCATCTTTCAGTCGCTGGTTCACGCGGGCATCGGACCCCGTTAACCTGCGGGCCAGGCTGGGAACAGCCTGGCCAGCAGATTTAACACCTTCCAACTATTTATGACTCTGAATTCAGAGTTTCAGATCTTCATTAAACGGCTATCACTGATCATTGTAACAGAGCACTTAAACACCAAACTCAGATCCCCAAGAATGTCTGTGCAGAGTTGCCCCAGAGGGCTTGGAAAGGACAGGCACTTAGACAGGGTTGGATAGTTCCAGCAGTGCCTTACAACTGACAAGCCAGTGGAGCCTGCAGAAAGCAGCTTTGAGAACTTTTATTGTAGTAAAAACCTCCGGAGCAGCACTTACTTTGGGTACCCACTTTATCATGCAGTATTTTAAAATTTAAACAAGAGGGAAATTAAGAATGAAGCTACAAAATCATCTTTTTACTGCATTATAGTTAACATCAGCGCGAAGTTGTTTCTATCTTATTATTTATCACAGATCTGTTCTCAGAATGTCTTTACATAAATTAAAGATTAATTCAACTAATTAATTAATAACCACAAGCTTACCTTTAGCAGTCCTGTGCTGTACTTGTTGGTTGGGTTTTTTTCAAACCAAAGCATTTCACATTTTTAAATGCCCAATGAAAAGCACATTTAAAATTTTCCCAATACCATATCAATTGTAAAAGTTATTTCTGGCACCAAATACCTGAGCTGAAATGCAAGAGTTCTCCTGAATCCCACTGCTTAGCTCTATCCCCCTGTTGGGACCATGCTATAAATTCCCAAGGTTTACTGGCAGCAGGCAGGACTCTCAACCATTACTATTCCCTCTGCAGTCTGTCAGTTACCTGGATTTTGGAAACCAGTTTCATGAAAGGCCAGCTGTCATCATGTCGTACCAGTTCCACTATGAGTTGCTCAAAAGCTGAGAGTTCATGGACTCCCCCCTGACGTCCTGAACTTCTCCTGTTCAGTATCGGAGGAGATGATTCTGGAAAAAAAACAACCAAACACCCCACCAGATAAAAATTAAAGCCTGACAAGTAAAATTTAAAAAATATTTTTAAAAAGTGAAACACCATTATTTTGGGGTACTAAAACTGTAGTTTAAAAGCACAAGGCACGTAGTTTGGCCTGAAATATTAACTATACTCCAGTCTTGTCTCTTACTACTAAAATGTCTCTCTTGTCATACAAAATGCTAAGTACCAGGACTTAGCTGGGTGCCTCCTCCATTGCATTAATTTTGGAAATAATTTTTTTCCCACTGAATTCGATCTTGAAACAATTTGTTAAACACTTGAAGAAAAGCCCTATTAGAGAAAAACCAGAGTAAGCCACCTGCTCATAACTTTTACTTTCACAAAACCTCTATTCAGAGTGGTTTTATCTGCTTTCAAGAGTAGTCAGCAGGGTGGTTAAAGGAAAAGCTCAGAAATTCTGAATGGTGACGGACAGAAATGGTGCAGAATACAAGGCTGCCACACTGGAGTGCAAGCTCTTTTACACTCTTCAGTCTCACACTGGGTCCTTTTTGTTTTTAAAAGGTTATTGTATCTTTCCAAGTATTTCCTTAACATCAAACTATTGCCTTAACAAGCAAGGACACTGTTGGCCCTACACCAGACAGACAACATTTTTCTACTGGCAGCAGTTTCTCGTTATATGTGTATATTCCCAATTTCACTAACTTGCCTTTATCTGTGTTCTTCACTGTTTAATTCTTTAATAAAACAAAACCAAAAAGCTATGAGTAAATATTTGCATTTGCATGGGTTAAGGCACTTTAAAATTTTCTATCCACTTATTATAGAGCATATTGTGTGCAAATATGAAATTTTAAATATGGATATGATAAATCTCAAATGGCTGAAAATTTCTTTAATTTAAAAAAAAAAATTTTCACTTTTGTCACTGCAAAAAAAAAACCCCTCATTGGAAGTGGCAAAACTGCCTTCAACCACCACTTCTAGTCTCCTTGCTCTACCACACAAATATTTTAGCAAGGAACAGAACGTGGGTTTTGCTGTGATAAACACATTTCTCTAACCTGTGGATTGTCGTTTTCTGCCTCTTCTCTTGGGTTCAGCAACAGGAAGAGAAAGCTTTGAAGCAGAAACTGGAAACTTCCTAAGCCGTTCACTGGAGTCTGCGGTATCAACAATTCTAAATCCAAGGGAGTTGGAAGGGCTGTTTTCCAGTGTGTTATCAGCACTCTTTCTTCCTCTTCGTCTTCTTCGAGGACCGAGTAACTCCACAAAAACATCTGCTTGTAATGAACTTTGCCTCTGACGAGTGGTCCGGCTATTAAGTCTTAAAGTAGGCTTTGTCACTGCTGAAGAGGCTGATTTTATGTTTCTTAAACCCCTTCTGGTAATTTTTGATGAAGATTCAATTTGCTGGCTCCGAGAAGCATATCTTGCCTGACGCTGGCTGTTCTGACTTGAGAAAGGATTGTTGAGTTTGGCTGCTCTCATTTTTAATGGAAACTTGACCTGGGATCTTCCTTGCTTTGACAGGCTACAAAGTGAACAGTTATGTTTATTTATTCCAAAATTCCATTTGTCTCTTTTCCCCTCAGTTTTCTAATTCAGCATTTAAGAAACCCAGCTATTCAAGGTTGAACTGGTAAGCAACTGGCTTGCAACCTGATGTAGTCAGTCACCCATTATTACCCATCACCCATAATTACCGTTATCTTAAGTACTGCTCTGGGGTCTCTTAGTTAAATGTTATGTGGTGTACATACCTTAAAGAAATGCTCTCAGAATTCTGATCACCTTTGCAGCTTATGCAATGGGAGTACATTAACTGGAGCACCAGCTATCAATTTCTTTAAATCGCTTCTTTCTCACAGCAAGTGTTAACTTAGGATTTCTGAACATTATTATCAGCGACATAAATAAAATGCAGTTTTAAAATGCTACATATAAGAGTCATGCTCTGGTCAGGGTTTATAACTAATAATCAAGACTCCCCTTCCTTTACAGGGAGAGAGAAGATCCCAGAGATAAATTTATTTCTCAAGGATATGCACATTCTCTCCAATTACTGCATCTCAACTGTCAGAACTGCAAATAACTTGCTTCAGTCAATTCAAAAGACTGTACCAAAAAGAAGAAAAATACTCTGAGATCAGAAAAGTTTCCTTCAATTTTTATGTTGCTGGCATGTGTATCAAATAAAATTTTTACTGAAATGATCGCTTTGTATTACTTAGTTGATTGTGTAGTGTTTCTTGGTTGGTTGTTTTTCAAGGAGGTCTTCTTGGGTTGTTTGGGTTTTGTTTGTTTTAGTGTTGTTATGGCTTTAGGGGGCTTTTTCAGGGGGTAAGGGTGGTGTGGTTTGTTTGTTGGCCTTTTTTAAACAGCTACTGCATTAGTCCTCAAGCCTTCCCAATGTCAAATGGCCTCCGATGGATTGCTTTCCCTAAGGTTCTAATACTGTATGCATCTAGTCCTCCAAAATTCAAAACTGGACAAAACTAACTCCAGGTTTTCTCCAGAAAACCTTTACTGTTTGAAACTCTCTCTACTTTACATTCAAACAGTAGCTGTACAGAACTGCAGCTCTGATGGCCTTCTCTCACCCATACATCCAAAGTTGGAATTTTTATCCTGAAAAGTGAGCCTAAAGTCCAGTGGCCCTAGCTTTTGTCAGAATTAAATCTTTGGTAAGAACCAAATTCGTAAGAAGCTGACATTTTTCTAAAAATAAACATCTTTTTCAAGTTAGAGTTTCAAGATACATGCTTATGTGAACAATTACTCTACATATTGACCAAGGTGGTATTTTAACAAAAGTCTGTTTACCTTATCTCTTCCTCTTCCTGAGATTCATCCTCCTCATCCTGCTCTTCTTCATAATGCTCCTCCTCACTTTGTCCCATCTCATCATAGTCTGCCTCTTCTTCCCCTTCTAGTTGTTCAGCAGTCTCTTCATCACTTTCCACAGAAGGTCTCTGTCTGGAGGAGAGGCGTCTAGAGCGCTGTTTTGGTCGGCACTCTGGGCAAAACCAATCTCCTTCAGGAATGACCTAGAAACAGAAGGGGAAAAGAAGAGAAAAAGCATTAGCAATATGCAAAATTAAGTTATAAGAACTATTCGAATTCTGTGTGAAAAGGAAGCACTTCTTTTTCCTGAGATACCTTCAGCTTGGGCCTGATGCAGTAGGTATGGTATCCTCGATCGCAGCCATCACACAGCACCATGCTTTCTGCATCGCCCTTCTTCCGACACACTTTGCAGCGAGCATTGAGGATGGACTTGGACCAGATGACGCTTCGATCCAATGTAGACAGATGAAGGAAGACTTGGGACAAGCTGGTAGAAGAAAGAAGTGACTCTCTCCAGCGATCCAGAACTGTTTTATAGGACCGTCCACCATCACTGGCATCTTCCATTGAAGAAGGGGATTTAAGAAAAATAAGAAAAATGACAAACTCCCACAGAATTATCAAACTTCTTTTTCAAAGATCCAGGTTATTCTAGAATATGAGGTAATACTGTGACTGTCAAACAGACAGCAGTAGCAAAGTGGGATAATATTTCAACCTTTGTCTTATCTCTTCAACACTTGAATATTTTCTCCATAGTTTCCAAGAGGATGAAGCCTTAAGATTTTACTCTTCAATACCTATTCAACTTAGAACTTGTACATACATAAGTCATTAATAAGACAGTAAACTCATATATCAACCTGGAAGCCTAACAATTTGATTTAATTTATAAAGTATAAAAAATTACCTAAGATTATGAAAAAATGATCACATGTAGAATTTACCTGCCTTTGTATTTATATTTGGAAATCCCAAAGTCTTTAAAGAAAGTACCTGAAACTTCACTGGCAAAAAACTTCTTGAAGGGCACTTTTCACCCACACTTGCTCCAGTACAGTCTACCAGAGAGCCTTTCAGGCCTCTGCCCATGCCTCAGTGCCTTCATTCCTGCCCTGTACTCTGCCTTCACAAGCACCTGCATCTCTGTGTGGCTGACCAGGTTGGGTGACGGACCCGGATGAAATATAACTGTTTCCTTAATACCTTTTAAGCAACGTAGCACACAGGAATCTGTGGTACACAAGTGTCAAACCAAGTAACACCTGGGTTCCTAATGAAGTTAGAAATAAATGGGGTGTGGGGGGAAATAGGGGTGAGAAATTAGATGGTATTTTCAAAGTTTTTGTTTGCAATCCAGGCCATGGGAGTGGCCACGCAAACACACACACTGAATAGCGAGGGAGACAGTACTGAATGGGAATGGGCAGCTGGGAACTAGAGAAGCAAATGGGCTGTTTGAGGACCTAAGAGAAAAAAGAAGGTATAAATGACACCCTGCATTGCTGCTGCTGAGCAGAAAGCTTATTTCTTTATTGAAGCCGAAAGTTATTTCTTGCATTTTAAAGTAAGAAGGTTTGAGGACAAGAAGAGACAATACAACAGTGCTTTTGATTATGGAAATGTCCGCAGACCTCCCTTCTGAAAGTGATAGTCCAGCTACTACTCTGTGGTATCAGTTGATTAATGCACTCCAGTATAAAATGCCACCCTGCCTGCTGCACCACTGACAGTGGGCACACGAATAGCCTGTGATGCACTTGTCTGCAAAATGATTTATTCTCAGGAATAGGAAGAGAAAATATCTAATAACAAACAAAAAAGAACAAAAATGAGACTAATTGCTCTCCTGGCAAAGCCCTTCTGCCTTCTCATCAACTGGCTGCCAGAATTTGTCTAATCTTGCATACATTTGCATTAGCAGAAAGCAGCACAAGAGAAGTGATGGGAGAAGGCAGAGGATAAACAGGCAACACAGCTTCATAAATAAAATACAGCCACTCCTGAACTGCAAACCTGTATTTCCCAACACTTCCTATTACTTAGTCCTTAGGCTTCCTCTGTTAAGTTCAGTCTTCTGAAGACAGTGGACAAGGTCTTTTTCACAGCACTGCAGTATATCTCCATGGATTTTTTTAAAATTCAGTAAGAAAATTAAAACCACTTTAATCAGGTTTGTACTGTAACTCTTACAAAGACCCTTTATCTTAAGCACATATACAGTTTGGCAAGCATTTCTTTTGCTAAAGAAATGGCGGCTTGAGCATTATTACTTTTATTTGGAGGTTATTTTCAGCCTGGATTGGTTCACCAATATAGTTCATCACACAACACAACAAATACACTGCAACTGCAGATTTGCAGAGCAAGTAGAGATGAAAATTACTGGCCACAACCTGCTTCAGCATGTCCTGCTGCTGAAACAAACAAGCCAAACGGCACCCACTGTTTCAGATCCCAATTTGTAAAATAAGAGTAACACTTTTTATTTCCATCCATCATCTTTCTCATTTATATTGTTAACTTGGAGGGAGAAATGGCCTCTTCCTTTGTGTCTGAGCAGCTCTACACTGCACAGTGGGATACCCTTCTGTCAGCTAAGTCCTCCAAGCCTTGCTACAATGCAAATGAAGTCATTTGACAGATCTATGCACTCATCTATCAATAGCTAATTGAGTTCATTTTAGTGTTTCTAGAAAGGATATGCAGTTGCACAATGCTGTGAAGTTTCAAAAAAATGGGGACATTAAAAGGAAGGGGAAAAAAAACCCAGGACTATGTGAACATGCAGATTTTGGTCCCAAAGTGATAAAAACAAAATATAGTTCTTTATTTCTGGTTGAAGAAACCTTTTTCTTTGTTTTAAATATTTGAGCTGTATTTGTTTCAATACCCATGTTTAAACCTTTGTCTTCAACACCACAATTCCTTCAATGTAAGGAACTGGCTACAAAATTACTTAAGTAAAAAACAATAAAAAAAGAAAACCTGATAAAATATGCAATGCTTTCTAATTCTTAGCAATACAAGTAACATTTAAAATTTACCATCTCTCTGACTAGTCTTGTCTTTCACTCTCTTCCTCCTTTTATACCCCCAGTGGTGCCTTTCATCATCTTCTGCATTACCTAACATTAAATTCATAGAGTTATTTCAAATACCTTTTTGAAGCATGGCAGATTATTTTTTAATTAATTTTTATATTCCATACTTGTGTAGTCTAAAAACGTGACTTGAACAGTGATTCTAATATGCGCACGCAGTGAAGGGTAAGAGCACTGTGCGTGGAGGAATTGCACATCCCAGTGTCTACTTTGACTCCCACTACAAACAGAAGGCTTCAACTGAAAGCTCTGAAGCCTACCCTGCCTTACCTTTCTCTCCATCTCTGGTACAAATGGCCACAGGAACAGACACTAACCACAGGTTTCTCTCAGCAAACAGTTTGTCTGGTCTGTGCTACCACAAACCTCCTGACATCTCAAAAAATGTAGCCAGGTTATGGGCACAGTTCTCAAGGACCAAGAGTATTAGTTCATCTGTCCACCTGAAACAACGTACTTAGGATATTTTTGTGCAGGAGTGTTCTCGAGTATTAAAATGATGAAATGAACCTCCCAGGAAGGAAGAGCCATAGTCAACCTCATCTGCTCCAATTACAAGGCACCTTTCTTGACTGTCTTCTCTGAAGAGTAAACAAAAATTCTTTATCATAAAAAAGCCCATTTCCACCACTGCTGCCTCTGCTCATGAAACTCTGCAGGGAAGTAATGAAAGCATGAGAACAAAGTATGTGTATATACTAATCACATCCCAGGATACTGCCGGGAGATGTCTGATGCTATTATGAGGACAATTATAAATAGGAAAGGAAACAACTTTGGGAGTAGAGGAAACAAAGATAATCAAAATCTAAAAAGAAAGGAATGGAATAAAGACAACCAAAAATGAGCAAAAAAAGTTAGTTTGGGTTTGTCTTGCAAGAAGTACGTGGCACAAGTTACAAAGTAGGCAAATGGTTCCCTCCATCAGTCTCAAAGGTGCTCCCATGAATTAGAATCCAACCTTTTGCATGGAAATCTGAAGGATGCTTAAATGACTGAAGTCCTGAACTAGTGCAGAAGGCAGACTTTTTTTGTGGATGCCTCACTGAACTCCAGGGCAACCAAATCACTTCATCATTTTATACCTCAACTTTCACATCTCTGTAAAAGGAATGATGAGACCTATTACTGCACTGCAAAGTATTTTGAAATGTAAGGAAAAGTAAATTTATAACAAAAAAGAAACAAAATTCATAACAAAAATTGCTTGTATTTCTTCCTTCCCAAACCATTTTTTTCTTAGAAGCAGCACTTCAAGAGTTTCCTTCAAACAACTATTTAAAAAAGAAAAAGGCTTTTTTACATCTTAACTCTGAAAGTTTTGCAGGAAAACAATGTACTGCAACAGCACCCCCTCGTTTCCATGACTCTTCCCAAACATTACCTTGGGCTGCACTGAAGGAAGAAAAACCAAATTTTCATAATAATATTTAATGAAAGGATTTCTAAAAGACAGTTCATAATTAAGAAATGCGTACAATTCAAATCATGTTACATTTAATCACCAGACAACAGAAGATTAGTGGGCATCTAGCAGCTCTGAGAGGCTGAGGGGGCCATTTCTGGGGTTTCCAGATCTCCTTTTACATAACTATCTTCTCTGTCAGTCTTTTCTTGCTCTTCCACTTGAACATTTGGCATGCACCTCAACTCTAAACCTATCAGAATCACCAGCAAGGCTCTTGGCAGCCTGATAGAACCTCAAACAAAAACGCAGCCGAGAGGAGCAGCTGGTCCTTTTATTGCTGTGCTGGGTCCCTTTGTCTGCTCTGCACCCTGGAGGCCACCAGCATAAACCTGCCAGTGACTGCAGAGAATTTCAGTGTGCTGGCTTTAGGACTAGCAGCCATAAATGAAAACTAAAAATTGTTAAGTATGGCTCCATTCTCTAACAGGAACAGAGGAGAGTAAAGGGGGGGATGGAGAGGGCAAAGAAACTTTGCAGTAAAAACAAGAACTGAAATAATGACAAAGACAGAGCATTTTCAGTGGGGTTTAAAGCAGAAATGCAGGGGCACTCTTTTTACTGCAAGTGTTCCCTTGTACTGCTACCAAAACAGAATTCCTAGCACTTGCTTGACTTCCAGTATTTTTGCTTCAAGGGTAACTCAATCAGCCAAAAAATTTGGGATTATCAGATTTAACATTAGAAACAGATATGTAAGGCATTTTGTCTAGGAGCTGGTTCCCTTACGTAACTGGAACAACTATTAAAAAAACACCCCTCCTGTTAGAAAAAAAAAAAGAAAAGAGTGTAGAGACACAATAATCTATATAAGAACAGTCAAACAAAGCCAGTAACTCCTCAAACTAAAACCCAGTGGTTACAAACTTATAGCTAATTTCTATCATAAGAATACTGTTGGCCACACTCTAGAGGGGTCAGGGAAGAAATGCATCACAGCTCTGAGCACACAACAGTCCTGAAAACAAAGTGTCCACTTTTCACTAAAAGATTTGGTAGCACTGTAAACACCTCCTTGCCAAGCTCAGTAGAGAACTTTTCCTTGTCTGTTACACGTATGCAATCTTGCTTTCATTCAGATTCGCCTCCTGCTAAAAGCAGCCCATTACGCAACTGAAAACATGAGACATTTGGCACCAAAAAGGAAGAGGGAACCCAACACCGTCGCTTAATGGTTAGGGCAGTAAGCCAGAGCAGGACACCTGGGATCCTTCCTGCTCCTCAGCGATGTAGGTTATTCTATACATTACTGTAATCTTAGAGCAGTAGCATTTTTCACAGCAAAAGAGATGCACAGGCACACTACAGTAAACAAACATCAGAGATTTAAGACATGCAAAACATGTATGTCTGCTTTCCTTATATACTCCCTTTGCCACTCAGTATAAAACACCTAAGAGAGAACAGGATTTCCAAGTTACAAAAAAAAAAACCACCATCATTCCAAAGGTAAGGCAAAAACATGAACCAACATAAGGTTATGGCAGAGTTGAAACTACCAAAAAAAAGACACAGAAGGACTGCTAAAAAAACTTTCTCTCCAATACTTCTAGGACATTTTTCTTCTTTTAGTCTTTTTCCTCTAACTGAGGACGCATGATCAAAGGCCATAACCTGCTAATAACCATGTTTTTCCCCTTAGGGGAATAGCAAACTCGCAACTGTCAGCAAGGGGCTGTTGGCAAAATACTCTCAGACCCTGTGTGGAAATGGAGGCATATAATGAACAACGTATTTACAACTTGTATATGTAAAGTAGGACAAATGCTAGAGGTACTGTCAGGTAACTGTTGCACAGGTTGCAAATCTAGTCATATAGCAGGAAATAAGCTGTATCGTGCCTGGCTTGGAAAGTGCACACATACTTGAGTTGACCAAACACTAAGCCAAGTAAAGCTTTTAGACAGCTGCGGTTTAAACTATTCCTGTGCTCTCCCCTTTCATCTCAACCATTTGCTGCACTTCCCTCTTCTAGAGGTCATCACACCAGTATCAAAAGCTTGTGGAAGGGAACCCATGCCCACGTGTCAGTCTCTGGCACAAATCTAGCACAAATCCATCTTCAGTGGCAACTGATACCCAGACAGCAGGCTCCATGCAGGAGCAGCCAAGATGCAGAAACAACTTCAGGTCAACTGCGCCACAGGGCATTAATATCTTGTGTTAACACACCAAAACCTGCATTTGCATCTTCAACTAGAGTCTGCCAGAGCATAAGGATTTTATACACAGAGATTATCAGAGGAGAGTATCAGAGTCTACTAGGGTGTGTAGTAGTTGGTGCTCTGGAGGACCCTGGTGTGTGCTGTGCTGGTAAACCAGAGGTGAGAGGTAAAGCAGCCCGGCAAGCACAGAGCACAGCTCATCCCCAGTGTGCCATCCAGACAGGAAGTCTGACCAAGACAGCCACCTTGGGAATGAGGAACCTCCTTTACACATTTCTCTAAGATAAAACTCCACTTCTGTGTTGTAAAAGGATCCGGAGGAATCTGGACCTGAGGGATCACGGGAAAACAAAGTGACTTTATGCACTTTGGATTCTCTCTCTCAGCTCTGGAGCCCCATCAGAGGAAGCCAAGTGAGTAACATGTGTCAAAGTCAAGCTATAATCCTGCTTTGCTTTAAATTTTTCTTGCAACCTTTTATTTTCCAGTTTTACAGCACAAACACAAAACCTAAGAATCTTAAAGTTTGCAATGTAAATCTTTCCTACACTTTACTGTAAGTATTCTGTTATTGCTGAACAAGCTGATCCGGATAAACTAGGCCTATATTGCTTTCATTAAATGGTATAAAAAGAAGCACACATTTTTACAACCTAGAACTGGCCTCAACAGTAATTCTGAATTATAGTATTCCCCAAAGCTTTAACATTTCTGCCTAAGGGTATAATTTGTCTCCCAATGCATCAGTAAAACTGTAGGGCCACATAAACTCACTGAAACAATCTATGTTAAATAAGCATGTACTTAAGAGTAAAATTTGCTGTTAATTAATACATTACATTAATACAGTACATATATATGGGTGTGTTAACTTTTTTTTCTTTTCCCCAAGATGTCCTTCTAAAGCACCCAGTCTTACAAAACAAACAAGTGGGTTTGGGGTGGGGGTTTTACTGCAGTATTGGGGTGGATGTGCTTGGTTTGTTTGTCAGTTACAAAATCTTACACAAGATTAGAGACATAGTTTCAATTCTGAAACTTACCAAGAGGTGCTTTGAGAAACCTGCGCTCAATTCCTTGTTCTATCTGAAGCAGTGCAGATGCCAAGTAGTGGACCACATTACTGACTGGCTGAGGAGTACTTGTACTTGTTGATGCAGCACTTGGAGCTTCGGTTTTTAACCCAACAAGTCTAGAAGAGAAATGCATTAAATTATCTTTGGCTCTGAATTTAACACCAGAGATGTTTGCACGTGTATGTATCCACAGCAGCTTCTTGTTTTAACTGCACGTACAGGCATGGATTATGGACATGAATGGATATGATGCATTAGTTATCCCAGCTCCTATGTTTGCTCAATTAGCCCAGTTCATCTAGATAAATCATCTTTAGGTAACAGTTATCTAAATTGCAAGAAATGTGGATGACAAATTTCAAAACAATTATTAACATTTCCAGAAAATCTGATGCAACATCCATCAGCTAGTTTATGACAGATTTCAGTGAAGAATATAGTTCCAATAATTCTTCAGTGAAAACACTTCCAGTGGTGAAGTGTAGCCTTTTAGAACACATCCATTTGCAGAAGTTCAACTACACAGATCCCTACAATTGAAAAGGTTTTTGAAAAGAAAATTAACAAACTAAAACCAAAGTAATTTTAAAATGGAAATCAAGAATTGTTAATTTGCATGTACTCATCCTTGCAGAATCTTTCTAAAATACCAACTTTTTATGTAAGGGTGGTAAAAAAACCTCCCAAACAATAAAAAAACCCCCAAAAATCCCCTGAAACCAATCAAACAAAACACCAAAGAGGTAGTTTTCCAATAAAACAGGACCAAAAGACTAAGTAATCATTTCAAAGTGTAGTTAATCATCCTGAACCACAAACATTAAGTAACATGTAGGGTAACAGTAACTCACATCACTGAAAATAAAATTTAATTTCTACTTGGGGTTTATAAAAAAATAACTAATTAAGACTGTCTGGATTCTGCTTTATTCTTGTGAATAAGCAATGCTTTTGGTTGTTCCTGTTCTTTTTTCACACTTAAAAGCTGTTCATTATATTTTGCAGTCACACACGTTTTGAGAGCCTGAAAGCAAACAGAAGGAAAGCTGCATAGTTATTTACATTTCACTAGTCAAACTCCAAGGTCTTAATGAGATGTCACTTGCTCTGAGATGGATAAAAAGCCCTGCATCAAAAGCAATCTGCCACATGACTTCAGAATTCCATAGTGTGATTTAATATGCAAGACTTTATTAGAGTAGACTTTATTCAGAAACTCTGATGGAGTCAGTATCGAATGGAAAAAAATTAAGCTACAAACTTCTGCAGTTGAGCTGAGAGTTGGCATTGGAACAAGTACCCAGCGTTAACTGGAAACAAATAAATTTCAGCTTCTCAGTTAAAACAGTGGCATATTTCTATATTGTGGTTTTCAGGAACGAAATATCTGTAAATTGTGTGATTAATATAAAGGATGACCCCATCCATTTTGCATGCAACTAGAGACCTCTGATTCAAAGGACAATCTGAAAGGAAAATTCCAATTCAGAGTGATGAACAAGAACTGAAATAAAATGGGACAACAACTTGAAGAACTTTAAATTCCCAACATCCAATGCAGCATTCATTAGTCCACTCAGAAATACAGCTTTTATAAAAGTCTAACAGCAGAAAGCCTCACAAAATACATAAGGCAAACAGTATGTTAGTACAATGATTGTCTTGAATGAATCTTTTTTCCTGAATTATTTCAATATTCACACCCTATCAAGACATACAATTTTATATGTATTAACTACATTAAGGTAGACCTTTATTTCTGAGAAGTATGTAACTTCTGAGAATTAAGAATTTGGAAATCTTCACCATTTCTGTGATTTCTGAAGTTTGATTTACAAGAACTGGTATCAGAGACACACATCTGTCTCAAGTCTTTGTTTAAAAACCAAACAGAACACCACAAAACACTTTACAACACTGCATGATTTGAGGTTTCCTTTCTTTTAGTATGTTGCAGCTTGCTCTACAGAAGTATTATCATTCCTAAACTTGTAAGATCACATCTCCATTTCGCTGCCATGCCTAAAGTTAATCCAGACCACGGCCTGTTGCCCTGGTGGTTCTTACTGTGACTCCTGAGGTACACTGGCCAGTTCAACCAGCAATTTGTTGCTATTACCATTTTTCCTTTTCAACACTCCTACTCATTTCAGAAATCGGAGTTTTTGTTTTGTTTTCTGTTTGGTGTTTTTTGGTTTTGTGTCTCGTNCGGGAAAACAAAACATCAATTGCCAGCTTAATTTTTCCCCGCATTTAAAATTATTTTAAAATGAATCCACATGTTCCTTCTTTGATAACTAATGTTCACTTTCAACAGTGTAATATCTGAATACTGAAAGTTGTAAAAATTGGTGCCTTAGTCTTATATGGCAATAGAACAGTATCATTTAGAGACTATAAACAAATGCAAAATCTCACATTTTAAGACTTACAATCTTAAAAATCACCATGTGGAAGAATTTGAGGGCAATAATTTGAAGGTCAAAAAACCCCCAACCAAATAGAACCAGAGCACTGCTATAAAACTAAAAGAGAGGAACCATTATTTAAACTATAGCTCTTACCTGTCTTTCACAATAAACTTATCTTGATCATCAGTTTCCATTTCTTCAGATTCTTCATTCACAGTTTTAATAATACCATTTTCTTTGTTTTCATCATTCAGAAACTCATATCGCCCATGCTCTAAGGCTGCTCTCCAAGCCTGTCTGTCTGTAACCTGAAGCAAACATACAAATTTGAGGTTTCTAAGGAATCAAAGGACACAAATTTTTAGTACCCATTACTGTCTACGTTTAATTTAATTATGCTTTAAGTAAAACCACAGCATGCAAGAGTTCTCATTTAAGTCACAGACTTGACGGCACCACTGTGTTCCTACATTCTACCATTTACAAATACCTTAATAGCCCCCAATGTTCCTTGGTAGATTCTGTCTTCAATGTCCAAAAGAAAGTCCCTAAGTCTCAGTTCAAGCTGCTTCTCTGCAGATAGGTGAGATCCATCGTGGATATTCTGCATCCTTCCCCGTCCTATAGGAGGTCTGACGTCACTCTGAGGTTTTTCTGCAAGAACAGCAAGTAATTTGGTGTTAGTAGATCTTGTTCCTTTAAAGCAGCTCTTGGTGGAGGGAACAATAGTACAAGACAGAACAAGCTGAATACATGGGTTCAAAATTCCCTTCCTGTAGCAAGTTGCCAACACCAGTATCTGTACCAACTAAGCCATCTGATTCAACCAAGCAGGGTATTCTTTCAAGAGATGACCAATAAATTGGCATCCACTCGTTACAACACAAGAGAAATCCTCGCTAATTTAAAAGCAGTTTGTCTTAAAATTCTTTTGAAAGCAGTAGATAAGTAACACCAACCCTGCTCTAAGTGCAAGGAGAAAAAAAAAGAAAATAAAGTCACATTTCTATTATTTGATAGCTCTTACTTTGCAAGAGAACTCTTTCAACTGTCTTTCCTGCATGTACCTTTATCATAGAAACACTTATGATTTTCAGTTGCACATGCTTATTTTAAAACCTAACAGAACAAGACAAGACAAGATAAAATCTCATTTAAAAACCTAACCTTAAAACAAAATATAAAGATAAGATGATACAAGCACAGACGAGACTGACTGTGTCCTCTAATTAAAGGCAGGGGAAAAAGGAGCAAGACAACATGATAATTCATAAAAACAAGGCGAGAGCTGATGATGATGGGCTGTCAAGTAAAAACCTCTTCCTAAGAGAACTCGAAGTTCATGCAAAAACTCAAAAGCCACAGTAAAGAGCTGAAAGTTTGCCCAAATCCTAAATTAGCGCTTCCAAGTCTGCATAGGTGGTGAACATTTCTGTTCGCAGGATTTACCTTAAAACCTTTAAGTGCAGTGATGAGAAGGTACATGCAAGAATTTAAGAGATATTTAATAAATACCATACCATAAAGCTGTTGGTAAGAAAGCACAGAATTAATTCCTAAGGTGCTCTCAGTTGCTGAAGCAATTCCCTGTAACTGATAGTAATCATGCAAATACTCTCAAAATGTAGACACTAATGCCTGGATGTGGGAAACGTCCTTTTTGGTTTAAAAGCAAAGAAGAAATGCAGTATTTTTTCTTGAGCAGAACCAGAAAAGCAGCAACTCCTTTTCAAATGATTGACAAGGAAAAGTTAGTGGATACTGGAATAAAATCAAGTAATAGCACATATCAGTTTTATTTCCATGCTCTTTTGAGCGGGAACTGGAAAAGGCAGAAGCACAGCCTGCAGTGCAGGAGAATCCCTCTTGTCCTGCAAGTCATTTGAGTGAAGGCAATAGGGCAGCATATGGAGTCCACAGCAGAAAAGTTCCCAACCAAGCACATCCACACGTGGCTATTATCCCTGCTTACCGCACAGTGGTATTGGACCACTGCATCTGAGTTTTCTTCATCTCTATTAAAGTGAAGTTCAAAGCTACCTTTTTTTTTTTTAATGAAAATCGATGCTATTCTACAATTCTAACATTGAAACTGAAGAAAAATCTGTGACTGTGGAAATCAGGTTGCTTTGGATCAGGAAGCAACACAAAAAATACAATAAAGGTGCAGCAATTGAGAAAATAAGGAACCATACATAGAAACTCAAACGTATCAGATGATGATGGAGATTTTCTCACAAAAAACCCCCAAATATAGAAGAAAGACCTCAAAATATAGCTTAATTACTACACAAAACCTCTGTCCTCTGCTAGTTTCCACCAAAAGAAATGGTAGATCAGTTATAAATTTAGAAGTATCTGATGTGTCTACAGCATGTCCCAGCAAACACACTTCAGGAAAACAGAATTTGTGTCTGCTGTGAATAATCCTCCCTTGCCCCAATACAGATAACCCAAAATCCTCATAGTAACTCATCATAATTAAAAACAAAATGCAATTTCTTAAACATTACCCAAGGGCATCTCACTTTGGTAACATTCTCTATCCACCAACATGTCATAAGTAAGCCAGCATGTGTAGAATTGTATCACTGATGGGAGCCAATGCCTTGCCCATAAATTGCAAAATATTTGGCTAGGAGAAAATGGAAAAAACCCCTAAATCCTAGGTCTAGGATGGTTTTCAGTACACTCCTATGTTTAAAAACCCATAAAAACATCTGCTATCCTGCTGTTTCCTTCTGTACTTAGTGTCTGCCAAAGGAAGAAAAGGGAAAAAAAACCCAGAAGAGAGTAACATCAGAAAAAGCCAGTGCACTGATGTTAATCCATGTAACAACCAACACAGCTACGCTACTTTTTAGCGCGTATTAAATTTTATTCCCCAGTTAATCTTTTTCCAAAGCAAAAATTACTTCCTAAAGTTCTTTGTTTAAAAGCCAATCCCGGTTTACTAAGCAGTAAGATAACAGAAGAATTATTGCTTTTTTTTTTAGCATGAAACACCAGAAAATACCACAAAGGTCTGTCAAGGGGTGGGGCGGGGGGGGGAAGGAAAGAAGGAAAAAAACCAAACATGTTTTCTATCGAGTGAAAAAAAGCTAAAGAATAATTCTTAGATCTTAGAAATTACAATTAAATTAGAATTAGAGGTTTCTATCACATTATATAGAAGCTTTATCTGTAGAAGCAAATTAAGACCCTTTCATTTACCTGGAATATGGAATTTCTCCACAGGAAAACTGCTTAGTTGTTCATATATTCTACATTTCTCTTGTAAAAGAGTTTCTTTTAAGGCACTCTCCCTATGTCCTCGGGAATTGAGAGCCTCTAGGAGTTGGTCCAGTTGTTCCCGAGAACTGTAAAAGCACCAACGGTTTGGTTTGTATACTGGCCTTGGCACCTCTACGACAACACTGGTGTGTGAATCTTGGTCAATATTGGAGGTAGATTCAGAGGATTTCAAAGACTCTCCAGTTTTACTGAATACCTGAGGTTCATTTGTGCAAGACTGTCCACTACTCTGAAAGGAAGAGGTTCGAGGCAACAACATGTCTTCTGTGAGACCAGAATAGTCCTCCTCTACAAACAATCCAGGAACAGAAGGGAAAATCCAGTAGCGTCGGTACAGGCGGTCACGACCTAACGGGGTGATATTTGTGCAGGCTGTTGCATTCTGAATCTTTTCTAACAGTTCCTTCTCTTTCTTTTGTTGTTCCTGTTTTAAAGCTTCTTCATCTTCAGCAGTAAGAGGTTCACTCTTTTCACAAGTGGTCTCTTCTTGTCTTGTAAATTCTTTATATCCATTCTGCCCTCTCCTTCCTAAAGTTAAAAGAAGTATGATAGCAATTCATTTTTTTTTAAACCAAAAACTCAAGTAAAGAGCAAGTTTTAGTTTGGTCCCTTTCTAAACTTACAGTGTCAAAGACAATCAGCTCAGTCAAGAGACAATACTGGTTTTATTAAAGAAAAACTCAAGTGATTAACCCCTATTCCCTTTATTGAATGGGTAGCCACTTTAAACACACCTTCACTTTGCAGAAACAAGTCTCATTTACTGACACCGCCATCTTCAATATCATACAAAAAGAACCAAAATTTTAAGAACTCAAAAATGTATTATAGAAATATCTTATAATGATAAAGTAAAATTCTAGCAATGTCACTATTGAATACAAACTGTGAGTTAAGACTTAATTTATCATACTCAAAATGATGATCTTAAAACCCCAAAGGTTTCAGAAAGACCAGAATCCCTACATAACAGCTTTTATGGCAAACTCAGGTTTCTTACTTGATCACTTTAATTTTTAAATGTATTTACTATTATTTTCCCCCCTCAATTCGTACCAGCTCCCATCTTTAGTTTAATGAAGTATTAAGTCCTGGAAGTCATCTATAGTATGTCTCATAATTGATACATGCAACCTGAGAGGTGCTGTCAACACTCAAGTTCTACATGTTTCCAGTGTGACCTTCAATTCCCTAGTTGTAGGAACAAAATAAAAACACTTGTTTGTCATCCAGTCACAATGTCTCAAACATGGGTATTTGAGAAACCTGAAATTCTGTTTAGGATCTCATTGCTTTGCCATGACAAAGCTGTAATAAACATGTAAATCTGTATTACTGGATGACTCAGAATTTCCATCCCAGGTACTGTTAGGATATGCACATGTTTGCAACTTAAGTCCACAATCATCCAGGACTTTCACTGGCACAGACACCAGCACAAAGCCTTCCCAGCAGAAAGACACAGATGAGCGAGCAGCCCAAAGCCATCAACAATTAATCCTCCTGTGGTGATATCTATGTTTATTTAGGAACAGCAGGTTGCACCACTTATTGCACTGCAGCTCCTACTAGCACACTGCTGAGGAAATTTAATCTAGGTGTAAGTCTGATTTTATTCTTGTACAGGAGGCATGCTGCTTCATTAACAAAGGCAAACTACACCCAAATGCCTGACTAACATTTTCTTTTGAAATACCAGTTGGTTTTGCAGTTTACTAAAACAAAAAAAAAAATTAAAAAAAAAAAAAAAAAAATCAAACCCACACCATCTGCTATTAGATGAAACTCCTACAACAGTCTCTATGAGGGCAAGTGCTTATAATGGTTTGTTAGGCAACAGCCTGACATTTTTTAGAGGAATCCACACAGCAAGTATGGAAGACAAGAAGAAACAGAAGTGTGAAAAAACATAGAATTGACCATAAGAATTACACCAGGCTGGCTCAATGTACTTAATAGCCCATTATGATCATGTTCGAGTGTGGGCTTTTTCCCTTAAAAAAAAATTACAGCTAAGATTGATACTTTTACTATAAAACACAGGAACTTGCCAGGTGCATGCAGGTATACAGGTACACGAACAAACTCATTATAGCATTACCTCTTCGTCGCTTTTTGTTTGGTCCCAGCTCTTCTTCATCCTCTGTGACTGTGTCCATGTCTTGCTCTTTACGTTCCATCTCTTTGCTCTCTGTGCTAGTATCGAGGTCTTCCCGTTCCTCCTCCCTAACACAACAAAATAAACAAAAGGTGACTAACTAACTAACCATGAAATATAAGCTGAATGATAAAAAATACACACCAAAATACAGCATCTTTGACACAAAGAGTACTTTTCTCTCCCAAGTACTTAAGCTAGTAAAATACCTATATTGCTTTCAAAAAATAAACTGCAAGTCACAGGCTATATTAAAGCCCGAAAGAAATCCATTGAACTATAAATGTGAAGTTCTATATCAAAAACTAGAATCTGCTCTTTGGTACCCACACTTTCACTTGAAGAGTATTATTATAATCAGATCATCTTAGTGTAGTTCTATTGATATAAATTTTTTTCATGTCTAAGAAAAGTTTCCTCCCCAAAATGCATACCATTCTGTAAAATGCTTATTACACATTTTTGCCTCATCTAGCAAATATAATTAAAAACCTTCAGAAAACATAGGCAGTTTTTACAGGGTAATATTTTTTTTTCTTTATTATAATTTCCAAAGCATAGCACAAATCCATCTTTGGCCCATGCTCACCTTTTATGAGCAAATTTATTTAACTAACTACCTTCATCAAGCAGGCAAAGATTTAATGTTGTTTGATTTTCTTCCTGGTATTATATACAGCTGCATATGCCTTAATCTTACCACCTCAGCCCATACAGTTTTATTAACATAACAAAAACCCTCTGGTTGTATGGAGATCACCTGGCATAACATAGCATTTAAAAAAAAAATTATATTAAATTTGATTAATAAATTGTTACATGAGGTCAGCACTTTCTAGCTCAGATCAGATCAATTCCTCAAATTAAAAATGGAGTATAATGGTCTGTATGAAGATATTCAGAGAAGTGAAATCAATGCAAGACAAAACAATGCAAAAAACTAGATATTGCAAGTTTGTCTTGTCAAGCTTTCAACAGACTTACAAGTATAACACAAGTTGATTTTAAAAACAAATCACCTTCATAAACCAATTCTACAGCACTATAAAGAAAAATAAAATCAACATTAAGGACTATATACTTAAAATATACCTTTGTATAAGATCAAGTCAATGAAACTACACATGTGGAGTCTGGCCATGAAGCTGAAAAGTGCTATATGATATACATCACAGTAATACTATGTATCATACCCAACAGATATTTCTACAGCAGGAATTCTTTGCTCCTCCTCCTTCAGCTTTTCTTGTTTCTCTTTCATTTTTAACTCTTGTTCTTTTAACCTTTCTTCTCTTTTCTTACGTATCCTAATAGTAAGAAGGATATAGAAAACCAGTTGCAATTAATCTCCTATCTGGTCTGTCCACATCTTTTTTCTTTTATATTAAACATCAACCAAAAATAGCAGCAACACGGGAAAACACAACATTTAGCACAACTAAGTTTCACTCCTGTCTACTGTCCCAGGAAACCAGCACAGAACAGAAACATTACTCTTGTTTCTCATATGCCTTCTGCAACTGAGGAATTAATCTCATTTGTAGCACCACAATTTAGTTTTCTATATCCTAGTTCTACCTTGCTGCTGCTGCCTCTCGTTCTTTGCGATGCTGTTCTGCCTTTAATTCCCGGAACTCCTGTTTTGCTTGTCGTAGCACATCAACAGAGTCCTCAATGAAATCTCGAGTGGAGACGAGAGTCAGAAGTTTCCCACAGAGAGCATGAAGGATCTTCATCTTTTCTCCTAATAAAATTTGCATCAATGTTTACATTTCACTATTGATACAACTGATAATAAGCCTAACTCTTACAGACTCCAGACTGGATTTGTTCTCACTCAAGAACAAGTGAACAAACATTTGTAGTGCACCAGCTGCACTTGCAGAGACATTTCCTTAAAGTGTATCTGCTTTGCTCAAGAGACACAAGCCTTTATTTTTAATTTATTAACTTTTACCACCAAAAGAAGTAGTAAAATGCAGTATTATCTTCAAAATAGAGATAAAGGAACAGCATATAGAAATTTTTCCCCATTTACAAATAGTGAACAAAAGACCCAAATAAGAACAGGGAAAAAAAAGCAGGGGCTGGATCAAACACTTCAGTGCTTCTTCCAGAGAGATCCCCTTCTGCAAGAAACACTAACATTTGTAAAATGGGATGAAAAAAAAGCTACTCAGAAGTAATGAGACTGCCTAGCCCTGCAATCTCTGACGTGGGATGTGCTTGTGGGGACTGAAGCAAAGGGGATGACGGTTGGTCTACATATGATCTCCAGAGATCCTTTCCAAACTCAATTATTCTATGATACAGTAAATTTTGACCATTATTGGTCTGAAGCAGTTGCAAACTTGATCACTTAATGAGCAATCTAATAATCTCTAACATGTATTGTCTTTCATTACCTGGCAACAAATCATATACTGAGGTACTTGAAAGTTTCTTCAAGAGACCAGGATTACTTAATCTCAGCTCCATGCAAGCATCATCAGTAGTATCAAACCCTCCTCGTTTCTGGTAACGGTATTTTGCATTGGCTGATGTTATATCAGCACCTGATGCTAGAATGTGAAGTCTGAGAATCTCAGAAAGAGTGCAGCTATCAAGATCCAAGTTTTTCAAATTGCAGCCTACAGTTGAGAAGAATGAACAGTCATTTTATACAGACATTTAAATGCACATAAATATAGAAATAGTGCTTTAAATACAGAGTAAAATAATAAAAGTAACAGAACAAGAAGTGAAACCCACACATACCCTGATGTAACTGGGGCCATGCAGCTGCCAAAGTTGCAACTGCAGACAGTGCAGATTTTGTGGGGTCTGCATCTTCATCCAAAGCCTCTGTTAAATCTTTAAGGAAATAAACACTTTATTCTAGTGCAAATTAAAACTTGTACTGTGGAGGGGAGGAAAGGAAGCTGTATTTTAAGAGTTGCAGACAAAGCGAAAAGAGGTATGATATTTACAAATGCAGCAATTGCAAATGCAAAAAAACTCAATTCAACATCCAAACGAAAATTTACAGATCTTTAAATGCAACTAAAAAAATCCAACTAAAAGCTAAGGACATGCACCACATGCTAGATATGGCGAGAACACCATATAAGCTGTTAAAGCAACCGCAACACACAAAACATGCACAATGGCAACATAAAAGGCAGCAAAAACAAATCCAGGAACACGCTTGAAAGCGCAGACAAGTAGCAATGCAAGAACGCCTGTATTTCCTTTCCTCAAATGAACTGTTTTTCTTATCATAATTTTGTATTTAGGAAGCATAACTCAAACCAATCACATATTTTGATACTGGCTATCACCATTCACTTTATACTTTCTATCTGTAACTTCGATACAGCCTGTTCTGCACAAACACAATTACTAGGACATTACAAATAAATCATACTTCACCAAACCAAGCACCTGCACTTAATGATCATCATACATAAGCAAACTGACCAGGAAAGCAGGGAAGTGAAAGGCAGAAACAGCAAATTCCTGTCTCTTAAACAAAGGTTTCCTCAGCACTTACAGGTATTTCTCCAGAGGGCTGGCAGAGTATTTTCAGCACTGTATGCTGTTTCAACAATTTCACTTTATTTAAATCCAAATTATTAAGCAGTTAAAGTCACCAAGTCAAAATAAAACCACAAATACAAAGACTGCATAAAATGCAAATCCACAACAGTCCTCTATGATGATTAATGATGTTTGAAAACTGTCACCCAGACACTGCAAAATTAATCTCTGCACCTCCCCTGTCACTCTTATCTGTATAACACAGTTTGAGAAAGTACTGTACACCCCCAAACCACACATCCATGGTGTTCTCTGTTGCAGAAATGCTGCCTGTACAGAATTTAACTGAGCAAACATGCTGACTACTGCTACTTTGGTTAGCCAGAATTACAAAGCCAAGACGGTGTAATTCTTTTACGGGAAAGATGATGTCTAAACAAGAGTGACAAGAAATGAAAGTTCTGAGGCAAGTAAAACATAATAAATGAAGTGCCTTACCCACAACTCTGCTAAATGAGAAAGAAAATGGCAGACTTTTGCAACTGGCAGGCCCATGAAGTCAAATTAAAATACGAAAGTTACATTAGGTTTTTTCTGATCAGCCATATGAATAATATAGAATCTAATCAACTATTCTATGATTACCCGACAATGGAATCCTTGCTTGCATTGCCAAGGCAATACTCTCAGCAGTTAACAAATACAGCTTAATTGCTAAATTCAACAGTAATTAAAATACAGTCTAAATTTATTAAAACCATATCAAATCTGTAACTTTACTCAATTAACAAGAGCAGCCTCTGTTATTGAAGACAGTGCCCACTCTTTATAGAAAGATAATTTATAGACTGGACATAAATCTTAAACATGAACATAAACAATCTTCAAGGGAGGAATTAAAGGAACATTCATGTAACTCACACATCTGGCTTGCTGGGGCACCATGGAATTCACTTGACCTCAGAGTGCTCTTATGTATCTATCTACCTCTAATGAAATAAAGGCTAGTAGGATGGGTCAAAACTTCTCCTTTAGTCAGCAAATTTGGCAGTCCATAAACACAGGACCACAAATTTGTAACAAAGCCTGCGCTTCCTTCTGATCCGTGGTTAGTATACACTGAATGCCTCTGAAAATGGGTGCAACATCAGCCTTAGAGCAAAGACCAAAGTCAGAGTGACTTTGAGACTCTTTACTGAAAGAGCACACATGGTAGTATCCAGGAGCTGTGCATGCATAACTTCAAGTCTTGAAGGACAATGAATATTCAATTCCCCATTATAGTTGTGCTGAGGAGTTTTAGTTTTTAATCTAGTTAGGGTACAGATTTTTTTACAGATACAGATACCTTTGAGAAGACTTAGGAAAATGACTTGTTTCCTGACCCTCAGGAGAAACACATAACAGTGCTGGAGGAAGAAGAGGAAGGTAAAGATGCTTCCTGCACCTCCGAAACACAAGCAATGCTGTTAAAAGCTTATTATGCTTTGCTGGATACAATCATAGTAACAATGAGCTTCCTTTCTCTCTATTCCCACAGACCCTGCGGTCCATGCCCAGTTTAAGGCTTTAATTTCACATGAAAGAGAAAAAACAAGCCCATTTACACACAATATCCATGCATAAGACAAGGTTAAACGAAGGAATGCCATAAATCATGCAGCTTAAAGTTAATTCCAGTGCAATTTCAGCTTTTCAGCAGTAAAATTAAGGATCTGACCTTTGGTCTCAGCATCAGCTATTTGCTCTTTGGCCACTTCCTCTTCCTCTTCGGCCATTGCCTGAAAGATGGCAGTCAGGAAGAAAAACAGCAATTCACATAGTGGGCCTTCAGTGTCATTTCCTACAAGAGCTTCCTCTAAAACCTCTGTGAATAAAGTTTAAGAAGCGTCACTTTTGCCGCAAAGTTGGAAAAAAAATTATGTACTGAAAAATGAAAACATTTTTTTTTCCTTCAGGTATGATAATTAAGTTACTTTTCCATAATTTACAGCATATATTCCTAAGGCGATGGTGTCAGAAAGTGTGCTGACAAAACATCGTTTTCTTAATATACAATTGCAAGAAAAAAAGTACAAGTAGATATTTTGATAAGTAGAATAACAACTTGTACACCAAAATTAATTTTGATTTTACAAACCCCATGGAGTTGACTGTGAACTGAAATCTGGATTTATATGCATGTGTTAGCACTGACAGATTAAAGCCACACAGAAAATTCTCTAGCAGTGGTACTTGTGTGCACTTAAGATGGTTGGTTGGTTGGTTGGTTGGTAGAAGGGAAACCATCGAAGTGGGGCACCTTGCCACATAAATGACAACTTGCCTAAAGTCACTCCTTCAGGAAATTCATCTTGAAGATCAAAAAGTTCCCCAAAAGCATGTAAAAACTCCAAAACCATCAGAGCATCACCAAAGATCTCAGGAGGAAGTCTCGTCTTCACTGGCATTGGAATGGGAAGTTCCTGCAAACCAAATGGGACCACTTAATATTGCACTTGGCTTCTGCAGAGTACACAAGTGATTAAAACTGAAGAGTCTATTATTCTAAGGAATGTATTTGTTGAGCTTCTTTACCTTTTACTAAAAAAGGTCCCACAGGACACATAATCAGTTATCATGGTAACACTGGTGATAGTACTAACTTTGGAAACCGAAGAGCATGCGATTTGAATGTAAAATTTTGGAAAAGAAGTTTATTCATATCCATGAAGTTTGTATCTTTATTAAATGAAGTTAATCCTGCCACAAGTTAAGAACATGGGCTGTCAAGATTTTTGCTTTATACCTGTATTATTTCAGAAGAGTTTTGAATTTCAGTTTCCTGAACTGTCCAGACAAGCAAAAATAAACATACTCTTAAAAGTTACTTATGATTGCTTGCAAAGACAAGCAAACAAAAACCCAACAAGTTCCCATAAAACACGCCCTTCTAATACTAGGATATGCAAGGTCATGTCTAACAACTCTGTGTTCTGGTACTGGGTTTTTTGCATTTGTAAGGCACTTACGGTAGCTGAAGACATATTAAAGGGAGCTGATGTAACCATATAACAAGACCACTAACAGAGACACCACCTCCAAATCACAGATGACAGTGCCTAACATCAAGTTTGATTTTGAAATTACTGTATTTTCATGTAGCTCTTCAAGATTTGTCTTCACTTACTGTTTCTTAGCAGACATAGTTGAACAATTTTCAGAATGATGTCTCCTTTCCACAACCGTGGTAGTTCACAAATATTAAAAAGAAGAAAGCTGAATACTATGCTTCAGAAGAACATAGTAAGGTGTAAGGTATTTCATAAATTTCCAGAGAAGGGAATCTTTTCAAAAGCTGTCCCCACCTAAACTCATCTTTATTTATATTCTTATCAATTCCCAGAATCACAGGTTATTTTGAGTTGGAAGGGAACCACAAGGATCATCGAGTCCAACTCCTGGCCCTGTACTATCCATGTACAGAATCACACCATGTGCCTGAGAGCGTTGTCCAAATGCTTCTTCAATTCTGTCAGACTTGGTGCTGTGACCACTGCCCTTGGAAGCCTGTTCCAGTGCTTAAGCACCCTCTGGGTGAAGAACCTTTTTCTAAAATCCAACCTAAACCTCCCCAGGCACAGCTTCATGCCATTCCCTCGGGTCCTGTCACTGGTCACCACAGAGAAAAGACCAGTGCCTGCCCCTCCTCTTCCCCTCACGAGGAAATTGTTGACTGTGATGAGGTCTCCCCTCAGTCTCCTCCAGGCTTAACAGACCAAGTGACCTCAGCCACTCCTTATACGGCTTCCCCTCCAGGCCCTTCACCATCCTTTTTCCCTCCTTTGGACACTCTCTAATAAGCTTAATGTTTTATACTGCAGTGCCCAAAAACTCACACAGTACTCAAGGTAAGGCTGCACTGGCAGAGTAGAGTGGGCAGAGCAGAGCAGCAGTCTCACTGTAATGATGACACTGCTTTTCCACACCTCCTTTCTTCTTTTCAGTAGAAACACAGCAGCACTGTTTTCACAGCTTGCTCTCCTTTCAGCAATGGTCTTTTTCCCTTTCTTCAGCTTCCCTTCCCTTTCTACATAGCTAAGAGTTTTCACTCCCATCTTCAATGGCCATACAGCTCTCCTTGCAAATATATTCAGCTCTCATATTCCTCCCAATCAGTGCTTTCACTTGAATTAATTTAACACTCTCCTTTATTTCCACTTGCCCTCCTTGCACTTCTGTTACATTTCCTTGTGTATCTCAAACTCCCATCCTTGTGCTGACAATTTGCCTCCTTTCGCTATCCCCTGCCAAAATTATTCCAAATAAAGTGTACATAAATGTGTAACACTAGAAAATCTTCTGTTATGTACAACCACGCCATAATCTTGTGTGAAATCTAAGTTATTTGAGAAGCAAACTCTTGTTACTTTCTACAGGTTTCCAGTACCATCATGAAAGATGCTCATTAAACATGATTTATGTAGTATATTATAGCATATATAGTGTATTGCTATAGTTTAAATCAAAAGAATGCCACAGGAAGTAACAAGCCAATGTCTTCTCTACCTTTTGCAGCCAAAAATTTAGTTTTTTCATTACTCAAATCTTTTAAGAAACTCACGTTTGTTCTAAGTGAGCTCATCTTGTATATTTAACATTAAAATTAGGTATACTCAATACCCTCCACTCAGTAATGCCAGCACCTTGAAATATTCCATTGTACTCTGAGCACAGCTTGTAAAGCTTTTCTGGAGGTTGAAAATGCAGATGCAGATGATCCTATTAACACTGCCACCCGGAAATATGTATTGCACACTGCAGGTGACTCACAGCCTCTAGCATTCGAATCAGATCTAGATTTGCCTCTGGCATTAGGGAATCTAATCAATCTGGAGACCCGGCAGACTACAATCTTGAGCTATTCCAAATTCAATCATACCTTAAGGTCATCACACTCCATATCTTCTCTAGGCTTACTCCACTGTTTCAGGTATTCCACGTATTTTCTTTTTTCCTCACGCAGCTTCTCTCTTTCCTGAAAAGAATGTCACAATTGTGTATAAAATATCGCTACATGGCCCCATTGCAATTTCTAAAACTGCACCACTTATTCTTCAATCACACTGAAAAGTAAAACATTACATTTAATTAGAATGGAGTAATCTATTAATTTTTATTTTGTATAAAATGATACTGGCAAAAATATTTAAATGTGGTGATACTTTGTTGGATTAGTTGATGCTTTTGTTGAGGGGTGTTTTGGGTTTTGTTTTCTTTTTAATGGAAGTGGCTGAAGAAAATTATAAGAAATTAGATAGCATTTACGAAAGTTGCCTCAAAAAAAGACCATCAAAATAAGATAGTGAATGTGGCTATGGTAAAACATAGTAGAATTCATAATTTCTTCATATTCAACTGACAAAAAGTTATTTAGCAATTTACATCGAAAGAGAATCCACACAGAAACCCACGACTACTAGATACACTGTCAGTTTGATGCAGTAGAGATTCTTCAAAAAGAAGACAACCATCAAATCAAATAGTTTTATGCGTTATTAACAAAAAAACCCCAAATCCACCATATTACTTCAGAAGTAAGCTCAAATTCAAAATGAACTTTTGGTAAACTAAAATTGTAGAGAATGTTATCCAGAAATACAAACCCATAATCAAATCTTGTAACTGCCTATTCTTTTGAAGTGCACTTCTAGGAACTGAAAATGATTAATGGAACATAACTTGAAACAGCGACTAAGAAACAAGGAAATTAGAAAGCCATTATACTGTTCCTATATGAAACACATATACTTCAAATGCATTACTTTTTCCTTTTCTATTTTGAGTCTCTCTTTCTCTTCTTTCTTTTTCATCCTTTCTTCTTCCACAATTTTCTTTAATTCTTCTCTCTTCTTTTCCTTATCTTCTTTCTCCTTTTTCCTAGCTTCTATAGCATTTGCCTTCTCTTGTTTTAATCTAGCTTTTTCAAAAGCTAGAAAGGAAAAAAACAAACCTAAGTTATTTTTTCTGTTGTAAAATATTAGTTTTAACTGATAAATACACTGATCTTTTTAAAATTACCATATGAAAAAGATATTGTTATGAAGACTGAATTATTAAACATTTGAAAGTTCTTTACAGAATCAGAGTTTCAAGCCTAAGAATTAGGCATGTTTTATGAGGTTGTCAACACGGTAATAAAGTTAAATATATCTGGTTTTATGAGTATACAGAAGGTTATTACTTGTTTACTGGTTTCTATCAATTGACATATAAGGATGAGAACTGATTCCAACATATAATTACAGCAACATATTTAGTAATGACTGGTTAATAAAAGCATGTCACAACCAGGTGTGGCACACAACCGTGAAATACCTGTGATAGTAAAAATCTTTAAATAAGTGATCTTTAAATATTTAGGTATTACTGAATTACTGTAGTCAATACATTTGAAACCTATACAGTATTTCTGTGTTTTGTTCAGATTTTACTTCAGTTACACAGTTTAAGCTGAACTTTAAATGATAATAAATGTTACTGCCTGAAGAGATGCAGATTTCTTTGCAGTCATCTGTAGAAGAACAACAGGACAAATTTCCACTTTCCGTGGACAGACAGTGCCTGTCAGCCCACACACAGGCTAACAAATAAAAGGGGGTCTTACTGTTTTAATTGAATAAACAGGAAAACTAGAATCATAAGTGAACGAAATGAAGAAAGATCCTTACTCTTACCAAGTGGACAGTACTAAAAAGAAAGATTTTTATTGTATTTTCCTATAACATTCTGAAAATGGGCTAGGTTCCTTCTACAGATAGCTACTGCACATACCAGCAATGTCTCTACCCAGCAAACAAATGCAGTGAAGCTGATCCCCAGAGTCTTCAACATACTGAGAAGGTTAATTTTTCAAGCTACTTGGTATTTTGCTATCTTTTCACATTGTGGAAATGTGTCTTAACTAGCCTTCTAGAAGCTGTCGTTTCCGTCCTCACAAGAGAGGAAGCAGCTTTGATGCTGATCAGCTGTTACCTTGTTCTATGCTGTCATTCCCAGCACACAAACAATGCTTGCTGTGCAAAAATGTGGACATTCAAATTTAATGGAAAACATGAAATTCTCATGTCCCCATCTCCTATAAAGGAAAGACCTAAAGCAGCATCAGACAACTTCGCAGTTATTTAAGCAGATGTTGGACTAGGTAATTTCTAAATGTGCTTGCCATCTTAAAAAATTCTATGTTCAAATAAATTTAAGGTTGGAACCAGAAGTTCTCTAAAATACTTCCATAAACGAAAGCCTTTCCTTAGGAAGGACATGAGTGCTTACAAACCAGAAGACTATCTCCTTGTTTGAGCTTTGTCTCCTCAAGAAGGCATACCAGTTTATCTAGTTAAACAAAAGGCATATGGGTCCCCTTACTTCATTTGAAATCAAATTTAAATTGATCAGAACCAGGTCAAAATTAAGTCAAAATAATTCAATCAGTCCAAACTAAAGATCTCTGAAGCGATTTGTGCTCTTTTACATCAGAAAAATTCAGAATGTGTTTCAGTTCTTTTAAATTTTGAGACTGTTGTATGAGGAAAATGCATAAATGGAAAAACTAACTGATTTGTGTTACACATTCAGGCACTGATATACCTTCAGCTTGTAAAATTTACACGACTTCACCATCCAAGCTTCTACAAAAAATTATTTAGCTCTTTATTTATCTGAGAGAGAAATCAACACAGTTGGACCACAAGCTTCCTACCATTTCCCCAGCTAAGTCAACTAAAAATCAGGAAACAACCATTCTAACCACTGAAAGGAGCACTTGGCCACAGTGGTGTGGCAGTAAACTCCTATTACATTTTCCCTTCGAAAGGTGCAACACCAAAAATACTCTAATTATGGCCTGCTCTCAAACCTGCAAAAACTGGTTCTACTGGTCATATGACTAAACTTCGACTTACCTATGGCCTGCACATCATCTTTTTGCTTCTGGAACCTTGCCCTTTCCCTTGATACTTTACTTTTGTTTCCTGGGGTGTTTTTAGCTGTAATGTTGTCCTCCTGATAGAGAATTTGAAAGTGGAGAGGAAAAAAAAAAAAGAACATAATAACTAAAGTGAAAGGACCGGCAAAAGATATTTCCAATTTTTCAACTGTTCTCTAGAACACAATGGAGTAGTATAGTGACTAAGATTCTCACTGTTTAAATATAGGCAAGTGACGTACCAGAATCTGAGGGCAAGTGACATAATTGTATCTAAGAGTTCAAATTAAAGCTTTTTAGCAAATTATTTATTCATCCCAGAATGGACAAGTACTCTGTGTGTCATGACAATACACTGAAAAACTAGTTTCTTGATGGGATCCCAGAAATAATAATAAAAATAAGAAGATAACACATCAAGTATGATCCCTTTTACCAGCTTAACTATAAAGCAATTACTTTAAGAGCAATTGTGGAATGTATCCCTCAATTGCCCTCAAAATAAAAAAAGCACAGTGTCAACCTTGCATTTCAAATTATCTGAAAATTCAGACAAATAGAAGAATTTAATAGCCTATGCTGATGTGTCTTCATCTAGGATTAAAAATGTTAGTACTTACAAGACTTCCAGATGCCCTCTTTGGAGGTCGCCCTCGCCGTCTGCTTGCAGGACTGAAGATAAATGTGGGTGGTTCATCAGGAAAGAAATAGGAGAAGTTTTGTTCTGCTAGATTATATTTTTCAATTGATGTTGCCTTAGTAAGAAAAATGAAAATAGATATTAATTGTGAAAATCTTACCTCTCTATAAATATATGCTAATTAATCAAACATTAATTCACAAAAGAAGAAAATAAAAGTAACCATATCCACAACTGGTTAACTGAGGATAAGAAATAAAGCTCTGAAATAGTGTTAAATGAAGAGTTAATCTACCAAGTGGATAATGATAATAACGTACGCAGCACACATCTGAAACTAGAATTTGGCTTCATTTGGCAAGATGTTATTTCTTTATATGCCTTTTAGCAAACACAGCTGGACAGTATCTTCCTAGCGAGTTACTGAAGTGTGTCAAGAATAAATTTTGACAGATAAAAGCAGAAACTTAACTTACTGAAGAATTACATAATTCTCTATTACATAGGTACTTATTTCTGGAGGAAGATTGTTCCAAATTGTCAAAGTTTCTTTTCAAGTCTACTTTCTCAACCTGATGACTTCAGGAAATCTGCCCTTATTGGACAATACAGATAAGGATACAAAGGAGACACTCCAAGAACATGTTCACATAACTGAAAGGCAAGGCAATCAGCACAAGGACAAGGAGACACTCCACAGAAAGCCCAAAGCCCAAATAAAGACAAGATGACAAATACACATACACAGAAAATAACAGTTTTCCTGAGGCTCCAGAAAGCATCACTAATAGATCACTAGTCCTTAATGTGGTACAGTGAGCTGGGTCAACATGTCCACTAACAAGCCCAGGGAATGGGGTGGTTTATCCCTTTCAGCTCTATTTTCTTCTATGTCCATTTCTTTAGAAGAGACAGACTCTAAAGTTACCAACTTATTTAGAAATTCATTGCCTTTGTTATTTTCCACAACTTTCAAAGGCAAGACTCTCACTGATTCTCATCTCTCCGAGCCTTCCTGTGCAGAACGAGCATTTACATGGCTGTATAAGAAAATACCACATTATAAAAAACCCTGCTACCTTCTGAAAACAAGAAGAAGAAAAGATTTCACGGTCAAGCCTGCAACACACAGTGAAAGAGTCCAGGATCTCTTGTGGCACAGCAAGCAAGGCAAGGGAAATTGCTGCCTTTTGGGAGAAGCTGCTCAAATTCTCAGTCATCTGGTTCCCACTAAGATGTGAACTTTAGTCTGAGTTGTACTAAGTACATATATCTAAGATGACAAAAACACGCATATTCAACATCCTAGGCCTTATCAAAAACCCATTCCAGCCACCTAAACTCTGGTACTTGTCTCACTGAAGATCTGGAGACTGAATTCAATCTATCCTAAAACATCTTCCAGCTAAAAGCATTAGAACAGAATAATACTGGCTTACTGTACCAAAACAGAAACAGTTCATTTTTATTTGACTTAGAAATACCAGCTGCATACTTTGAAGAATGAAAACAATTCATGTGCTAGACTAAGCAAAAGTATATTATGTTTTAACAAATAAAATTTTTCTAGGTAACTGCTCTTTTTTATTTTGGGCACCTTTTTAAACTGGTAGCTAAAGAAGAAATTAAGAATTATGCTTCATGTACAGAAAAATTACTATCTTGTTTACAAACAGAAGTTACTGTTTTTGAACAAAAAGTTGAAGTATTCACCTTTTATTTTGGAAAAGTATATTATACTTAACAAAAAGCTACATTCGATGTAGTTTTAAAAAGGAAGTCTGAGCAGCTGTAGAGAAAAAATACTAACTAGTGTCAATATTCTATCCCATTAATTATTTCTTCTTGCTTACCTTAGTTTTAATTACTCCATCATGTGGTTCACAGTGCTGTTTCAGAAAAAGTTTAAGTCTATCACGAGAAAAGAGATGTTTCCTTCGGCTGTATTAAGAAAGAAAGGTAGTATTATCAACTAATATCTTTAATTCGTGTTTAAGTATGTGCAAGAATACATGTGATATGCCATATGATTGATCTTTTTCTTATTTTCTTAATTATAAGTAACACCCTTACTGTTGTAATTAACAAACATTCTTTGAAACCCCAACTGAATTAAAACTTTCTTTAGGAATAAAACAAAACTCAACTAGTACTTGAACAGTTGGTTTATGCATCTGCAATTTTTATTTTGAAGATTCTGTTATGTCCTCTTTCCAAAACACATACAAACTCCACAGCCTTTTCACCCATGGTAGATCCTCCAAATACTTTTTAAAATTCCTAAATACAACTCAAGCCTGATTGTTTCAGAAGAGAGGGAGGACACACAAGCAAACAGGGACAGCAGGAAAGCAGCATTCACATCTCTCAAGCGGGAAGGCAAGCCAACAAGTGACAAAGTGAATCCACACACTTCTCAGTCAAGCTATGCCACTCCTTGCTACAGGAGAGTGTACACTCTACTGGCTCCTGGCATTCCAGGGAACCTGCATTACTTCATGGGAAGGAAAAAAAACTTCACTACACAGGAAAACAAATCTGGATTTGTGCTGGAACTAAATGACTTGTAATCACGCAAACTGAAGTTTGTTTACAGCATCCAGTTTATATAAAGTTTTGATGCACAATCTACTCTAAACATAAATTTTAGCTAAATTTGAGACAAATGTATTATTTAAGAAGCAAAACCTCTAGACCTTTCTATTTTAAAATCAATCTGATAGCCCATGTCTACTCCAACATTTCAAAGCAGCAATGCTATCAGAGTGCCCACAATGCCAATAGTTCATTATTATTATTATTGTTTTCAAACTTTTTTCCACCTCCTCCATCAATCACAACAGTAGCCAAGGTATCAGAAGTCAGAGTGTTGCAAAATGTGGAATATATAAAAATTTTCTTTAAAAAGAATGTTCTTTGATGTTTGATCTTTTATACCTTCAAGCCTAATCAACAAGAAGGGAAATTTAATGCGTGAAACAGAGAGCTTGGTTGTTAGCTACTATAAGTGATGTCCAGGTGTTAGAAAAATAAATTATTTGTTGGTAGAATTGCTTCGTTAAGGTTTAGGGCTGGACATGCTTCAGTGGTCTCAGACCTGGGGGGAGGTTACCAAAGCCTGGGAAGAAGAATGCCCACTGACAGTGGACACAAAGAATGCAGAATTTAGGGGTCACAAAGACATCTAGCAGAACTCCCAAGATAAGAAAACCCAACTGAGCAACTGCGCTGAATCAACTCCAACTGAGTAAAAGCTAATTCTGCAGGGGGAGATCTGCGGCCACCGACTCAGGACCACCGACCCAAGAAACCCATTGAGTCAAAAGAGAAAGACTGAGCATGCGGACTAATTACCATAAGATGCAATAATTAATCAATTAATTGGATCATTAACCAATAAAAAATAGAATACTAATTAGTAAGAGAACAACGTAACTTGTAGCCAATGAACACTAATTATTTTGCTTGCTGAAATGTGCTTGATTTACAGAATACCACTGATCACCTAGGCTTGTGCATCCCTGAAATAAATCATCAGTGTCTCTCTCGAGTGTGTAACTATTGGCTTGTTGCACACTGGGTAACTGAGCCGAATTTTGCAGACAACAACAGCAGGTCTCATCTGTGCGCCAGTGAAAGAAGACACTTGCAAGGAGCTGGTACCTGTGTTAATGCTAGCAAAGCTTGGATTCCTTGATACAGAAGGCCTGTAGCAGAGTATTTTGTTCGACTGCTTTTAATTAACAGCTCTAACATTGTTTTAAAATGCCATTTTATATCAAAAACATCTCACACAACTCACAGTTATAAAGCACAATTTTAACTTCCACATACTAATTTTTACCTTAGTTGAGATGCTTTAACAATAACGGGTTCATATAGGTGTTTTTTAATAGGTTGGACTTTGTATTTGAACAAAGAAGGATCAATTATGGCTTTCTTCTCCCTAGGGAAAAAAAAATTTAAAAATAAAAGTTTACATTCACACATCATCAGCCTCATATTGTACGCATTTAATATATTTATATGCCTACACAATAGACCCCTTGAAAATACCCATCTTGTAACTTCCACCAGTACCAAAGACGGCCTATTAACTTGTGCCAACTTTCCTGCTACTATATTTAAATCTGTATCAAAACCAGTTCCTGCAAGGAACAGGAAGAACAATGAGGAATGTTTTCTTATCAAGGAAATGGGATATAAGAAGGGAAGGAAGGATGAAGAGACAAGTAACATCCCTATACTTCAGAAAATTGTCTCCTTAGTACTCCCAGAACACATGATGGCAACAGTAAGACAGGAAAAAGGAGAAAAAGATGATGATGAAGGAGTCCAAAAGACAGAAATAAATCAAATGAATAAAAATAGTAGCCCTTGATCTACCAATTGCATTGCAAAACAAACAAAAAACACCTAAAATATTTTTCCAAAGTAACACTAGAAAAAAAAACAAACAAACCAAACACTTTACCAACAACATAAAATAACAGAAAGTAACAGAAATCATAAGGCAACATATCTACACTTCGAAATAAATGCTTACCAGGTTACATGCTTTATTAGCTAAAGTGCACTTCCCTTTTACAGGTATTGCTACAGAGAACTAGATTTTTTCCCTCCTTATGGGAAGTATTTCTTCAGTTTTTACATAGCATTAACTGTTTTGTTACACCTCCTCCTAGGTGAATAACACCCAGGTCTGGTATGCTACCAAAATTCACTCCTTTACAAGAGAGGGGTTTTGCCACAGACAACGTATGTTTAAAAGAGTAGTGTATTTATGGACAGACCTCACGAACAGAGCTAAACTAGTAAGACTTTATTTAAATAATGTTGCATTTTGCTATTAAACAACAGAACTAACTTCTCCTGACGTGACAGTTTGTAATCGTGACTTGTACTGCTTCATCAGGAAGAATTCAGTCATCATCTTATTTTATCAGTAAGTAAAGTAGCTAAGTGGATGTACTAGGAGATTTAAAACTATGCATTTCATCATTGTCAGCCCTTCCAGCATTTGCAAAATGCTTTCAGGTGGAGTTTGTGACAAAATAAACCAGTACATCCCTTGCTATTCTTTAGCCTTGTGAAAAACATGCCCAAGATGTTGAGAACTGTACTTTGCAAGGCTGCTGAAAATGAAATTTGCTACAATTCTTGTTTTTCCCCACTAACTGTGAAAGAGAAATACAAGAAATGTTAACATTCCAATGTCTAATAAACACATTAATTAATACAAATGAAATGAAAACAATATTCACTATTAGTGTCATTTCAGATGAGAAGAATTTGCAAATTTCTCAAGGAAAATAGTTCATAATGATTAAATTATCAGCATAGCTAATAATAAATAGACTGACAAAAAAAAAAAGAGAGACTTGGAAACAGCAACACATTACTAGACCTACAGATAAGTGCTGTGATATGCATGCACTGTCTTGCATGATAGTGCATGCATATCACAGTTGAAGTCTCAAGTTGAGTCACTCGGACCAAACCAAATTTAAGAAATGTAACAGGAAAAAGTCCACCCAGCTATTCATATTAGCAAAACACAGACCAACTGTAATCCAGTATATCCACTGGCAAGATTTTAACATCTCTACAAAAGTTTGTTAAAAGAGCCTTCATATTCTGGTCATACCATGACTTGGTCTTCCAAGACCATCTTCGGCCTTAAGACAGGAAAGCTAAAGTAATGAAGGCTCTCCCTAGGAATTTCTGGATAGTATGAAAGTCAAACTTGCACCTCATCACACACCGTTGCATTTCCAGTCCTTTAGTCTAATAAGCTGAAGAATGACCCAAACAGATAATGTTCAGATACAAAATAAAAGGCATCAGAGTACCAAAATTAAACCAAAAGTATATCAGCTTGTTTATACATTTTGAATCGATTCTAAGCTTCAGTACTGTCTGCAGTCAAATTCAGAGCCCAAAGAATAATCAAACTTTCAACTCTATCGTTAATCTTTACGTCTTAAACAGTTTGAGTAAATCTTTCTCAACTTCAGTGGATCTTATATAATAGCCCAAACATAATTTCGAAACACACTACATTTTTTCGTCTTAGTTTCTGAATTTCCAGTTATTATCCCAAGAAGTAAATATATTCCAGATATCCTCTCCCAAATTTATAGCAAAAATTTTGCTTACTGCAGAAGAGGAAGAAAAAGGTCATTCAATACACATAGAAGCTTTAAAAATTATATAGATTATCTAGCCGCTCTGGCATAAAAATACTATTTTTGGTTATATTTTGTTCTGTAAAGCATTATATAAAACACATTAGAGCTAGAAAGGGTTAGACCCATTTCACAGCAAAGATCCCTTACAAAAAATCTTCACAGCACAGCTCTGACACACAACCAAATACAGAGTATTTTGTAATTTAGTAGGTAAAAACCACAACTGACTCACCCATGTTGCACTAGTTTCTACTGCACTCAAGTGAATGCAGCTAGTACCTGCGTCAAAATCCTGCATTTTTAATAAGGTTATACTGAACCACTGACAGGTAATAATCTCATCAAGCCTTCAATTACTTTGGCATGGCAACCACATGACCTGAACATAAGTTTCTTCCTACAGTACTGCTATGCTATATTCTGACAGCATGGTACTAAGGGAGCAGTACCAAGTAACTTCTGAGACCTTAGAACCATAGTATCATTAAGGTTGGAAAAGGCCTCTAGGATTGCGTCCAACTACCAACCTGGCACCACCCTGTTCATCACTAAATCACATTTTCAAGTGCCACATCCACATGGCCTTCTGAACACTTCCAGGGACGGCAATTTCATGATTTCCCTGGGCAGCCTATTCCAATGTCTGATTTTTCATTGGAGAATTTTTTCCTAATATCCAATATAAACTTCCCCTGGCACAATTTGAGGCCATTTCCTTTCATCCTGTCACTTGTTATCTGGGAGACGAGGACCAGCCTCCACCTCACTGCACCCTCATATCAGGAGGTTGTAGAGAATGATAAGGTCCCCCCTGAGCATCCTTTTCTCCAGGCTAAACAAACCCTGCTCCCTCAACCTTGTCCTTCTCAATTACCTTGTCCAGGACACCTGTCTACACCATGTGGTCTGAGTATTGCCGCAGCTACCTCTATCTTACTGCACTAAGAGAAGTTGAAAAATTGCACAGAAAAATACTGAGAGTTAGAGGATCCAGAGTGCTGTCCTGAAGTGCTAAAACGCTGCTGTCCCACTTTTTCAGAAAGAGGCAGTAGCCTTTCTTCTTCTCTTTGACTAAATTTGGAAATGGAAAAAACTCCCTTCAAGAATGCTAGCTAAATAACAATCATTTATGGTCTCTGCATGCTCCAGTGCAAGCCTTACACAGAGGTAACCTGGCAGTAAACTGATCCCCACAGCAAAGCTGCCTCTGCACATCTTTGAAGGTTGCCACTGACAAGCAACTCTGTACTGAGCAATAATAACAACTGCCCATTTGGAATTGCAAATATTTCCTGGAACTTAAATAAAATTTCAACAACAAAACAGAGCAGCCTGAAGACTGTTAACAACAACACTCTAGGGACAGGACATCACCACTTTGTAACAAAATCGTGACTTTTAACTTTTTGGTGAAGATTTTAAGGTGCCTTTGATCCAAGTACTTTGGTCTTTCCTTATAATATAAAGAGGACTAATACCCATCATCATTATTCTTGGATTCAAGCGATGGAGGAATGAGAGAAGAAGAAAGGAAAGGTAAGAATTAAAGATGAAGAAAGATTTACTGTACTGAAGATATTATATAGCTTTAATGACAACTTATGCCCACATTTTGACATACCCAGTTTGTAATTTTTTCTCCAAATAAAGTTAAAAAATTCATTTGAAGATGGTAAAAGGCCTGGATGATAAGGTTCCACTGACATTATTTCCAAAAACTGTTACCTCTTATATCCCAAAATTTGCAGAAACAATTAGCCCTTCTTCAAAATCAAACTTCAATTCAAATTGAACAAACACCCAAATTTACTGCCATAAACCAGCTAGTAAACCAAGAATATTTTTTCCTAGTATTTCTGATGATGCTTGATGATTCACACTACTCACTGCCCTGGTAAAAGGAATAATATGAATAATTAAGTTGCAGCTCAGCTGTAGGCCATTTGGCAGCAAAAGCCCCTCACCTCCAGGCTGCTGCCGAGTGCTAAAGCCAACACAAGAGTTCAACCTTACCTTTAAAAGTCTAGTAGTTTAAGGTGGGAATACTGCTATTCCATGTGACCCCTATCCTATGGTACCAGAGGCTCCCAGGGCACAGTGTAAATGTTTTAAGAACTCACAAGATTGCTACCTCTTGCTTTGTAACCCAGGCCTTAGAAAGCAGCCTGTTTTTCTGAGGGATTGTAAAGAGCATCATAGCCTTTTTCTCCCTGTACCACCCCAACTTTTACTGCAGAACACAATAGAAAAGGTCAGCAGGAACATTTGTACAGACTACATGGCTATTTCTGCTCCATACAGACAGGAGTAGGGTCATAGAAAGGCTGGGATCTCTCTAATGACATCTATTTTCAGTTAAGATTCTCTAGCTTTACAGATTCTTTAGGAAAAATATTTGCAGATGGCCCATCAATCTGTGCTGTGCTCCCCTCCCCCTCCCTCACAAACACCCTGAGCATCTGCTGTACCATTGTTTAACAGCACTGCAGGTTTGCACAAAGGCTGGATCTCAAAACCTGGAGATTTGTGTGCAGGCTGAGGCAGAACTGTCCTGCACTTATCAACTTGACATTGGTCCCAAGGTGACTAACATCCATACTCTCCCCATGCAAGTCTCTCCATAAACAGCAAAATATTGTCTCTGAAAGATTAGGGCAGCAAAACAATGTCATTCAGTTCAGTGGGATTTCTTACTGTTATGAGCAATGGTATAAAGAATCTTATATGCCAGCATACAAAAATTCACAACAATGCTTTACTTACAGATAGGTTTTACACATACAGCAAATACTACTTTTCAAGTCTGCACATACCCAGAATATATCTAGAAAACAACCGTTATTACACTTTCACATTTGTCATAAACAGACTCACTTAAAACTTCCAGTAAGCATCTTAAAACCACAAGAGGTTTGCAATTTAACTTGTAGCATAAATGTTAGTTAGATGTGTCACAGAACACTGCTTCAAAAGCCTGTACATTCTCACAAGAATTCCCCTTCCAAGAGAAAGAAATTATTTTCCCTCCCTTCTCTGCACTGTCAAAGTAACTAATCAGCTGGGGGAAATGACAGACTGACTGGGAGTGCAAGACTTAGTCTTACCACCAGCTCTGCATGCATAGAAGTGACAGCACTATAACAGGATCAATCCTACAGTCAGCTCTGTGCATACTCTCCTAATTCCAAGAATAGCCTCCTTTCAAATGGCACATGCCTTTTGGAATACTGAAAATGCATTTATTTTCTCAAATACGTAGGACATCTTCATGAACAGCTTAGACACTGCTTTCAAGAGATAGCAAAGAAATTTAAAAATTATTTATCCCATGTTACTTTCTTAATGAAGTGAGGAGCTCCACCCTAGTTATTCTAGGCATGTCAGGACATGACTTCCTCATGAAGCAATCAACAAGATTAACTTCTGCATCCATGTGACATCTTAAAGTCAATAACAGTACATGCAAAGCCTGTACGTTGCTAGATCCTAGATTAGGGCCCACTTCAAACCTTCCTCTGTCATCATCACGCCTATGAAGCATAGAAGTCTCATTATACTGCTAGGATAGGCTCAATTACTGGTCAGTAAAGGGGTACTCCAAAATAAATACCACGGTTACAGCCAACAGGCTCTCCTATTCAATGTTATTAAGCTACTCCAGCCTATAGGAAGTTCCTCAAGACAAGACACACACAGTTTCACTGCACCTAAAATCATAATCAAATCCATTAAACACAATGACATATTCATATGGACACATGCAGAATGAAGAAAGCTTTGTATGTTTTTTGGTTTTTTGGACAAATACATGAAGTCTCTGGGAAGATTTTCCGAGAGTTCCAGTAAAAGTGTGTCCTCCTGTCATAAAGCAATCTCAACTCTGAGCCCCATGATGGAAGTGAAGTGATACCAGACTGCAGAAATGCAGAACATGGCTGCACTTTCTGCTACAGCAGCACAGATTTTGCGGCACAGAAAACTACCAAGAGGTAAACACAGCTCTTCCACCATCTCGCAGCAAAAACACTGTCATTGCAAAGAGATTACAATGATAATTCTGTAGGTATCCCATTTCTCATAATGCAGAGTTTTCTAGTGCATTAGCATAACCAGCACCTCTGAATGTTCAGCTTGTCGACCTTCAGCTGTCTGAACACTCCCAATCCATACCAATCAAGTAATTTGTTTTGGTCAGACTCTGACACATCTGCTTTAGTCTCATTTCCACCCAATCTGCATGACATACAGTAAAAGTATCATGTACCCATTTTGTGCAGAGCTATTGTGCGTTTCTGAGTCGTCACTATCGCTGATGACAATTGTGTCCCCATCAGCACTGCTGGTGTGGCCATTCGCCATTCCATTGTGATGGGTTGGAGGTATGACTTCCAAAACCTTACACTGCAACCTGAAATAAAACACAGACATTTATTAACGCCAAGTCTTTCACTAGTACAAGGAGTCTAAAATTGTAGCAGATGTTATTTTAAGAATACATATATAACTGAATGCTTTACTGTCTACTAAACAAGTAACTAAGAGCCTTGCACTGAATACTCAGTAAAATATTAATTTCATAAGTACCATCTAATAAATGGAGAAATTCATCTGCTTACACAGCAATCAGCTTCACTTCTCAGGAAAACAAATCAAGTTACTTGTGGTTGTGAGGTTTTTTTTTCAGTTCTCATTTAAGTAAACTAAAAAGTTAACTTAGTGTGTTACTTTACACAACAAAACCTCTATGTTATTTTCATAGCAGTCTAAGAAAAGCAAAATATTTTCAGATCCCGAAGTATTTTTACGTGTAAGAGATCATCTTCTACTACTGTTGATGACCTAAATAAACAAGGTTGAAATGATTATTATGCATCTAATCTTAATAATGGCCCATTTATCTGCTGACACATATTAAGGCTCCATCTGGCATGCACACAATTGACAAAACAAGCCTATTCCTTTGCAATCCTGAATGCTAGTTATAAAAGGGAGAATTAACTACATATCAAAAAGTAAAATTAATCAACACTTCATGCTGGCTAACTGTACTATAGCTGGTTCTTAACCACTAACTTTCATCCCTTTCTAGAATTCCATGGTTCCTATTCTTTAGCTTAACATCCAAAAAAAAGCCTTGTCTGATTCATGAAAATTAACTGCTATAGTCAATGGACATTGTCACATTCTACCACTAAAAGCTCAAAGCAGGGGAAAAAAGAGCATATAATAATTCTCTTCTCTGGGCACCAAGCACTCCCACTTGAAATACGTAAGATGAAGAATACATGAAGTCCTGGGCTTGAATTTGTGTAGTGTCGCACTTAAGTTAAAAACAAACAAACCCCACAACATCCATGACAGACAAATTCTAAATGTTCTTCTATCAGAATTGAACACTGGCAAAAAGGAAGCAATGTCAAAGTATTTCTTGAACAAGCAGACAGTACTATCCAAAACTTGCACACACTGGGAAGGCAGGGTGGGGGGAGGGGAGGAGAAGAGGGGAAAGGCAAAGAAAAGATTGTGGTAGCGGGAGAAAAACTCAAAGAACTAAAATAACATCATAACATTAAAATATCCTAGGTCATATTCTTGTGGCTTTATCAAGTATCAGTAATGCAGTTAGACCCTGTAGTTGCCCTCTCAACAGAAAGAGAGCTCCAGGATGCTCCAGCAGGTTATTAAAAAAAAATTAAAATAATTTAATTAAAAAAAAAAACAACACAACTATAAACATCCTTATATACTCCTAAAGACAACAATATGATCAGTGCTTACAGTATCTGGGACACCAGAGCTGCTTGCACACAGAGGCAGCCTGAGCCCGCTTGGACTTGCTGGCCACAGGCACACTGCCATTCCAATGCAGCCTATCTCGTTTCCAAAGCTGGTCTGGGGCTGGAACACACGTCTTCCCAGCCAGTGGAGACCAAGCTAATTAATTGTAAAAAATTAAATAGACTCTGTATAAAGAACCAAGAGCACCCAAGTATAGTGGAGGTAGAACCTGGTGACTGTTTGCTAAGTAAATCCAAGTCCAACAAGGCTTATTAAGGTCTGGCCCAGCATCAGACTTTGAGTCCTCTAAGAAAAGTCTATTATTAGTAACTTGGTTTTCAAATATTTGGAACATCACAGTCACCCTTTCATACTAAATAATATGGAACTGACTGCATGGCAGAACGTATATTATTAGGCTGGGGTTTTTAAATCCAATAAAGATCACCCGCTAAAAAAAGACTTCTTAGTAGAACTACTTTGTTTCAGATTATAAAATATATTTCCTAGCGAGTCCAATTCAAATTAAAACACGCTTTTAATTTCTAATGGCAATCCAGCGAAAGCCACCGACACGCTCCTCCTCTTACCCCGCTCACCACTAGAGGGGGCGGCACACGCAGCAGCCACCGCGCAACCGCCGCACCGCGCCCCGCGCTACCCGGGGCGCCCACGGACAAAGAGGCTTCAGCGCACACACCCCCGCCCGTCCTCCTCCACAAAAACACTACCACAGTCGAGTCACCGAGGAGCTTTCCGACATTGATTTTACCTGTTCGTCAATCGAGCAGCCCTGTAATTTACAGGGCATCACATCTCCTCCTCTAAAAATGGAAATTATATATTCTATATGCTTGATTCAGTAAACAGCAAAATCCGCAATACAGTTGCATTCCACACACCACACCCCCCCCTTCCCCTTTATTTTTCAGCAGGAAGAATGACTAACAGATTAAGCTATCCCAGAGAGGAAGCGATACTCCATCTTCTATGCCATTCAAATCATTACCAGAAACCTTTGGGGAAAGAATCAAGTGAAACACACACTACCTGGTTCAATAAAAGCACATTCCCATGCAATTTAATGCTTACTGATAAACGGGAGATTAAAGAGAGTGATGCAACCGTTCCTTCTGGCATTAAAGAAATAATCTATTAATGATTTTTTTTAGCCTGTAGTCAAATCATGGCTAATAGCACCAATTCCCTGGACTAAGCAGCAAAGACGCTTTGTTTCTAGCATAAGTGGTCTGCTCTTCTCAATAACTTCAGCATTCCCTGAGTTCACTCATTACAACTCTTATATTATAAGGCACATAAAACAGCACAGCTGAAAGCTGAAGCAAGACATTTAAATGAAGCATACTACTTGAATTACTTCCTAAAAAAGATACTTCAAGATATTTACACAGCTTACATCAAACCATGCTCACTATTTCCCATAAAACAGCATTTGGGGGCAACTCAATCTAAAAAGACAGCAGCATCAAAGTACGTCAATATGTACCCTAAATATCCCCATCAGTCAGGAAGCATTTTCTTCAAATTACAATAAAGATGACAGTCACACTGAGTGAATCCCAAAGGCTTTCAAAATAAATTGAGAATAGAACCATCAGAAACTTTCACACAACAGTCCCAGCAGCTCTAGCTCAGACGGCACTGTACTTAAAACAATTTTGCTTACCTATTTCTGCACTACAGGCTGTTTTCAACAATGGGGTCCTCTGGCTTGTTGAAAGAATGGTCTCATGCTTACAGATCTATTTTTTGTTAGGTTCAGAAACTTAAGTTCTTTAAGGTCTCTTATATTATGGGAAGGGCTCCAGTAAATGCTCAGCCCGATGGTTTTATCTTTGCTTTCTTAAAAAAGACCAAAACAACAAAGGACAACACAGGAGTCCAAAAGTTTTCAACACAAAGCCAGAGGTGGTATCACCAACGTAATTTTTTTTTTGAATGTAAGTGTATCTTCTCTCTCAAATGAAAAAGTCTGAGAAGTCCCATTGATTTCCATGACTGTCGGGTAGGGCTGGTCAGCTGCACAAGCAAAAGAACAGAACTGACTCCAGCAGCAATCTAAGTCTGTAAGAGACTACAGACTGTGGCACAGGACAGTTTCTCCGGAAACCCAACTCCATCAGCCTCTCTCTGCAGGAACAATTCTGGGCTGTGCTTTGAAGAGCAGTTTACCACAACTAACAGAAAACTAAGGTCTGACTGAACCTTGTGACTCCTAGAACTCTAAGGAAGAAGCAGGCTGAAGGTATACAAAAGCAAACTGCACCTGCAGCCTCAGACTGCTGCTCCACAAGATGCAGAGATCACTTAACAGTTCCTGTCAAATGGGGAGATCTTTCTTTGCCACTCCTCTTTCCAGCCACATACACAGTGCTTGCTTTTTTCAGCTCTGGCAATCAGTTTCATTTATTGATTGCCGTTACACTGAATTCAACTACCTGACAAAACAACTAAACAAAAGAATATACATTCAAAAAAGCCCCCAAACCCCCAAATCCCTAACCCAACGTGAAAAGCTTGGTAAGTTTGTGTCATATCACCTACTCTAAGCAGCTCACTGAAGGATCAGATGAGAACTAGGGCATATGCAAGATGCAAATACTGACCACAGATAAATGCAGAGGAGGATGGAGAGCTGTTCATCTACTCGAGTGGTGGGGGAAGAGAGGCTGTCATTGAAGACCGAGGCAAAGAAGTTTTTGATAACCTCAGCCTTCCACTCATCCATTGTTACCAGTTTTCCAGCACCGTTTACCAGGGGGTTACACCTCCTTTGACCTTCCTTTTCCAGTTAACGCACCTGTTAAAGCCCTTCCTGTTATTCTTTGCATCCACTGCAAGGTTCAATTCCAGCTTTACCCCGCTCTTCCCAGGTCAGCAGTCAGTTCTATCTTCCATGGTCTGTATATTTGCTTCTTTCTCTTTAGTTTGGCCATCAGGTCCCTACTCAGCCAGGCCGCTGTGCTACTTTTCCAAGTAGATGTCAGGGTGGTTAAAGCCCCCAAGAAGTACAAGAGCCTGCGAGTGCCATGATTCCTGTAGCTGAAGCAATAAGGCTTTGTCAATAGGCTCCCCTTGATTAGGAAGCTTGTAGTAGACACCAACCACTTGCTTCCCTTTGGTGCCTCAGTGTCTTGATTTTTTCCCACAGGCTTTCAACCTGCTCATGGTTGTTCTTCAGAGACAGCTCTTCACACTCAATCCACCTCTTGATGTCAGGGACAACCCCTCCACCTCTCTTCCTCCCATCTCTTCTGAACAGCCTGTAGCCATTCACGGTCACAGTCCAGTCATGGGATTTGTCCCTCCACATTTCAGTAATGGCAACAAAGTCATAGCTTTCTAGCAGCAAAGTGGCTTCCAACTCCTCCTGTTTGTTGCTCATGCTGTGTGCTTTGATGCAAAGGCACCTCAGCTGGGCTGTCAGCTGTGTCATCTTCCTAGAGGAACACACCCCTTAATTTCTTGGAGATAATTCTCTGGTGGTTTCCCTTTTGGGTTGTAATACCTTAGGAGTCCCTGGCTCATCTCTGTAAGACCATGTGTTCCAGCATGGCTCACACATTTCAGAGTCGGTATAATACAGATGCACTTCAGCTGGGCAAATGATTTCACCTCCAACACTGGCAAGCTCCACCCATGCTCATCTCTGCCAAGCCTGGTCTTATCCCCTTCCTCCTTCAAACCTAAGTTTTAAGCCTTCTCAATCATCCTTGCCAACTCATGGACTTCTAGACAGGCAAACCCCATTTGTCTCCAGCTGGCCTGGTGCCATATAAACTGCCCCATGATCGCAAAAGCCATAACTCCACTGATGGCACCAGCCTTTAAGCCACACGTTGATCATGGGGTTCTCCTGTTCCTTTCAGCATTCCTCCCTGCTCCCAAAGGGATTGCGGAAAACACCACCTGTGCTCTTATTCCTTCAATCTGTCACCCCAGTGCCCTGAAGTTCTTTTTGACTGCCATAAGACTTCTCTCCTAACCTTGTCACTGCCAACCTGCACAGCAACTACAAGTGGGTAATAATCAGAGGGCTCAATTAGTCCAGGGAGTCTCCTGATAACAGCTCTTACCCAGGTCCCAAGGAGATAGCAGGCTTCCCTATGGGATGGATCCAGCCAGCATATGGGGCCCTCAGTTTCCCTGCAAAGGGAGTCACCTACAATTACTCGTCTTTCTTAACACCCAAAGTTGTGATCTATCTGGCTGACTGACTTGTTCTGGGTGAGCCCCAAGATAGAACTTCACCTCCACTTATTATGTGCCTGATCCTGATATCGCAGAGCCTCATACATACTCTGTAAGGGCACTTGGACAGGAAAGGGAGGTTGGGAGGAATTGTCCTATCTCCCTGGGTAGGGACCTGTTTCCATTCACCCTCACCTTCTAGGTCCCCCCCTTCTGCCTCATGGTGAGAGGGTCAGGGTTCCTCTGACTCTTGCCAAGCTTCCATCCACTGCATTTCTCGCATGGACTGAAGGATGTGACTCCACCAGTCTATTTTCTCTCACACTCCCTGATACTCCTCAGCCTCTTCACTTCCTCTTTAGGATGAAAAAAACCGTAACAAATTCTCTTTCATTCAGCTCAGCAACTCAAAGACACATACACAAGCTATTATGAGTTGCAGAACAGGCAGGTATCTCCAACTACTGCTGTTAGAGCAGTAGGACACAATTTAAAGAAGGGAAGCTGCACTGCACTATCTAACAGGCCAAAACCATTACAGGATATCAACTGAAAAACCTCAACCCTGCAATTATTGGCACTTTCGTTTCCCAGAGAAGTTCTTCCCAAATGCCAAGCAGGCCTTTACATCCAACCAAGGCTGGTGTTAGAGGCTCTGAGAGGACAGACCACTTCTCACAGCTCCTCAATTGAGCGTTCTGCACACCAGCTTTTGATCTGGCTGGCACTAATTACTCTTACAGAAATAATAGTCTGGCACTCTGCTATATCCCCATTCCAAGTCAAAAAACCAAGATACCCTGAAGGCTCAGATGAGTTATAAATGTGTCTCTGTATGCTTTGCTATAAGCAGACAAAACCATCCCTTGGATGGCACATGGCTGTTTGAAATGGGACAGTGGGGTAACATTGCAACACTTTGAGGCCAGCTTTTAAAATAAACCCACAATGATCAGTGAGTTAGAAGCAAATTCACTTTTTAAGACACACAAATGAAAGCAAAGTTTTTCAAATGTCAAAGTTAACATTTTGACGTACCTTTTCTAACAGTATGTAAAGTTAGTTGAATACAGAAACCCCCAAAAGAGTAATACAAGAAGCTGTAGTAGCAACTGCCAAAAAGTGCCAAGAAGTACCAAAAAGCTACAGCATCATTCTGTTTTTCAGCTTTTAGTAAGTTTTTAAGAAGTAAATGTCATATTCATATCCTTGTCCTAACAGTTCTCATACGCTTGAGAGTAATTAAAGAGACAAAAGAGAGACAAGATCTGAAGGAGTAAGTGACATCTTTTACTAACTGGTACTGTTTAATGCACACGCAAAACAAAAGCACACAACAAGGAAACAGGTTTTATGCACATAATGGCTTCCTAAAGTATGGAATGAGCTGCTGCTTTTGAGTTTTAGCATCTTCATTTGTCTGTCAAGTCATAGTTAAGATTGTAAGTTTCAAAGAAACTAGTAAGAAATATGGTTTTGCTTAGGACAAGAGTATGTAGAGAACAGCTGTATCAGCTGCCTCCTAATTCAGTGGAATTAGGGCAGTACTACACTGGTACATGCATCATTTTGACTGCCCAGCCTTTGGTTCATAACACCGTACTGATTAAAAACAAACCCAAACCTTTACCTTTGAATTTATAGTTATAAAAGCAGAGAGTGTGAGAATGAGACCTAACAGAGACTGGCAGTGCCGGTTGTTGTAACAGCTGTTCAACAACCTATAAGAAAGGAGTTGCAGGTTCTCCCCCATATATCATCATCTCATAGCTTCCACTAGTGAAATACAAATATATTTATTAGTCAACAAATTTACACTTACATTTGTATCCCAAAGGATTTAAGAGCAGTGGAAAGTGAATGCCTTAAACATGATTTTTCCAAGCCAGAAGTTGATTGATCCTTAAACAGCTATGCTGAGAAAATGCATACTGTATTTGCTCTATGAATAGGTAAGCTGCTCTTCAGTACTATCAGAGATACTGTTTCAGACACCACACTAGTTTTTGATACTTTCTGGAATTCCAAATTCACCTTTTAAAATAAAGTAGCAAACTTCCTTTGTATACAGGAACTTACATTTAAGCTTTACCACTAAAAAGCGCACTACAATTAGTAATTATAATTTAAATTATTTAAATTCTCAGTAACTCAGAGTCTAAACATGGAAGACACTTTGTCACTTACTACCTAGTGGTCTTATAATAACTCATCCTAGTACTCAGAAGACAACTACAGAGATATAGATATGGATATAAGTGAGTTGCCAGTTTGAATAAAAAAAAGTTGGAAAATTAGCTATAACTTTATCTCCTACAAGGATTATCTTCTACCATCCTAACTCCTTATCAGCTATAGTCATGACCAGCAACATGCTTCCTGTGCCCCAGTTAAGACTTAGATGAAAACAGTATGCAAATCTTTTAATTGGCCTAATGCAGTGGTTAATCCACTATGAACACTCCTAAAGCACTGGGACACCAGTCAAACAATTGAGGAGTTAAAAAAAGTTTGATCTGTGATTATCTTTTTCCTGCAGCCTTACAATTGTCAACATCAGATCACTCAAAGCAGAGAAAGGATGTTAACCTGTATCAAACATATGATCAGATGCAGCAATAACAGAACATCATCTACTACTTCTGCAAGTATTTTTAAAAGCATTCTGGTGTTGCTTGCTCACAGACATTAGGCAAGTATTCTTTTGCAGTGGTGTCATCTAGTGGTCAAATTCAATGAAAAAAAGATACTCCTTTTTTGTATCTGCCACATTCTGTATGATTTTCTTCCTTCTTCAGCACTGACCTTTAAGGAACCTATTTTAGTCTGTAAGTGGTTGACTTTTTAAATAAGTGCCATACTAACTGATGGACAAGAATTGGTAGTGCCCCAACCTCTACATGGGGAAGGGAAGACATCACCATATAAGCTATTTTTAAGAGTGGAGGTAGAGTTGTGCAACCTAAAACCTCAGATCTCCCCACTGCTCAAGTCAGGCCAAAAGCTTGTAGTTTAATTAACTAATTATCAAACTGCTCACTTGTATATCCTAATAAAGACAGACGTTATTTCTTGTGATAGCACCCAGACTCAGAACACTGACAATAAATCACAACTGGTTGTTTACACATGCTTTAAATGTAGTTTTTCCTCCAACAAATTAAAATAGCTGTAAAACCCAAAAAGCACGCTGTTGAGTTCAGGCAGAAAAGAACAGGCCCTACTGCTGAGCAAGTTAGGCTGTTGAAGGGGGTTTTTTTAGTGTGTCTGAGGCATTGGCTGAGGTTATTATTTCAGGTAGGCCTTCCATACCACATAGCTCCATTTGCTTTCAGATAACTGCCTTCAGGCATCAGGATGCTGAAAATCAATTTCACAAGTTTCAAGTACCAGTAATAAAACACAGTACTAAGAAAGCAACAAATGGACAGGTTACGGCAAGAGATGCCGTTCCTCGTTGAAAATCAAAGACCAACAAGTACATAATGGGTCTTGAACTTCCAGTTCTGAATGTCAAATATAGGAAGCACTTCCAGTAATGTGATCAACATTTTTCCTCTCCTTCAATAAAGTGTGAGCTAAAACATTAGCTGCTTATTTTACATCTTAATTGATCACCGCTAACATGAAATACTGCTCTAATCCCCACCTAACAAAATCTCAAATAACATCCATGCCTTTTTCAATAAACTACTTTTCTATAAACTGCAATTTGACATTCCAAATGATACTATTTACAGTGTCAATTGGTTGCAATTCTTTAGCAACTCAAACTTAATTTTAGATTAAGTTTTCTCTTTGTATTCTGTAATGTTTCTGACCAATGTTTCAAATAATAATTTTGTCTTTTGTGAAGGCAGTACTAGGAAAATCTTGTTACACAATTCCTATGCTTCTTTAACTGAAAATCCGAGCACCTTGTGTTTTAAAGCATAGCACAGCTGCCACTTTGGAGAAAAGTCAGCCCCAGTTTGGCCAGAAAAGTCAGGACATATACAAACCAAGAGAGATGGCCATTTTTAATAACTACATCACTTGAAAGGATTAAAGATCAAGCAGAATTATCTCCTTGTTGCTTCTAACAGATTACCAAAATGAACCCATAATTTTTAGAGACCACCTGAACAAGCCACATGATAGGACTGGGGGGGCTTTCTCTGCAATTTGTTTCTGATTGACAAGGGTTCTTGGAGACACCAGACATACCAAACTAAGAGAAGGACAGTATATCCCAAACTCTCCTGAGATCCTCCTGCCAGACCAGACCAGTAACAAGGCAGAAGTGGCCAAATTCAAAACTGAGCAGCAGCACAGCAAAAGGCTAGAAACCAGAAGAGACATAAGACCAGAAAAAGCAATGGGGCATTAGACACTGCAACAACCAGAACACACAGGCTTCATACAACCAAAAAACCCAGTATCTACCTAGACTCTGAACGAAGCACTTGTCCTCTCTTTGCAGATCACCCATCATTCCTTGCCATATTATAAACAACTTCATATGCTCAAGATAAAAACATTTACATTAAGCCAAAATGCTAACCCTTCTAGTGTTTGGGCTCCCTACCACTTACTTTGTTCAAAATCTAGAAAGTTCCAGTCTATCTTACAAGCATATTACACATGCAAAGTTAGGAGTTATAAAATATCTATATTTTAATTGTTTGAGCAACCCTTGGTTACACATGCATTATGTAGTAGGCTTGGCATTAAATGATGCACAGAGCTCAGAAAACCAAACGATCCTGCTGACATTATGCATGCAAAAAGCTTCACACAAAAGCAGTGGAAGAATTTACAACACCACAAAACAACTGGGTTTTTCATAATCTTCCAAATTCTGTTGGCTTCATAGGACACTATTACAATATAGATGGACTGTGGTAATTTTTGCTAGAAAAGATCACAAAAACGTAGGTGCACACGACAAATGCGTGCAAACAGCTCTGGTGAAAAGCCGTATTATGAACAAGTAACATGAGTTGGTACACTTAATCCCCAGTGTAGTACTTCAAAATACAGGTCAAAGTCAACTGTTAATTGGCAGACAAATAACAATGCCTCACCTCCTCCCACTTTGTATTCTTTAATTATGTACCTCTAAGCGTAAAAGTCCCTCCGCATTACCATGCTATTTGCAGTGTTTCCTGGATTTAGTATTAAAGGTCTGAACTAGCTGCCTGCTATAACTTTGTCTAGAATATCAGTGGCATACAATCAGCTAAGGTAAGTTTTTTATTCTTGATTTTACACCAATTTATACTTATGTAGTTTAAAACATACAATCTCTAGCAGGCTAATTTTTGATGGAAATAAATTTTATTTGAAACTTTTATCTTTTGAATGGTATCCAGCCCATCAGAGGCTTAATAAATTTAGCTTATATCCTATTATTATACTGACCAATGAAAGTAGAATATATATATATATAACAATTTTGTTTTTATTTCTACACAACTTTGAGTAACCAAGAAGGTTGAATTAAAGACGGTAAAAAAACTGCAGCACTCTCTTAAGGAGATATCTTTACCTTTGGAAACATCATTGGAAAGCTACAATGCACACACAAAAATATTTTAGAAAAGTAACAGAAAGAGTCATTCTTGAGGGAAAAAGCTTTTGGAAGTACAATCTTCTTTTTTTTGCTATTATTTTGGAAACTAACTGTTTTCTACCTCTGAAGATACTAAGGCATTTCATTGAGCAAATGAAAAAGAACACCTGAACTACACTGACAGTTAGTAATATTCATGTTTCTAAAAAAAACAAACACACACCTTATTCTCTAAGCAAAATGACTGTAATACCAGTGGTAACCTCAGTCTAATTGTTTGACAAGTAAAAAGATGAGAAAGAGACAAAGACACTTTGGATATAGGTTTTCCATACAGAAGGCAGTAACTCTACTGATGTTGCTCTTGTCCTGGTTTTGCAGACTGGGACTTTATTGGTTGAAAAGAACAGAGCAGTGAAGAGATAGAAAGCTTTTCTATTAAGCACTGACCCTATGTACATACACATACCAATTTCCTTACAACTTATCTCCTGTAGTGCATCAAGATTTTTCTTCCTGGTGTAGTACAAAATTTGCCATAAATAATATCTGGATCAGCCACTACAAAAATTCACACAGAATAACTACTAATGGTCTCCAATGACCATTTTGAACCAGCCCACTCCTATCGCCCAACAAACACCAGAATATGCACTATGTATCAGGCTACCCACAGGAGTCCCTTCTGCTCTGAAGTATAAGCTGTCACCTTCCTCCTGAAAAAAAAACAAAATAAAATGACCCTACAAACAACAAAAACGACAGCAGCAACAGCTGAACCTACAAAGGCTTTAGCACCCATTCTGCAGGTATTTCCAAACTGAGCATGTTTTTTCACATCTTAAACTTCAATTAGGTGAAACTGTAAACTCATTTAGACAAAACATGGACCTTTTCTAGACCTTTTCCAGTAGCTGCTTTAAAGACTCAAGCTTATTTATACTATAGAGCATATGTACCAAAGATATGAGAAAGAAAGCATCTGAAGCTCAAAATTCTTCCTAGGTTTTAATCAGTCTAAGATAACAATAAAAACATTTGCAATAAATATACCAGTATAGCAGTAAGCATAACACTAGCTCTGAGTGGGAAAAAACCCCTATCAACCTAAATTCCAGATAATTATAAACATTTTACAATGAATTCCCAACTTCTCTGATAATGCAATCACAATTTTTGCACTACCTAAAAGGTAAAAATCCAACACTTATCCATTATTTTAAGCTTTCAGTAGTTTGGCCATTTATTCTGAATGATTCATCAAAACTTTTGGTTTTTTCAGACACAGCTTCCCCTAATTTCACACTATATCTCGTTCTACAAAACAACCCACCTTTCTCACACCAAAAAAACGACATTCCTTTGCAAATCCACCACAGAGACCCAAAAACACGCAGTGTCAAGACCTGAGAGCACTGTCGCATCTCCACAGCTGCTTCAAAGCTAAGGAAAGGTATCAAGCACAGCCACACAATCCTGCTCTTCATTAATGTAGGGAAGCACAGTAATAGTATCACCAGCTTAAGCATCACAGCTCACTTGGATGTATTTGTTTGATGGAATTTATTACCCTGGGTTTCGGGTTCAAAAATGCACACACAAACCCCACCAACACCAAACAAAAAGAAATAAGTATTTATTTTTAAATATACTTACCTTGCACCATTATTTCTAAGTACTTCCACTGTTTCATCAACAAAATACCGATCCTTGACATAAGCAAAGATTTCATCACAAATCTCATGAAGTCGGGTGCGATGGGTAAGGGTGGCCAAGTAGAGAACTGGAATGATGAGTGCCTCTGGAAAACTCTGAAGATTATGTTTGGCTTTCTTCTCTGATTCCAGTGCTTCCTGATATGTGAGTCCTGGTTTACCCGTGACAGCACAGCTCCACACAAGACTGTTGCACAAAATGGTGCGTTCAAAAAAATCACTGAAAAGAAAGACCGGAAGGAGAAGAAAGAAAGAAAACAGTTGAGTTCTGACTAACATTTTCAACTTGCACACAGTTAATATAGCAGCAAATTGCAAATATCTTTTACAAGCCTGAAATGCAAAAGCAGCTCTACTCCTCTACAGTTTGTAGATAATCAAGGGTTTTTTGCCATTTTTCAGCCATGGCATGGGAAATTGCTACTGTACAACCAAAGTCTCCTCTCGTTACAGACTACAGTAAGAGAATCAAGACCTAGAAATGCTTCAAACAAATATTCATATATAAGAAGCCTTTTGCATAATAATCATCATACTGTTTAATAGGTGTCGTATCACACTCACATCTTCCCCATTTCCACAAATATTTGCGAGATGAGTGCCTAAAACTGTACAAACACGAAATAACTAAGATCACAGAAACATGTTGCAACTTGAATAGTTCCAGATTTTGAGTGCCTTAACTCACAAATGAAAAGATGGGAGAGGCAAAAAAATCAATGTCAAGTAGTTCTCTAAATAGTTTTTATTCCTTCACTGTTTGCATACCTCTTACAAAAAAGTATTGAAATATTTTTTCCTACAGATTCTTTTCCTCCCTTGTTCCGCTGGTAAATATTGATTCTCCTCCTTCCACACATTTCCTATTAAGGCTAAAGTTGCATTGTCACTGCTTGCTTACTAGCTATTATACTGGAATCAAGAATGAAGAGCTTTCATTAGTCAAAATCTGTCCATTTTTGACACGTATCAGAAGAACAGCAGTTTATTAAAACATTTTCTAGATGAAGTGGAGGATGTAGCTATTCACAAAGCCATGTTTAAACATATCATATACTATGGATAAGTGATCAGACAGCAAAGCAATCTTTCAGTATGCCCCAGTTCAGACAATGCTTTTATTTGCCTTTACAAATATTAATGGACTAGTATTGATAACTACTGAACACACATGACAAGCTGAGGTTCGTTCTGTCTTGTATCAGTCCAACACAGCTATTTCAAAGCACACAGAACTTTCAGACAACTGCATGCTACATGAGATACCTATACTGAAGTTTCATTTCATTCCTTTAAAAAAACTCCAAAACTAAACCAGAGTGTTCCCATTTTTAAAAGGATAGACCTGTTCAAATAATTTCTAGTAATGAGGTTAAAACAACTGGACAGTTCACAATGAGTTTTTTCTTGCGGTCTCCCTGCAAACCCAAGCTGGCAAACGTTCACTGGTGACACTGATGCAGATGACAGTGTTCACTGCAGATGGACAGATGAACCATAACATTTTGTAAATGAAAATGGAAATTTCAGATTGAGGACAATGAAGGGTCTTGGCTCAGATAATCCTTTCTGTATGAGCACAGAATTCCTCTGAGCAAGATATGCTTTAGGAAGAACATCAGCTGTGAGAAGGGGAAAAGGACAGAAGAGATAAATTATCTGAATAATATTTAACAGCTACAAACTTTCAGATTTTTATATCACCTGCTATCCTGCTATCTACTTAATCTATTTGATATCCCACATGGATAATGTGGGCCTGCTTACTCTAAACATGAAAAGGAGAAGAACAAAGGAGAGAGAATTAGATAAATTATTCTTCAATATATGAAGAACAGATGGCTGTCAGTCATTCTTTGTGCATCTTTACTGTGTATTATACTTACTTAAACATATTAAAGAACAGGTTAGACAAAAATCTGTTTCGCGAGTTTGGTTTGGGGCTTTTTGTGAGGGGATAAAATAGATAAAATGTGATCTCTTCAGGTCTCGTCCTGCCCTACATTTCAATATTTCTGTATTAGACTGACAGTAATTTTTATGGATGGCTATTCAATGGATAACGTAACACTTACTTAAATCTTCATTCAGCTGTGTTTCTACATATATTTTTCTGTCTCACCAAAGAGGCTCTTGATAATTATCTTTAGCCAGGAAATAGAAAAACATTCTGAAGAGTTACTAAAAAAATGTACCAGAATATAATTTTTAAAAAATTATGAAAGTTAAAAAAAAAAAAGTCAAGGAGGTATCAGAAAGCAAGGAAGAGACAGAGGTTCACACTGACAGTGTCCCTTTAAGACCTGCTGTTATTCTTTGTGAGGGGACACTAGGCAGTCATGCTATTTAAAGAAGCAGCATTGAACTTAGAGGAGGAAAAAAAAAAAAAAAAAAACACCGAAAAAAATAATTTAAAAATCCCAAACAACAAACCTCTCTCTAAAAATTCCTAATCCTTGATTATTAAAAGTACAAAATGCTAAGATTACTTTAACTGAAACATATTTGAAGAAAGCATGTTCCATTTGCATACGAACATATTTTGTGTATCTAGTTTCATTCTCCCTCATTTCCTCTTTTGTTTTGTGTGGATTTTTCCCCTGTGAATTTACAGGGAAGAAAAAAAACAGTGTAAAAAAAACTACATTCAATTTTGAAAGCAGTATTTGTCTTTAGCTATCATTAACTATAGTACATCAAAATCATCTGTGGCTTAGTCTGTTAACAGAGTTTCATTGCAATGTTTTAAGGATCTCACTTTAACTTGGTTTGAGAGAAAACAAAATCCCACAGTATAGCACTAAATATACTCTTTCTGTCCCTCTCTCCAGCGCACATCAGTTATCACAAAATGATTGACAAAGAGCAGACACAACAGCTACCAAACCAAGGGAATGGCAGCAGCAGCAATACCCTTTCCCTTTATTTGAAAGGTAATAATGCTCTTGATCATATTCTACATTCAGCTTAACTTCACAACAGCAAGAGCATCTGCTGCTACATCACATCTGAAGCCTTACCTACATCTTTATCTAGGGTATTATGGTTTCTGGGGCTTCCTTGCTGATTTAAGATCTCTGTGACTCTTGACAACATGGAGGAAGAAGTTCATACAAAACACACCCACGAAGTTCACTTGCGTGGTCGCATCTGCATTCAAGAAGTCAAATGTGACTGCAGCACCCTGGTGATGTCCACATCAGCTCAACTACTCGAGGAGCATGCACTAAAACTAAGCTGTCTTTGTAGTTGTAATTAACACCAACTTCTCAGCTGGATGTCTCTTCTCATTTAATTAGTTTTCTATGCAAGGTAAGGCTAACTAAAATTATCAGCAAAATCACTGAGCAGTAGTTTAATGCTGCTACTCAGTAGGTATTTGATAGGAGGCAGTTCATTAACAGAAGCTAGAAATAAATTACTTGCAATCTCTGTGCTGACTGCATTTGCAATGGATATAAAAATCAGACTAGAAATTACGGCTGTCTTTTGCTTGAACTAACCAAATACTCCCCTTGAGTTTAAGATCTACTATATTTTTTGTGTGATTCAAGAGCATTTGTTGCAAAGCATTTACTTCCATTCATTTTCTTAGCCTATGTTAAAAACAAGTCATTTAGTGTACCATAGGAGAGTAATCAGAGAAGACCAACTCTGCCATTCTGGATCCGAGTTTTCTTACTCTTCATCTCCAGATGTAGTCAAGAACATGTATTACAAATAATGCGCAAAACAAACAAGCAAAAAAAACCATGATAAACACATGTATTCCTTAATATTTACAGGTTAATTATGCATTAAGGAATACATTTAAAGTGATGAGTTTCGCTCTGAGAAAACAGGAAAATTCACCTAATTTAACTAAGGACACTTAAAAAGCCTTTTGAAAGATCTCTGTTTGACTGTAACCAAAGAACTCCACAAGCCAACCTGCAGAGAAGTTTCACTAAGTTTTGAAGATGAAGAGAAACAGCTCTTCCTCCCCCTATCACGTTCTAGAATAAGAAACATTCCTACCACTGTATCTATACTACTCATCATTTTCTTTTTCAAACTGTCTTCACATACGAGACTTCCCACACTTTAATAGTAGCTTTCTCTGCACGTCTCTATCAGCTATTAACTTTCACAGACAAGGTGTCAAAGACTGGTGGTAACATCCCACTGGTTCAATGTGTTTTTCATGCATCCCATATATCTCATGCACATCCGTACTTGATTTTCCTACTATGGCCTCACAGACTCTCCTTGCTGGTCTGGCCCTCTAACCAGGAATACAACCAAGCATGAAAAACATCAGCTCCCCCACTTTCTGTTACTAAGGATAA